>JASEVX010000002.1:60760608-60836142 GCA_031761405.1 Serripes groenlandicus
AACCTATACTATAGACTTTAATATATCTCTCTCTCTCTCTCTCTCTCTCTCTCTCTCTCTCTCTCTCTCTCTCTCTCTCTCTCTCTCTCTCTCTCTCTCTCTCTCTCTCTCTCTCTCTCCCTCTCTTTCTCTCTCTCTCCTCACTCTCTCTCTCTCTCTATCTCTCTCTCTCTCTCTCTCTCTCTGTTTGTTTGTCTGTCTCTCTCTTTCGAATTATCTCTGTCTCTGTGTCTCTCTCTGTGTCTTTCTGTCTGCCTGTCTGTCTCTCTGTCTCTCTGTCTGTCTCCCGCTCTCTCTCCCTCTCTCTCCTCTCTCCCTCTCTCTCTCTCTCTCTCTCTCTCTCTCTCTCTCTCTCTCATCTCTCTCTCTCTCTCTCTCTCTCTCTCTCTCTCTCTCTCATCTCTCTCTCTCTCTCTCTCTCTCTCTCTCTCTCTCTCTCTCTCTCTCTCTCTCTATCTTTCTTTTTTTATATCTATATCTTGCTCTCACGTTTATTTTGTGTATGCCTTTGTATCCTTCGATATTTATCTATTTACAGTATACCTAATGTGATATTTTTTAAAAAACATCTGATAAGTTGGAAAACCAGTTTTGGTACACTGTTGGAAACGACGTGAGAAAAAGATAATTTGCCCATGTCTAGAAGTTTCATTTGTTTTCTCGGAATTGTTTAAAATCTTCCAATTAGTTTTCAAAAAAGTATTTATCAGGGATAAGGTCAATATCAATCTAGACGTTAATTGTTTACTAAGACAATGTTTCCGTTGTTGTTTTTTCCCTCATGTTTCATGTTTAAATGTCAATGTATACGTTATTTTTTCCTTCTCATCATCTTGTGTTTCTCACTGTGTGTTTGTATGAATTCA
Organism: Serripes groenlandicus; assembly: GCA_031761405.1. Classification (NCBI taxonomy): domain Eukaryota; kingdom Metazoa; phylum Mollusca; class Bivalvia; order Cardiida; family Cardiidae; genus Serripes; species Serripes groenlandicus. The sequence continues at coordinate 60,761,475 of JASEVX010000002.1, forward strand.
TGTCAGTTCATCTGTATATCATTTTACATGTTTTCAATGCATTTTGTCTATGTTTGTGTGTATTGTTTCTTTATAATAATCTTCCAAATTGGAGGAAATACAGATTAATATTCTTGAAACGATTCGGGAATAATGTCGACTAATAACCAGTCAAGGGATTTCATTAACGAACGTGGGGTCGGTTTATGCTGACTAGGTTAACATCGGCTGTTCAGCCTCGATTTTAAAAGTCGCGGATTTGATCCCCGACCGGGTCATAACAAATACATTGCGATCTGGAGTGTGTCCTTAGCATTACGACAGGTGTCAAGATAAATGTATCAGTAGTACTGGTAACTTACCATAGACACGTATTGATATAACTGATCGAAGTGTTGAAAATGGCGTAAAACATCACACAAACAAACAAACATAATTTACATTTCTTAAATTCGCTTAACGACAAGTACACACTTCACTTTATGTCGGAAAGTTATCGAAAAGTTGGTGAAGATGGTCCATAAATATTGTAGGAAAATCTTGAAATCGAATAGGGTTATAACGATACATAATTATCTCCCTTTGTACAAATGCCATATGCACTAGAAAATGTATCATAATAATACGATGCTCATCTGTAAAATCCAAATAACAAAATGTGTCAAAACGTATCTTAAGATTTGACAGAAATGTGGAAACGTCGAGGTGTGCATTTTAGAATTTAGTGAATAGGTAAAGGAAAGATATATGTCATTAGAACCAGAATTATGTGGAAACCGACTAGATTCTTTCGGATGTGAAGATTTTAAATTAAGCAAACAGCCCGCCCGCTTGCAGCTATGTTTTAGACCAGTAACATGATTTGAAGGAATCTGAAAGAAAGTCCTCCAAATAACATTTCTGCAAATATCTTTGGAAAACGGCCTGATTCCTTTATAAATGCCAAACCCCTGGCGACCATATTTTTTCCACCAATCAACATGGATAACAGGAATCTGAAAGAAGGTCATCCGAGGAACATATTTTATTCGAAAATATATTATTCGGTGTTGGAGGAGAACATTTTTAAAGTTTCTTTCTGTCTGTTGCCATGGTTAAATCAGAATTATGCATGGATTGAGAGGATGCTTTCTGCGAATTCTCTTCCTAATCGACTCACTGATTACAGAGTAGAATATGTTGACAGACGCATGACTGCAGAAGCACAACGCACGACGGACAACGGACGACGAACGACGCACAACGTACGACGAACGCGCACAACGGACGACGAACAACACACGACAAAAGACGCACAGCAGACAACGGACAGCGCACGACGCACAACGGACGACGCACAACGGACGACGCACAACGGGCGACGTACAACGGACGACGCAAAACGGACGACGCACAACGGACGACGCACAACGGACGACGAGCAGCGGACGACGAACAACGCACGACGAAAGACGCACAGCAGACAACGGACAGCGCACGACGCACAACGGACGACGCACAACGGACGACGCAAAACGGACGACGCACAACGGACGACGCACAACGGACGACGCACAACGGACGACGCAAAACGGACGACGAACAACGCACGACGAAAGACTCACAGCGGACGACAAACATCGGACACGGCGCGATCACAATGAATCACATTGAGCACTTTGTGCACACGTGAACTAAAAATAAATGTTGTTCATGCCCACATAAAATATTTTATGGACTTGTTTAGGTACGGAACTAGCTAAGGGACCCGCTCGTTATACTCTATCTTCTGTGGGGTAGTCATAAGATATACATAGGTCAAACCTTATCCAATCACTCCTCAGTATCGGGTCACGTGCTTAAACCACCATCTTTGTGGAAGATCCAGCACGCTAAAGAATTGAGCTGAAATTATTTAAGGCTATCGTGCTATTCAGATCACATTAACAGTTAACTTTAATACTTGTCGATACATCTTATCATAAGGTTTACAATTCGTATAACGTTTCTGGACGGCGACCTTGATATATATCGTTGAAATAGACGAACTTTGTGCTTTCCTTTGTTCTCATCAGAGTACACACGTTTTCGTGACGATTTGATCCTACGCAGCACAGCGCCCTGTGCTATCTCATAAATATCTACAAGACACAGCGCCCTGTGCCAATTCATTCAGATATTTCAAAACACAGCGCCCTGTGATCATTATTTCACCAAATATTTACAAAGCACAGCGCCCTGTGTTCATTATTTCATATATCTATAACATAGAGCGTCCTCTGCTAAAATGGTTCATAGTTCTACACAGCTCCTGGTTCTAATTAACCATATATCTTCAAAGCATAGCGACATGCGCTATCTAACGGACATGCTTACAAAGCACATAACCAGATACGAGTTATTCGACTCCGGCGTTTCATTTCACTGTAAACACTTTTCAAAGTGCTATCGCTGACCTTACAGCCACCTACAACCAGCTGGAATTGGGCTTTGGCCTTATTGAACTCCACAAATACTGTCCACGTTTAATGGCAGCCGGGGTAGGCCTCCTTAACATTACAAGTTCAGTGTTTTCTTTAACTCTTGTCTTAACTTCATTATTTCAGATGAACAAACAAAAGAGGAAGGCCTCTAGTTCTACAAAATCAAAGTGTCCCTGCTGCCCAGAACACAATACTACGTCAGTTTCATCGGCCAAAAAGAGGACCAGAACAACATTAACACTTCCTTCCAACTCAACTTCCACCTCAACTGCGGCAACAGCGGCTCCATCGAACCCTCTTCTTCACTGAAATCGAACTCCTTCGGCTTCCAGGATTCCTGTAAGAACATTAACTTTTACGCCCGCCATTCAGGATAACAGGATCCATAGCAAAATGCCAATAAACTCTACACAACCAGAAATGGGACAAGACTCCGCGGACAGTTCTAGCTCATCCAAGAACCGGCTTCATTGGCTAATACTGTTAATAACCATTGTTCTTCCCTAATGCCAGGTAAACTTGTTTCGCTCCATGCCCCACACATGGACACCAACCCTACAACAGTTCCAGAACATCTGCTCACAATGTATTAAATGTGGCAGTATTGGACCTTCTTAATTCTTCACTTACTCCTGCCACAGCGGTCAGCTACAAAAACGCTTTAAAGCACAACACCAATTTTCACCAAAATGACTATCCTGATAATGTAACACTACCGGCATCAGTCGCACAGGTTGCTCAGTTCATAACATTATGCCACCTGCAAGGTTTGAAACCCTCAACTATTTCTTCTTTCATATCAGCGCTCGCTTATGTTCATAAAATACATGGTTTACCAAATCCTACAACATACTTTGTTATACAGAAGTTATTACACAGCACTAGACGCTATCAAATACCAGACAAACGACGACCTTTCACGTTGGATTTACTGCGTAAGCTTCTTACAACACTTTCATCCATTACCCCAGATAGGTATAACCTAATCCTATTCAAAGCCATGTTCCTTACAGCTTTTTGGTTTATTTAGAGTGGGAGAGCTTACTCTCTCCCCCCAGTCACCAAATAACTAGGTCTCTCACCAACATATTACAATCCTACAAAAAGGAAATAAAATCAAAGAGATCGTTATAACACTAGAGCATTACAAACACTCACAAGGTCAAAAAGTTGAAGTTCCTTTACAGCGTCAGCCTTGCAAACACTTATGTCCAGTCCGCTCTCTGTCAACGTACCTCAAAATCACACCACACAATCAAGGCGCTTTATTCAAGGACATCCATGGTCAAGCCATTACTTCAACTCGCTTCCGCACAGTTCTTCGTTCATGCGTTACAGCATGCGACCTAGTTCCAAACTTTTATACAGGGCTCTCTTTCCGCATATACACATTCCATACACATGCTCCCAGAGCAAATACACAAAGTTGGCCGCTGGAGATCTAAAGCATATTTGAAATATATTCGTCCATTAGCACTGCCAATTCCTTTGTTAAAGTAATAAAATCTTCTGACTGTTTTAGGCAGCAGTGAATACACCCCAATGTCCAAAACTCAGTTCAAGGAACCGTATGCTTTCGCCTCTTATTTCACCAGAGATATTTATTCATCGACCTAGAGAAAAACGGTGCGATTTTCAGCACTGTTTTAGGCAGGCTGAAAGGCTACATCGTTTCTCATTTTACTAATAGGTTTAAACTGAAGTTGGATACTGTTTTAGGTAGACTCAAGTTCAATTTCATACTTACTTGCCCGTTAAAGTTTGACATAGTACTATGTTAGGCAGACTTACATTCTTAACGATATACACAGTTCAATAATTTGTTGGGGTTAAACCTTATTCTTAGTTCATAAATATCTCCCCTTTTTCATCTTTATGCTGTAGATAACTTTTTATTATTATAAATACGCACGTTTTTCTCGAAAACTTTGTTAACTTAATAGCTTGGTGGACGCCGGAACAGTTTTGCTCCACGCTATCACAATGCTAAAGAACTTGGTATACAAAAAGTATAATCAAGTTGAGTCATCTTAAATTTCGTGCAAAGAAAAAGTCTGTACACATTTCATAAGTACTGAATGCGTTAACAAAAACTGTTATATTATTACAATGTTATAATCTGTTTTATTTCAAATGCCAATTCAATTTTCCGGTATTGCTCTTATGCGGCTCCTTTAACATCTCCCTTGGGCAGGCTGTCTCTGGACGTGCTTTGCTTTTGGCGGTATTTGTCCCCCAGATATGTCATGTATACAAGTTTATATATATATGTTGTATACTCATCTTTTACCATGTAAAATAGTTATGGAATTAATAAATGCCCGTTTTCAATCTATTTCATTCTTGGTATTTTATACATGACATACTAGTCCCCCTGCCCTCGGTCAATCCTCACAAGCGGCATATTTGCCTGAACAAGACATAAATGTTGTTTATGCCCACATAAAATAGTTTATGGACTTGTTTAGGTACGCAATTAAGCTAAGGGACCCGCTCGTTATACTCTATATTATGTGGGGTAGTCATAAGATATACATAGGTCAAACCTTATCCAATCACTCCTCAGTGTCGGGTCACGTACTTAAACCACCATCTTTGTGGATTTTTTCGAAGATCCAGCACGCTAAAATTTTAGCTGAAATCCGCCACTTCCCATTCCTTCTCCTCTTAATTATTTATCTTAAGACTTCCCACGGTTGATAGAGGTTGTTCATTTGTTTTTCTTTTACTATGCCAATTTTTTCCACTATGTCAAATGTTCTACAATTTCCTTTATTTGAAGAGGCAGATTCCATGCCATCTATCTATCTCCCCTAGTCGGGATCTCGACGTACACAATTACATGTTCTTTACACACGTGTGTGTGTTTAACATAAGTAGTTGTTTATATTATAGTACAATTCTCATACATGTGTTTTTATTCATATCTGGCGGGGCGGTATTTGTCCCCCAGATGTGTCATGTATACAAGTTTATATATATGTTGTATACTCATCTTTTACCATGTAAAAAAGTTATGGCATTAATAAATGCCCTTTTTCAATCTATTTCATTCTTGATATTTTATACATGACATACTAGTCCCCCTGCCCTCGGTCAATCCTCACAAGCGGCATATTTGCCTGAACAAGACATAAAAGAACATATTTCTGACGGATGTATACGTTTGCTCTATACATTCGGTTCACTAAAACAAAGTTGTAACGATATAGTAGAGTCGTCTGCTTGCTTGAAATTAGTTGACACATTCAACTTAATTAAGTTATTAAAGCATTTCGGAAATACGAGAAAGCTTGTATTTTATGTAAATTTAAATTCATTTAAAGCCGTGTATCAATACTATTGTGTTAAGGACACATCCTCGTATGTCGCCATTCCCTATTTTCGGACGGTTGTCGACATACATCAGTTCCAGAGCCAACATGATTAATAAACCGATATTCGGACTTAAAACGTTCCTAATAACACAGGCATCTTCGCCAAAACTTACAAGTTCTAAAGCGGAACAAATAGTACAAAATCAGCATTTACTTACTTCACTCTAGATTTCTTTGAGTCCATTACTGAACACCATTTCGGGTTCAATGATATGTCTTCAATAATGTAGAATATTAATAATGTATCACATGAAACGTATTGCCTTTATATCTATAAACTGCAACGTTGAAATGAGTTGTAGGTTGAGGTAATGGTAAGATGGTAAACGGTGGGAGAAGCAAGTTCGAAACCTGGTCAAGGCAGAGTTTTTCTTATTGGAAATATACTTCGTCATTATTTTGTCAACTTTGTAAAAACGAAACCTCACCTTATTAGCGCTGATAACAGCTCTCAACACCTCCCTCTAAGACCCATTCATCCAAACCTATTGAGAATTCAAACACAAAAACCTTTGTTTCATGAAACAACATGTCTTGATGTTGTGAGACAGCTGTGACTATTTATAAATGATTAATTAATGGACCCGAACAATTTGCTTTTCAAATTATTTTGAAGTTACTGTAGAATAATCTCCAGTCACAATGAATTTCATTTTTTTCTAGTATAGGTTATATACAAAAGAACAATGTAAATGTTCTTTTTAATGACAAAAATGAAAACGTTAATGTTTTTTTGCTTTGATGTTAGAATTGGACTCTATATATAGTTCGTGTTGCTATCCAGCGGCCTTTTCTATGTTGATGTGACATATTATGCGTAAATTGCATCACAGAGTACGTGAATTATACCACGACCGCTGCGAGTCCAAATAAAAAAGAATTTGCTATAGACCCCAATCATGTGTAAAGACTATCATGCGTTCAACTCCACCATTATTCAATACACGGACATAACACAGTGCTATTGTAAAGTGTATTCGATAATTGTTTGCGATTGTTAAATCCTTGTCAAAACTTTCACAGCTTTGATTTAAACTGGAGGACTGACGAGATAACGATTGCGTTGTGCCAATTAACTCATGAATACATGTTTTATCAACTTCGTAATTGATTCATAGTTAAGTGAATATTATGACAATCAAGCCAGTGATAAACCCATATCAAGGAAACAGCGTAACAGCAGTTCTGGTTGCTCATATGAGCAATCACAGCTCCTGCTGGCATGTTTTTCTAAGACAGATCAGTTCCCGGAAATGTTTCGAGTTAATCGATGTATTCGAATCTAACATGGTCGAGTTATTGGGAGTCAACTGTACTAAGGATATCTATCATAATTTAACATGGTCGAGTTATTGTGAGTTCACTGTACTAAGGATATCTGTCATAATTTAACATGGTCGACTTATTGTGAGTCTACTGTACTAAGGATATCTATAATTATTGTTAATCAGACTCTTAAAGGGAGAGCAAGAACGTGTTTCGCAAGAATTCAATATTTCGTTGAAATTAAATAAAGCTTCAACTTACGGACATTTGCTTGGAGAGGCACGCCTGTTTGATGGATATGTACTCGTTATTACCTGACATGCATAATAAAGACTCCAGATCGTCAGCGGAATTATTGATTGAAGTTTAGAGCCTTTTCGGAGTTATTAAGTTCCTAATATCTAAGGTAGCTCCACCGAAACAAAGCTCAGCCGAAACAAATAGTTCTTAGCGGAGTAATTTTTACGCCAAACAGATGATGGGATCAAAGCACTGAAAGGACTAATTAATCGGTTGTGTTGGTATTCTTTAGTTAAGATCAGACAGGCTGTTGTATGTGTATGTACTCAAGAGATGTTTGTCAAATATGAATGCCTTCCTTTACTAATTAGTTTAGTCACTTTAAAAAAGCACTTTAATTTAAGGAGGCCCATGGGTTTTCAAATTGACTTGTCAACAACATTTACACCAGATTCCATATAACCACTGCAAAGTTTGAAATGATCGTGCAAGGGGTGGGGTTGATAATCACACAAGGGATGTAGCCAGCATGTTATTGTTTATTCAAGTGTGAAAATCTGTAATCTTCGAAATTTATAAAAAACACCATTATGGTCCTATTTCGCTGGTTTGTGTAACAGAACTTAGATAGTTGTCCATGGCCATACAAGAACATCAAGCCCTGATAACTTTCAAAGCAGTATAATTGTGCAAATTCACATTTCTTTTGTTTGTAATAATATTTAAGATGCAAATGTGATAAGTGACCCTCTAATCCCTGTGAACCTGGAGGTGTTAATTACACCTTCTTACTAAGCAAGATCTGTGTAATAATCGGTCATTAATATCTTATCCTAAACAATTAACCTTTTTTTGAAATTTAGGATTGAAATTGGATTTTACCCACATGCCAACCCAACCGTCTCACATGTACTGTCAGTTCTTTTATTATCATGGCTGCCAGTTCACTACTCCTATAAATGCTCGGGCTTACTCAAATCAGTAGGAATCTTTCCAAACAACTGGATGCGTTTCAACATTGACTTTTATTCCATCTGTGGAAGGTTCATTGATTGATTTGGGTTTAACGCCGTTTTTAACAATTTCTCAGTTAGTTCACGGAGGCCAGTTCATCTACTTATGCATTTCCTGGTTTTCTCACACCAGTACTCCACACAACAATCTTCTCAAGCAACTAGCTGCTTTTCCACATAGACTTAGCCCATTGGTGGAAGACGAACGACGCATGTCGCATTGACTTTTGTCAATCGTCGGAAAGAAAGTTGGCCGAGCCGGGATTCGAACTCACAACCCCTGGATTCACAGCCCGCGTCGCTACCGACTGAGCTCGGCTCTGTGGAAGACGAACGACTCATCTTGCATTTATATTTTTGCCAAACGACGGAAAGAATGCTTGCCGAGTTATGGTTCGAACTCATAACCCCTAGATTGACAGTCCGCCAAACTACCGATTTAACTACCTTGAGCGAAATGTAATGAAAAAGACAAATGAAAATAAAATATAAACAAAACGGATTAGAATTATTATTGAAAAAAGAGAAATTTCCTTTTATTTGAAGTCGCTCATTTTCCGACGCTGTTTTCCAAGGATGTACCCTGTCGGTGCATCAACATTTTATTTTCATATATGGTAAAAGGTAAACATAAGTCCATTACATCACATACTATTTTGAGAAACTTTCATGTAATATTAAATAACCTTTGATGATGGGGGATCCTATATTTTCCACATACTTATTTTTAGAACCTCGTTTTCATGCGATATCATCATCGATCTCATATACATGTACATATACCGATTCTCGGACATTATTATTTTTAATATAGTCCTTTTGGTATTGGAACAATCCAAGACTTAAAACAGGCGAGGTATGTTTATCTTCCCCCCCCCCCTCCCTATAATATCTCATCTGTGTATGGACATTCTTTTCCCAAAAACTCGAGATAGTAACACACATACATGTGTGTCCTCAGATGATATCAAATCTGACGACACTTTATGTCAAAGTTTCCCAACGTGTGATAATTGATGGCTTGAACCTGGTGATTGATGTGGAAATAAAGAAAGACTTGAATTGTTAATATTTGACCTATTAATAACAGATAAGGTAAGGGAGAGGATTAACGACCTTGTACTTGCACTTAACAACTGATAACAACAATTGGGCCTATGGCACACTAAAAGCGGCATTATGGACATTACGACTATCGTGGACCAGAACAACCTGCTCCTTCACGCAGCGACTGATCATTATGTTCCATGTTCGATATTTAGGCATATTATTATCTTAGAAGTCTAGGGAGAACGGTTATGACAAGAATTGAACGCCACTTAATCGTAATTGTATGTTAACCCTTTTCCACATACAGACGTTTCCTGATAACTGGACAGCAGACTACTTTTGAAAACATTCTGACAAAAGGAAAACTTACTCAAGATGACAAATGTCTCCGTTTGTTATAATGTTTCTTCATCTCTATTCTAAAACAAAACGTTTATATAAATATATTTTCTATATGTTTTTCGAGATGATTTCAAAGTCGTCTGCTGCAGATTTGTTGTATGTTATACATTATTATTTCGAAACCTCCGGGATGGTCTGTTTTAATTTGACGTGGCTCTCCAATAACACTGAGATAAATATAGCATAATTCCGTTCATTTAGTATTAATACCGGTACAAGTAATTAAAGGTCAGGAAAGTTTGTCATCTCGTTATTATTTAACTGTTTTCGTTTGTTTTATTAAATCTGTTAACGCCGTCTTCAACATGAATTTAGTTAGATCACGGCGATAGTTTACTCAGTCATAATCCCTGGGTCAATAAACCAGTACTAGGTTCGGAAATGTGCCTTGGTGTAACCCTTTTAGTGCTCCCAGCAACATGTTTTCCTGACACGGTCGGAACTTGATAAGACGTATCCGGTGAAACTTCTAAATGCATGGTGTTATGAAGTGGCCAGTCATAAGAGCTACGATTGAACTGGTCATGTTACTTAAAGTCCTCACGATGTCATCTTATAAAACAAATAATCATGCAATGTATTTATCTACAACGGAGAAAATGTTGTATAAATAGCAAGCCAGTTTTGATAATTGGCAGTCCGTTACTATAAGGAGTCCTGGTCAGTCTTGGTGAATCTTGGACAGAGGGGAGGAGGGTCAATGTCTTGCTAAGTCCATCGCAGAGTCTTGGTCAAGAAAGGAGATTGCTTCGAGCTAGATTAAAAAACTCGATGGTATACAGAGTGCCAATGCCATTCCGTGTTCCAAATCCGCGACTCTCACCGCTCGGCAACATTGGATTCCCATTTTATTTGCTGTACCAGCATGCTATGGGTTTTTAATGAGTCGTCTACATCGAAGGTTCGATTGTAGGAAAGAAAAATAAACATCTTTATGTTTAAATTGGAAGTATAATTTAAATACAGGCGGTCATACTTGTCTAAACAGAAGAAATTGCTCATTTTGGAAAATCTGTCCTTGTGAACATTGTTATTAAAGGTATTTTACTTCATATGTGTCAAATGTGGGTAAGGTTAATTAATTATTTGATTTAGATGTGATAATTGAAGTAACACGGATATATATATATATATTATTACTCATGCTGTTATTGTAGTATGTTATTCATGCAGCTACAAGAGGGCAGTCTTAAATGATAGCGCGCATAAGGTCAAATGTGACCTGTATGGACATACGATACATCTGTAGCAGAAGACTTGAAAACTCTTTTATAAATTCATGTATGATAATTACATCTGAGCTGAAAACATTGTGACCAAAGAAATATTGCTTATCAAGAGCGAAAGTATAACTTGACAACAGTAACCTGATCCTGACCTTTATGTAAACTTACTGGGTGTCATTATGAAAACACACTTGGTAAGTAAGACAACTAATTATTATCTCTTAATTTATGAACATATGTGTAAATATTGATAAAGAATGATACATGTGACGAGAAAACACCGAATACGTATGTTAATGTATATGTTATGGCTAGGAACGTACCTAATTGCATACGTTAATTCAAACTACCTAACGGATCTTAATTCCACACGTTCATCCAAACTACCTAACCTATCTTGATTACAAACGGTTATCTTACTTGAAGAATGTAATATTGTAGCTTAATCTGTCTGAGTTGTTACTAACATGGTGATGATGATATTGGGTTGTTTACTATCGCACTCGCTAACACAGATATTTGAAGAACAACTAAGACAAATTGCGTGTTGTTTAAAGTCTTACATATCAAGATAAACACATGTTGATTAAAGTATTTCATATCAAGATAAACACATGTTGTTTAAAGACTTAAGATAAACAAATGTTGTTTAAAGTCTTACATATCAGGATAAATAAATGTTAATTAAAGACACACTAATCAGTATGAGGACATGTTGTTTAAAGTCTTACATATAGGATGAACAAATGTTGATTAAAGTAGCATATATCAAGATACACAAATTCTGTTTAACGTGCCACATATCAAGATAAACAGATAGTCGCACATACCAAGATAACCAAATGTTGATTAAAGTCGCACATAAAGTTTATCAAAGTCGCACATATCAATAATCACAACTGTTGTTTAAATCGAGCATATCAATATAAACAACTGATTTTTTCAAAGTTGCACATATCAAGATAAGCAAATATGTCGCACATATCAGGATAAGCAAAGTTATTTTAAGTCTTACAAAAAGGATGAACACAATATGATTAAAATCGCACATATCAAGATAGACTAATGTTTTTTGTTTATAGTGGCACATATCTATATAAATAAATATTGTTTGAAGTAGCACATTTCAGAATAAACAAATGTTGTTCAAACTGGCTCATATCAAGATAAACAGATATCTCTTGTTAAGCAAATGTTGATTTAAGTCATACATATAAGAATAAGCAAATGCTGTTGAAGTCGAACGAAGACAGCCGAACTAATATTGTTTAAAGTCGGACATATCAAGATAAACAAATGCTGTTTAAAGTAGTACATATCAAGATAAAACAAATGCAGTTTAGAGTCGTACAAATCAACAAAAAACAAATGTTGATTAAAGTCGTTCATATGAAGATAAGCAAATGTATTTTTAAAGTCGTACATACGAAGATAAGCAAATGTTGTTTAAAGTCATACAATGTTGATTAAAGTTGTACATATCAAGATAAGCACGTGTTGTTTAAAGTCGTACATAATAAGACAAGCAAATATTGTTTAAAGTCCCTATAATTTTCATATTTGTGCCGTGATATGTTCAAAGTCGTCTACTGCAAATTTGTTGTCTTTGTGAAAGGGTTAAACTATATGCAAAATTGACATTCCTATAAAAAATATATTAAGGGAAAAAAAATCAAACCGCTTAGAGTGCTTACAGCACAGGAGGGCTATCTGCAGATTTCATTTGGATATGTATTTACCGATCCCAAAAGACTAACATGAACACATTACAATAACCCTTTTTATATCCATATCATGAATGATAAAGGAGTTGAACTCAAAATACTGTAAACAAAGTAACGTGGTCTATAGATATACTAAAATTTGACATACATATGCGCATCTGCTATCTGTATAGTTTCTGCTAACCACACCTCCTGGTTAACAATGGATGTTAGCCGGATTTTTTATGCAATTAACACATATACATGTCATATCAGAATCGCAATAAAATAACAATGATAATTATATTGATATTCTAATTCTACTGTCAAAGCAGAAATAAAATCTTAAGTTATCTACATTTTTTAGCGTGATAAAACTGTTAAATATTGTTAAAAGCGACGTAAAACATCATGATCATAATATATGCACGTTATTGGTACCTATTTACGTTTTGCCAGTAGCAAAGTATTTAAGCGCGTAATAGAAATCTTAATTTTTCATGCGTTATGGTGTGTTATATATCAATGGAAAGAGAATGATCTGTATTTTTATAATATAAACTCAATCAATGTTGCACTATGTTATTTAAATGATAAAACGTCTTCGAACTTGATGCTTACGTCATATTTCGCATGTAGACCGGTAACATGACAAAAAGGATGCGCGCAGCTAAAAATCATTAAGGCGCTTTAATTAACGGTCAAGAATGTTTTAAAATAAGTTCACCAATTGATGTGCTTACGTCAAATATTGATGACGTCATAGATACAGTGATGTAAACAATTCCGCTTTCACGTAAAGGCGTTGATACCGGATTCGATTTACATGTAGACCGACAGGAAAATGGGGAAATTTCAAAGTGGATCCGGAGGTAAGAACTGTTATTCATAAAAACAAAGATAATATTCGTTAGTATTAAAATAACATTTTTGTTTTAGTAAATATTTTAAGCAAATAACACTTATTTTTTATAAAATTTAATAAAAATTCAGTCCGAAAAGAGAAAAACATACTTTAAATATGGCACGTCACAAATCAGTGTGTTTGTTTGGTTAAGAATGCGTTGATTCGGATCTAAATGTATTAATTCTTATTTTTTAAGACAGAAAATATTTTAAGCAATCAAAATCAATATATTTGAATGTTGAAAAAGTTTTTTAGCTCCATGCAAGTTTGTAATACGCAATGGTCTCGATAATTGATATACTTGAATGCTCTAAGTGTGGTGTCACAAGCGAGCGTAACAACAGAATTGCGCTTAATTTTAAACAAATTGCTGTCCATTGCATCGAAGTAATTTCCTTTTATTTTTATATATGAAGAAAAATAACGAAAAAATGAAATGTGCATCTTATGTTAATTTCGGAACAGGAAGTATTTTTCTGATTGACCACTGGTTGGTCAAATTATCTTACTTTTTGTAATGTCTACAATTTTCTAGTTTTTCCCCTTTTACTAGAACTTTATCGAAAAATACGACTTTGGCCTATAGTCTATTCGTCTATCATTTTGAAAACAATATTATGGTGGGTAAAAAGTATGCATAAAACAAATGTTCATGTTTTAAAGTTGGAAATGACACCTGTTCCATGTGTGTACGGTAACACATATCTGATCAGTACACTTTTCCGAATGTCTACAATCTATATCGAATTCCGCTAAATTGTAACGTCGCATTTATAAACGCGCACATGACGTTAACAAAATGAATTGCCCATTGTTTGTAACGTTGCGTAAAATATATTCAAACGCGGGCGTTTATAATTTACACAATAGTTTAACAACAGCAAAACGCTTATGAAGAAAATATTTCCCAAAATCGTTGCATGCAAGAATTCACAAGAAATGGATGGTCAAACAACTGCAATTATCATGTTCAACGTTATTATACAATCGTTTTCCCCGTATGCTGTTGTTATACACATGTCAGAAATCATATATTATTAGAACCTATATATATTTATTTGTTTCGATTAAATTTGTCGAATGCCGCTTTTTGATCGAGTTTATATAATTATACTTAAATTACGAATCCTGGCACATTTTACTTTTATAGACGCAGACTAAGTGTATCGCACCCAGCACACGTGCCCTCTAAATTAAGATACGGTGATTTCGCAAATATCCAAAATTTCATTGTGTTACCAATTAATAAACCAACTTAGTGAAAATTACTTTGTTTTGTCTATTTTGTTGTTGAAATCTTTTATCGAAAATCGGCGAAGAGCAAGCCCCACATTGACCTTCACTAAAAAAAAAAATCATCTGTGCTTGTTATTTTTGAAATTCTAAGTGATTGATGTTTGTTTTAAATAAACAGCTGTGCTATCTGCTGCGGAAAGAATACGGATTAACAAAGAACAAAGAAAAGAAAAAAGAAAGCAACAAAAGCGAGAATGGCGTGAAAGGAAAAAAACCAATGAAATTCAAACAGGTAAGATTAATTGATTGGGGTTTAACGCCGTTTTTAACAATTTCTGTTATATCACGGCGGCCAGTTCACCTACTCATGCATTTCCTGGTTTTCTCACACCAATACTCCACACAACAATCTTCCCAAACAACTGGCTGCTTTTCCACATAGACTTAGCCCATTGGTGGAAGTCGAATGACGCATGTCGCATTGACTTTTGTCAATCGTCGGAAAGAAAGTTGGCCGAACCGGGCTTCGAACTCACAACCCCTGGATTGACAGCCCGCGTCGCTACCGACTGAGCTACCGGGTCTCGGCCAAACAGGTAAGAACAGTCAGCTTTCGGAAAAGTTGTAACTGTCCTATTAATAGCGGAAATGATAATATCTTAAATCTGTGCCGCGGTTGGTTTGTTCATCTGATTGTCATGCGCTGCGAGGAAATACCTTATTATTACTATTTGAAATTGTTTCTTGTGATCAAACATTTTGTACACAGGTATAGTTTTATTGGGGTTTAACGTGATGATACGTGCATAAATGCATTAAATATTACGAAATTTGTGTAAAATATAAAGAAGTCGCAATAACGAGATAAAAAGTCGAGATTGCGAGATAAAATGTCGTAATTACGAGATAGAAAAGTAATAATAAGACGGATAAAAAGTTGTTATAACGAGATAAAAAAAGTCGTAATTAGAGATAAATAGTCGTAATAAGGAGATCTATAAAAGAAAGTCGTTCTTATGAGATAGTTGAAGTATAGATAGAAAGGACATTTACGGGTATAGCATTTCCGAGAGGATCATAAACAATATTCAGACCGGCGCGATGGCCAAGTGGTTAGGGTGTTCGCTTCGTGTTGGCAGACTGGTGCTCGAATCCAAGGTGTGGGTTCGAATCTCAGACGCGTCAAAACCTAAGACGTTAAAATTAGGCAATCTTCTCGCTCCCTGCTAAGCGCTCAGCATCACTGGGCAGGAAGAGGACTGGTTTGCTCGATGTCAGGAATATGAAACCGTGTGAGGTATCATGTCAATGTGTCTGTGGTGTGAAATTTCAGTGAAACAGTACTATAAAGTCGCCAGAAGTGCGCACTGTCACAAGCAGACACCGTTTCGATGACCTATACATGAGTTAAAGGGACGCAAAATCCCAACAAACAAATAAAACATTCATAATGCAATGATTATTACAGATAACGCAATAATAACAATATATATACATATACTATATACATGATTTTTATCTCGTTATTTCGATTTTGTAATTTCATTTTAACTAATTCAAAGTGTGCCCCGACATTATAGCTACATTGCAATTATATATATGCATTTATTTTTCAGAATCACATACATCAGACGAAGCTTTACGACAAATGGCAACAGAGAGAAAGAGACGGGAACGCTTTGGAAAGAAACAATTTCTAGAGGAGCAACGCAAAAGAATGATAAAGAACAACGAAAAGCAACAGCGATGGAGAGTAAAAAAATGTGAAAGTATTACTGGCATGCGCAATATTAGAGATTCTCCTGAAACCTGTGTTGTGACCGAAGCAGCTTTTCAAAATAAAATGCAAAAATGTAGAGCCTTAAAGAAGTTGAAGGACAGTTTACCAATGTCACCTTCACGCAGAGCATCAACAATTAAAGCGTATTTGCAAAATCCAAAGTCGCCTGCTGTACAAGCGTTACAAAAAGGAAACGTAGTAAAATCGCTTACAGATGATCGCGAAAGTACCCTTGGACTTGCTGTTCTTAAAGTTATCAATTCAAGCCTCTCGGACACAAAGCTTAGGAGATCAGATGGCGCGCGTGCTGCTCTTAATTTTTTAAGTTTATCCGTTTGTGGCGAATCGGTCAAGAAATCTAGGTCAAAAAACACTTTAGCAAAGAAATTGGAATTGCCTGTCAAACGATTATCGAAAGGCTTCGCGATTCGAACAGATGTTCTACATACGCAACAATCATGTTTTGAATACACGAAACGTAAAACTCGTTTCGATGCGCTCAGTGATGATACTAGAAATTTGGCGTATAACTTCTGGGGCCGGTTGTTCAACTTGTGGTTAAATTTTAACCAAGGGTTAAATTTGATAACCTTGGGTTAAATTTAACCATTGGTTATTTTCTGTTGTTCATCGCTTGGTTAAATTTAACCAAGGGTTATATATGTTTAACCAGTGGTTAAATATCAGCAAATTTAACCGAGGTAAAGACCGTGGTTAAATATTATAACCAAAGGTTAAATTATACAGATGACTGTCAATCACATCCTTTTTTATGAAACCACCAACCCAAATTTGAAAAAAAAATTTTTTTTAGAAGGAATTCACTTAATAATTTTATAGAAAATTGAGTGAGACAAAGATAAACTTTAAAGGTTATTTGACTCATTATAACCAATCTACAAAATAATGATCTTACGAGAGGGGCATCAACAAAAGGATGTCCTAGCAATACAAACTAATCTGTATGCGTTTATGAAACTTTAGGCCCTTGATAACAGTGTGGTCTGCCTCTCGCTTCGGCTTTCCCTCTTTCTAATTTCTATCGTATGACAAAACATTGACGAATTTCACAAAGACTGACGCATCGCGCTCCTGTGCAAAAACGCAGTCGCAAGGTGGCCACTTCTACCGCTGCAACATTCCCGTAAGGAAATTGATTGATTGGGGTTTAACGCCGTTTTTAACAATTTCTCAGTCATATCACGGCGGCCAGTTCACCTACTCATGTGTTTCCTGGTTTTCTCACACCAGCACTCCACACAACAATCTTCCCAATAAACTGGCTGCTTTTCCACATAGACTTTGCCCATTGGTGGAAGACGAATGACGCATTGACTTTTGTCGAACATCGGAAAGAAAGTTGGCCAAGCCGGGATTCGAACTCACAACCCCTGGATTGACATCCCGCGTCGCTACCGGGGCTCGGCCCGTAAGGAAATCGTGGGCGAAGATGCAGTAAATGACAAAGAGCATCATGACCAATGTGTTGTCTAGGATAGTATTGATAGCATATATTTAATCATACAAACATTTCTGAGAAACTATTTAAAAATCCGCCCAATGGTGTCTTGGGAGAAATAATACATTCATTAATGTCACAGTCACAAGAATTCAACAGGGATCCAAACAGTTTAAAGGAATTTTGCAGAGGACATTGGGATGATGTCTATGAATTTCCATGATAATTGGCTCAGTTAACATGTTTGAATCAACTGTTGATTGACCACAGACATGGACGATCACTATAAGTGAATAACTCATATTGAGCATTTGTCTTACTCAAGTGGGATGAAACTAACAGACTGCTCTTTCTTTTGTAAATACTTTATTGCACTGTCAAACTAACAAATGATAATAACAAATACTGTACCACATATATTAACACATACAACCAAGAACGTTTTTTGGCCCTGTATCACTAACCTCATTAATAATTCATTTTACCCCTTTTCTGATGCCACATGGTAGCCATGTTTTCAATAATCAATATGACTTGAACAATTATTATAGTGGGTTACTTATTAACACATCTGCCAAATGATTTTGAAGTTCTGACAGGTAATTTCAGAAAAGTATATTTTTAAAGTTTTGTTTTTAGACTTGTCCGATGCCACTCAATAGTAACAAAACTCATTATGCCATGTGAGAATCTTCATTGGGTCACATAAGGTTTATTAAGGGACATTTTTATCAAATTGTCTTACAATAAGTGCATGCAGTTGCAGAGCAGAATAACTATAAATTTCAGAGTTTGTCAATTAACACCCTTTCTGATGATGTGGCACTCAAACTTCTTTAAATACAATTTATTTATTTGAATAGTTTTTAAAGCAGACAACAAAAGCACGCTCCTGTGAAGTTTGATTGAAATATGCATAGTATTTACAAGATGTTTTAATAAGCAAGCAATACAAAAGTACTGTACTGGACGAGGATAGCACATTGTGTATTGTATGTGCATTTGTTGACAAAAACAGCAATGCACTGCATACATTTTGGATACAGTCCTATCAAACATTTCTCAATTCGACCTTTGACCTGTAAGTGTGACCTGAACCTTCCAGTTACAGGCCTGTGTCTTGTGCGCAACATGTCACCTAATCATGGTGAACATGTGTGCCCAGTAACTTGGGAATTCGGTGATGCATGGTTTCTCATTTCTATGTTTGACCTCCAAGTTTGACCTTGACCTTTGAGGTACAGGCCTGTGTCTTGTGTGCCACATGTCACCTCATCCTGGTTAACATGTGTGCCAAGTAACTTGGGAATCCTATGATGCATGATAGATGTGGGCAGGACAAGGTACAGTCATATCAAACAGACCTCTAAGTGTGACCTTGACAGTTGTGGTACAGGCCTGAGTCTTGTGCGTGATACGCCGCCTCAGCATGGTGAATGTTTGTGCCAAGTTTCTTTAAAATCCTATGATGCATGGTTGAAATGTGAGCCGGACAAGGTACAGTCCTATCAGATAGTTCTCATTTTGACCTTTGACCTCTAAGTGTGCCAAGTAATGTGGGATTCCTATGATGCATGGTTGAGATATGAGCCTGACAAAGTACAGTCTTATCAAACAACCAGGCAAAACTTGAAAAATCTCAGTAAATGGAAATTTAACCCTTTCCCTCATATAGACGCTTTTTGACGCCTCTGCAGCAGACGGCTTTTTGAAAACATACCAACAAAAGAAGAAATTGCTCTAAACGATTGTGTAACCAATCAATAAGGCTTGAACAAATTAAGTAGAGGATCACTAAAGTAAGATTCTTATTCAATTTTCTTAAAATCAGAAAAGCACTTTCATTAAAATGGAATTTTCATTTTATTTTTTATTTTGCCCCTTTTCTGATGCCGCCTGAATGCTATGTTTTTCAACCAATCGGTATGGCTTGAATAATTTGTGTAGAGGCTCTCCCACGGAACATTTCTACTAAATTATATTGGAATCTTACATGCAGATTCAGAGAAGAAGATTTTTAAAGTTTGGAAATTTTGCCCCCTTTCTGATGCCACAGAAACCCAAGTTCTCTATGAACAATTTTGAAAGAAGACCACCAAAGGAACCTTTTTGTCAAGTTTGGTTGAAATTGGTCCTGTGGTTTAGGAGGAGATGGTTAAAAGTTAACGACGGACAGCGAGTGATCAGAATAGATAACCTTGCTCAGGTGATCTAACACTGATTTAGAGCTTATTAATATACAAAACTGCATGTTTTTCAGTGAAATAGATTATCCCACTGCAATATATTTTATAAACAAGAAACCGCTTAAGACGGTAAGGCCGGATTGTCGGCAATTTGACCTTGTAAATCGACAAACCAAGGTCAAGGTCAAAGTAACCATAGAAATCAATAGAACTTGTTACTAGTTACTAGGTAAAGTTTCAAAGTTTCAAGTTTGTAACCCTTTCCAGTGCTGAGATTTTGCCTAAACCTGAAACATTAACCAAAATGTTGACGGACAGACAGACAGACGGACATCGCCAATCTATAGACCGGAATTGCTCAAGCAATCCGTCCAATAATTATTAAAATCAAAGAATAGTGATAGACTCCATTTAGCCAAACATATGTTATAAGCTAGGCCATAGACACTGTAAATAGAAGAGATGATTCAGTATAAAAGTCACTTACACTATAAAAAACAAGAGGCCCATGAGGGCCTATGCTCTACTGGCATTGATCTGGCTCGTTTCAAAAGGAACCAATACGTGTTTACGAGAAAATGCTCATCCAACGGGAAACAAAAAAGATGTAAAACGGGTGAGAATTGGGGTCAAGAAATACTCGTCACAAGCTATATATATACTTGAATAAACTCAAACAGAAGTATATAATGAGTTCAAAATTAAAAACTCGGATACTAATCACTGTCAGAAAATAATATCTAAATATCTCCATTCCATTTCCTGTCGTGTAGATAGTATGCACGAGTTTTGCGACGGATGTGCGTGCCAGTACAAAAGTCGGCATTGTTTTGGTGATGTAGTGAATTCCGTACAGGAATTCGGATACAAGAAACTCACAAGGATTTTTTTTTAAACGAGTCATGCGAAAGGACCCCAGGATGCCGCGGGTGGTTGTCTAAAAAACCAAGCAGATCTTGCCGTTCTTCGTGGGAGATGTTTGATCCAAAATGCGGCCGATCTTTTCAGTTTCGCCGATAAAACCTTGAGGATTCCAAAATCTCACGGCTGTAAACGAAGAATATTTAGATACGCAGAAACCATTCCAAGAGATATTGAAAGGTTGTTTACCCCAATACCCGGGATAAGGTCTATCCATCAACTAATCGCAGATGACACTGGATTTGGGCACGTGCGCTCATTGTCATGCTACGAATGTGAAGACTGTCTAGACGGTAATCAATTATTGTGCAGCAACAGTACCGCACTTGGCAAGTTTACTGGGTTGACTACTGAAAGGGAGGGGGGAGATTGCAGAGACTCTGTTGATGACAATGATGTGATTGGTTACTTCAGATTTTATAACAAAAAATTCTATTTTCGCAGTTTTGTGTGATGACCCCGATAATGATTACTTCTTGGTTAAGGCAAAAACGAGCAGTGCAGTGTTAGACAAGGACGAGACGGACAAGTGGGGAGCACGATACACCAGTGGTACCAGCGTCATTAGAGGAAGTTATTTCCAACAACAGGACAATCCTCTGTGTTTTCGTCTTGTCAAGAGAAAACCCGCTTTGGTGCCATCTCAGTCCGTGTTATATATGTGTACCAGTTTTGAAATTACAGACGATATCGTGAGCTTAAGTGAGGATACCTATCAAGCCATTCTCAAATGTGTGTCCGAGTCAACGTATTTTAGATAAATTGTATCAGGGTTTATATAGCTTCCTCTAATTGAACATAAAACGTATACTATTTGGTGAGTTTTTGTTGTTTATTAACAGCTAATTTAAGGTTTATGGTTTATTGACATGATCTTGATATTAATTAGCCTTGGGTAACAATTTCATTAATTTAAGACAAATGTGACATAAAGACTGATAAAATGACCTTATATGACGCCTTCTCTGTAATAACGTCAAATAGCGGCGTTTTAATGCCATTTATGACGTTACCGAAATAGGTACCAATAACGTGCGTAACGTCCATACAAACAAATTAAACAATTTCTTAAAGTGTTTCAGAACGCATAGATGAGAAGTTTTAAATGCAATGCTTTTGAACTCATTTTAAATCCTAATATGTATGTTACAGCGAGGAAAATATGACATTTGCACCACTAATATAAGCAATTTACGAGGCAAAAATGAAAAAGATGATTATAATATATTTTTATTATAAAAATGAAAACTGCCCAGACCGGGAATTCAACCTTGGTCTCCCGCGTGGACAACCGAATATGCTAACCATTACACTACGCGGAGTACGATGTTGAATTGAGTTATTTTATAAAGAGATTAAAAAGCTATAAACGAGCTAGCGAATTATTCATAATTGAAGCGTTTCATCTACATGAAAACAATTATCATTTAAATAATTTGATTTTCTTTTGGAGTATTTTATCACTGGTACTTGACCATCTGATTCCGTCTTCTGGGGTTGTTACGGTTAATTTCGGTTGAGAATCTGATGTATTTACGCAGGAATCAAAAATGAAATACTCTAGTACTTAGATTGCTGATTAACGTTACTGTTGAAAAAACAATTTATTCGAAAGTATTTTCGAAAATTCCGACGCCTAGGCTAACTAACACATTTACCGTTTATGGCAAAAGTCCATTCCTTTCTAAAAAAAATATTCCACGGATCGTCCACTTTTATTGATTTTATATACGATCTGCAACTACCAAGACATCTCTCTGAACACGAGATGGTGTTCAGAAACGGATAGCTGATATAGAAAGACAGATGTAATGTAATTCAATGCCGATATTGTAAAACACTATTCTAGATTAGTCTCAAAATGATGAGTGTCTTCGGATTTCGCCTACTAAAGCAATTGGCTCTAACGAGGCCCTTGCTAAAAACTATGTCAACAACAATATTGCAAATCCACCCAACACTTCTTTAGAGTAGCGCCACATAACACAGTCATTGGACATAACCTCCTAAGTAGCGTCAGATAACACTAACACTAGAAATAAGTTCCAGAGTAGCGTCAGATAACACTGTCCCAGGAAATAACCTCCAGAGTAGCGTCAAATAACACTTGAAATAGTCTCCAGCGTAGCGTCAGATAACACTGTCACTGGAAATAACCTCAAGAGTAGCGTCAGATAACACTGTCACTTGAAATAACCTCAAGAATAGCGACAGATCACACTGTCACTGGAAATAATCTCCAGAGTAGCGTCAGATAACACTGTCATTGAAAATAACCTCCAGAGTAGCGTCAGATAATTCCGTCACTGGAAAAAACCTTAAAAGTAGCTTCAGATAACACTGTCATTAGAAATAACCTCCAAAGTAGCGTCAGATAACACCGTCACTAGAAATAACCTCAAGATTAGCGGCAGATATCACTATCATTAGAACTAACCCCCAGAGTAGCGTCAGATAACATTGACATTGGAAATAACCTCGAGAGTAGCGTCAGATAACATCGTCACAGGAGATGCCCTTCAGAGTAGCGTCAGCTAACATCGTCACAGGAGATGACCTTTAGAGTAGCGTCAGATAACACCTTAACTGCAATTAATCTCAAGAGTAGTGTCATATAGCACTGTCACTGGAATTAACCTCAAGAGTATCTCATATGACAATGTCATTGAAAATAACCTTCAGAGTATCGTCATATAACACTGTAACTGGTATTAAAATCAAGAGTAGCGTCATATAACACTGTAACTGGAATTAACCTCAAGAGTAGCGTCATATAACACTGTCATTAGAAATAACCTCAAGAGTAGTGTCAGATAACACTGTCATTGGAAATAACCTCCTGAGTAGCGTCAGATAACACTATCCTTGAAAATGACCTCAAGAGTAGCTTCATATAACACTGTAACTGGAAATAACTTTCAGAGAAGCGTCAGATAACACTGTCACTGCAAATAACCTTCGGAGTAACGTCATATAACACTGTCACTGGAAATAACCTCCAAAGTTACATCAGATAACACTCTCATTTGAAATAACCTCCAATGAAGTAAGATATCCTCATGATAAAAGAGGGCCCCAGAATATTCTCCAAAGAGGTAACTGTTTACCCGCTTTAAAGAGAACTCACCACAAACTAGATATCATTATTAATCGTATAGCCCAAAGAAACACATTTTTAAACACAAAAACAAAATAACAAGTACAACCACAAAAGAAAGTTATTTCAATAGTTATTTCAATAAGTGTGACATTGTATTTATAAAAAAGAGAGATTCAAACGTCTAGTGCCTTCAAATTTCATATGCAAACCCCCCTTCTGATGGCAAACATCACTATCACTGGTTTACCACACTTAAAAGGGGTTAAACATGTATGCCCTGAATTTTTCTATGATTTGCCAAAGTAAATTGTATCATCTGATGTTCTATGAAGAAATAATAGAAACAAGAATCATAGATTTAGAAAGACGATTTATTACAGTGATCAAATTAGTGAAGGCACTGACCATTTCAGAAAAAGAGGAATTACAAATATAATAAGTGCCCATGCACATGTACAATAACACATTTTGTAAAAAGAAGTTCAGGATACTTTTCTAAACGTATTGTCAGTCGTGAAATTATTATCCCGGGAAAGTTTCGCAGAGGAATCGGAAATGATATGAACTTGAACGACTGCAAGTAATAAGGAGAAAACATTTACACGCAATCAAACATATTCTGTGAAATGGATAATTTATCCTTTCAAGTTAACTGTAAACAATATTTGTAAGCATCTGACTTTTAATCAATTGATTAATTCGGTTGGAACGTTTTATTGAAATACTAACGTAGCAAAACCACGTCGAAAAGAATGTGTAGAAATATCTAAAGGATTAAGATGTAATTTAGCCATACATTGAGGTAATTTCTTTTGAAACAATATTAGATAACACACCTTCCATCAGGTAGGGTGCTTTTTATTGGTATTTTACATCGCTTTAAACATTATTTCCGTTTTATCACTGCATCAGTACACTTTTTCATGACCCCTTGCTAAACAAACCAGTATTAGGCCAGGAAATGTGCCTTGCCCAAGGATACTCCACCATAACCGTCGTGCTGCGGCTGGGCATCGAACCCGGGGCGCCCGGTTTCAATCTCCGACTCTAACTACTCACCCAGGGCGGATTCATAATCAGGTAGGGTAAATATGAGAAATTCCGAAACTAAAAAATGTATAAAAGCCAATACTGGACAAGGTCTCTTATCTTTTAAACTAACTAGAGGATCTTTCACCGAATTAAACCTTACTTCTACATAAGAAGGCAATGATCGCACTGCGTCGTTCACCCGATTTAATGTAACTTGGTAAATGGTCACTTAAGGAACACTTGTGCCAGGTTATTAAATAAATCAAGTACTGATGGTACCGGTAACGAATTATTAGTATTATTTAATAATTGTTGGCTTTCATATTATGTTTAACTGAAACATCTATCAATTGCCAGATAAGGTTAGAACACTCTGACAGTTATTCTGCTTTGTGCGTACTTGCTATAATGCATATGTAAACAGAAATACTATAGATCAAAATTGATTCCCGTGCCTTGACATTTTAGTAAAACCTTTACCATGTCTTTAAAATATGTTACCATGGTAACACAATTTATAAAATGTTCAGTTATTCTATAGTGAATGCATTTATTTAATAGTTCTGTTCAAGCTTGAAGACTGTTTCGGAAAGGTTTGGAATTATCAATATGTGGCTACTTCTTCCTATATGGACCATTGTTTCTGAGCTTTTATTTCTTTTAGGGTAAAATGTAGGGGTAATTGTGGATATATCAGAGACCTACTACCTCATAAACACTTATGACTGTCAAAAAGGTGTCTTAAGTTGTAAACTTCAGGTTAAATGAATCACTGTAATGGTTGTTTGAGAGTGGACAGCTGGAACAGTGTAAGCATTCCATGTCAATAATCATTATATAAAGATGGCATGTTACATCTTAACTGTAGACACTTTTTGAAAACACTTTAGGGAAACAGCAATATCTTCTTTTCCTTCAATGTTTACACAATTGTATCAAAATTACACTATTTGACTTTTCAGGTGCTTAAAGGTTATTTTTTCAGGGCCCCTGATTCTCAAAATATCTTATCAGTACAAAGTTTAAAATGAAATCAATTAAAGTCATGCTGCATGTGTTCCACTCATAGGATAAAAGTTCCGTATCGAGAAAATCTACAAAATAATTTTGACCTCTGTAACATTTAGGTTATTCATTAAACGTTCCATTCATGCAGATACCTTTGGACATATAAACATAGATATTTTGAAAGCATAGCTTTGAAGAGGATAATAATGGGAAAAGAAGTACTTTCCTATACTGTTTGAATCATTATGTCCAATTTCCCGGGTAATTCATTGATTGCTTTGGAAAATGTCAAAGCTTACTAGTCAATATTCAATGATAAATGTACTAGCATGTACCCATGCAAGATATTCTAGACTTATATTGTTAACGTAATAAACCTCCGTGAAGTTTATTTCCTATTCCTTATTCAATATTCAAATGTGATGTTGGTTACTTGTTCCTTGTTCCTTATGCATTACTTATTCAGATTTGAACTTAGGTACTGCATATGTTAATGTTGCCAACAAAAAATGTGATGTTGTTGTAGATGCTGACAGAGACCTATTGATACATATTAAATCGCCTGCTACTTATTCAAAAAAACCTGTATTCGGCCGTTTTCAAGAAAAGAAGCCTTTGCTTACCAAAACATCATTCCAACTGCATATGTTAATGTTGAAAATCATAATATTGATGTTGTTGTTGTTGTAGATGCTGACAGAGACCCATTGGTACATTTCAAATAACCTGTTACTTATTCGGCCGTGTTCACGAACAGAAGCTTTTGTTCTCCCAAATATCATTCAAATTGTATATGTTAATGTTGACAACAGCATATAGGATGCTGTTGTTGTTTTATATACTAACAGAGACCTATTGGAACATATTAGATCATATGCTACTTATTTAAAAACCTGTTACTTAATCATTACTTATTCGGCTGTTTTCAAGGACATTGAAGCCATTGCTGTCCAACATATAATTCAAAATGCATATGTTTATGTTGCCAATAACAATCATGAGGTTAAAGGTTTAAATTGATACCGGCAGTGGATAGATGCACCTTTAATATGCTGAAATTGAACAAAACAAAAACAAATACAATACATAATGGGAAAAATGTGACAGTCAAAAAGGGAGCTAACTCTAAACTTTGTCATTTTTGCCCATTTTCAACATAAATGTTCACAATATAGGCAGCTTGATATGGAAAATTGATTACTACCATCTTATGAGTCATATTATACAGAACAAGAATCGAATTTAAAACAACTCTGACCTTTTCGTTTGACAGAAATATTTTACATTGAAATAGGAGATACCTCTTAAAACAGACAACATAGAGGTTTTTGCCAATTTTCAACATAAATTATTCCTTCAAAACAATATTGATATCAAACAATGTTTACCAACATCTTATAAGCCAATTTCTACTCATCAAAAATATAATTTTTGAAAAGACTTTGCTTTTCGATTATATTTGGTTTCTTTCACTTTGTAAAGGGAGATATTCTAGACTTCGTCTAAATTGTCACTTTGCCCATTTTCAACATAAATGTTCAAAATATAGGCAGCTTGATATGGAATATTGATAACTACCATCTTATGAGTCATATTCTACAGAACAAGAATCGAATTTAAAACAGCTCTGGCTCTTTCATTTGAGGAATCCGCTGTGGTCGAGTGGTTAGCGTCGGGGATTTCGAAACCGGGTGTCCCGGGTTCGATCCCCAGTCGCGGCACTACGGTCATGGTGGAGTGCCCTTGGACAAGGCATATTTTCTAGCCTAGTACTGGTTTGTTTACCCAGGGATCATGAATAATTAAATTTAATTGTGCGCTAAATGACCTTAGCTGTCGATGCGCCATAAAACAATATACATTCATTCATTCATTCTTTCGTTTGACAGAAATATTTCACATTGAAAATAAAGATAACTCTTAAAATAGACATAATAGAGGTTTTTGCACATTTCCAACAAAGTTTTCACTTAAAACAAAACTTGATATCAAACAATGCTTACCAACATCTAATAAATTTATAATGCATATTCTACAGAAAAAGAATATAATTTAACTGGCTCTTTCGTTTTAACAGAAATAGTTCACATTGAAAAGGGAGATATCACTAAAATTTCACAAAATGGCAAATTTCTGCCCATTTTCAACAAAAAAATTAACTAAGAATCAAAGTTGATGTTGATATAGTGACAACTTTCAACTAATAAGACTTATTTTACAGAACAGAGAAATCAAATATATGAAACCGTATGCCATTCCAACATACAACACAATTGCAACTTTGAATATATCAACGCAAAAATAGGATCAATTTCTTTAAGTGAAGATACATGTATAATTACTTGAAAACGTTGAAAACATTATGACAAAAGAAGAAAATTGCTTGGAATTATATCGAAGAGAGAGAGAGATAGAGAGAGAGAGAGAGAGAGAGATAGAGAGAGAGATATATAGAAAGAGAGAGAGGGAGAGAGAGATAGAATGTGTGTGAGCGAGAGAGAGAGAGAGAGAGAGAGAGAGAGAGAGAGAGAGAGAGAGAGAGAGAGAGAGAGAGAGAGAGAGAGAGAGAGAGAGAGAGAGAGATAGAGAGAGAGAGAAGGGGGGGGGGGGGGGTAAAACAGAGTGAAAGAAAATACAAAACATAAAAATAATAATAATTAATGTCAGTATATAATTGCATGCACATGACACATTCGCGCAATAGCTCGCTCGCTGCCCCCCCCCCCCCCCCCCACACACACACATACACTCACATATAAACATGATTACTCAGGTTATAATATAAATATTAATATTTATATTGATAAAAGAGGATAGCAACCAAATACCTCTTTCTCTGCTTATCTGAATAGACTGGTTTGCTTACATATGCCAGCGCTTGTATGTGCAAGCTGTTACCATTATAAAAGGGATGTATTGGTAGCCTTGCACACACACGCACTGGCTGAAATGTCATTTTGTTTATAATTGCATGGTAGTAGTTATTTCGGCTTTCATTGAAAGGAGCGACAAGGCTTTACAGACGACTGTTGGTGTATATAGCGTATAGCAAGATGTAGACATTAAATGTTGCAAGATACCATTACATATAAAGGACAATTATTGTAAATAATTAGGTTTATGTTAGTACACGATTAATTCTTCTTTTGCCAGGGGATGTATCCTTTCCCGTTAATTGGAGCCACATGTCCGACTAATCCGTCTGACCTGTGACCCGACGCTTATTGGTTAATCGCGATTGGTTGAATCGATCACGTGACTAATTATCTACCGCATCTTTTTTTCGCGCACTTGCGATTTTGGACTGAAAGAGAAAACACGAGATCGTATTTATCTTTGAACCCTCCACCGCCCCATTCTTCCTTCCATTTATCTATTATTACTTTAGACAGTGTGTACTAAGATTTAAACCTACTTATTGTATCATTTATTTCTTGATTTTTCAAGTTATAGATGTTAGTAATTAATATTTACTCTATATTTCAATGATTAACTTGTTTTAGATGGCAGGTGTTTGTAACTCACCTTCAATGAGAAAATGTACGTTAACCATATTACGTCATTTTATTGCTAATTGTGTATGTGTTAAATTGTTCTAGTCAGTATAGCTAGTCACTATGCAATACAATGGCATTTACACACACTCTAGTGTTTCGTCTGCATACTATTTTCATATTGAACAAGCTGCGGTCCGCATGTGAACTGAAGTGAAGCAAACATAAATACTTAGTTATACTTCAAATAATGTCAACATAATACAGTGTAATCTCATCAGTTGTTTGCGTGACTATTTGTACTTAATCTCATGATTGGCACATCAATTGGAGTACAAATATCCACCCAAATGTATCGCATATTGCATCCTTGATATACGGATGATGTTTTACATGTACTTTAATCACAAATTATTGTATTTTAAAAACATGTATTTTTCAAAATGTGACATGTGGAATTTACGCCCCAGCCAGCGGGGATTTTTCTATAATCGTTGAACAATTTCGTTTTCTATAGTATTAACAGATAATTTTCTCAGTGAGAAGGCTTCCTTCATATAATTGCATAAGTTTAATATTTTATTTTTATTTTTTGAATCGAGTACTTTAGATAATTTAAACATACTCTGATTATTATAATAGTATTTGTTTATGTATTTAATTCTAATGTATGAGTATTGATAACAAACTAAAATGAAATGATATTCGTCTTCGATCTCTGCAGTGTTACATATGTTACATTGTCTTAAGTGTCTATCGATGCGATTTTGACCATATCTGTCAGTTTCAATTCTTAAAGTGTGTGACGATAGACTTATTCTTGACATGTATGCCCTAAGTGTTTTATTACGTATATAGTCCAGATATGGTTCATAATTAAATGCTGTTTTGACAGTTTCATAGAGGGTCAGTATTCTATTTGCTTCTATGTCTGACGACCAAGTTTGTTTGTAGTTATCAGTAAGTCGCTGTTTGAATACTTTTGGAAATTGTTTGTGGTCAACACTCCATGGATTTTCCCACACATATAAGAATCCAGTATTACATAAAATAGCTTTGACATTGGAAAGCCAATTATTACACCCACTATTGCAATCTTCTAATAATTTATTGTACACATTTCTTAATATGATATTGTCACTCACCAGTAGTTTAAACCAATATTTATTGATAGCAACGTATCTGCTGATAAAAAGCGGATACCTGCCTAGATCGCCATAAACACCTGCGTTACTTGATGACAATTTGACCCCGAGAATATTTTTTAGGAATTTTAAATGGATTCTTTCGAGGGATTTTGATTTTGTAACACCCCAAATCTGACATCCGTAGTTCAATATTGAACCAATAAATGAATCGAAGATTTGCAGTGCTTCCCTTGGAGTTAACTCGAATTTCCGAAGATGGATATTAAGAACGTTCATGGCTTTAAGAGCTTTGCCAGAAATATAATGTTGGTTCAAAATAAAGGAACCGTTATAATTAAAAACAACGCCTAAGTAATTGAAATCATTGACCATATCTAATACTTTGCCGTTATAGTACCAACTGTAATTTATCGGAGTTTTACCTCGTTTTCGAAAGACAATTATTTTAGTTTTCTCAGTATTAACCGATAGGCTCCACGTTTGGCAATATATACTAAGGCTGTCCAAAGAAAGTTGAAGATCCTGTGGGTTATAACTTAAAAGAACCATATCGACAGCGAAAAGCAGCACAATAAGGGTAATATCGTCTAACGTAAGTCCGTAATTGTTTCTGTCTTGCAAAAATAGTTCCAAATCTTCTATGAAAAGAGAGAAAAGTATTGAGGACGTAAGCTCGCCTTGTTTGAGCCCTACCATGATATCAAAATAGTCATTCTGCGGTCCTTTGAATTTGATAGCAGCCTTAACATTTGCATACATTGAGCGGATAACCCTTAACAGTTTTCCCTTTATTCCAATTATGTATACTTTTGACCAGAGAGCGTTTCGGTAAACTGAATCGAAGGCCTTTTTTAAGTCTATAAATGCACAATACAGTTTTTGATTGGTGCCTAAATTTCTGTCAATAATACATTTTAATATGAAAATCGCATCGATTGTGGATTTGCCTTTTCTAAAACCGAATTGCGCATCTGATAATACGTTGTTCGATTCGCACCATTCTGAAATACGTGTAGTAAGGATACTGGTGAATAGTTTGCTCATACAGCTTGTCAAAGTTATGCCCCGGTAATTGTCTACCGAATGTACATCTGCCTTTTTATATATTTATTATGCAAATAACATGAGAAGCTAAATATGTCTTATTTTAATTTAACTTAAATTTAAGAATAGAACAAATATAGTGTCTTCATTGTGGGTAAATATATAAATATGATAATATTTATTTTGGGTTACATACATGTATGTACGGTTAATCATCTACAGTTGTATATGCTCTTCGGAAAACATTGTCTATGTTATGTAAGGAATTTGTTTAAATTGTATAATTTGCTATAAAACTTGTAGTTTTTATGCATTAAAATATATTGTATTGTATATAGACGAACGATTAAACCCTTCGACCAGCTTTTTGGGAAAATACCAGTGTCTAAAATAGTATTGAATATATCTGTTAAATGTGAAGATAAAATAAATATCGGCACTGGTAATAAAGTACTCGTTAATAAGGTTATCATAAGATGCAGCTTTATTTTTATTAAGTGACTTAATTGCTCTCTCCACTTCTTGTATAGAGATCAAAGTATCCAACTCTGTGAAATCCGCGTCAGCATTGCTGAAATTCTGACAGTCATTAAATTATTTGACCGTAGTGCCACGACTGGGGATCGACACTCGGTTTCGAAATCCCCGACGCTAACCACTCGACCACAGCGGATTCCGAAGACTAGAAGAATTAAGGGAGAAACTTCTTCATTTGAACACAATTTAATTTTTAAACATATACAACGTAAATTAATATTGAAATGCCTTCTTTGTACAATTTTGAAATTTAATTATGTTATCATTAACCCCTTTTTATGATGAACACAATTTTCCTCATCTGTTAATTTAGTTAATACAGAACAAAATTCAATCATCAAAAATGTCTCTAGTCATGGACTATTGAAATTATTGAACAAAAGAACAAATTGCTCATACTGTGCAAATTCTACTTTTGCCATAATGTTTTCAACTTGATTTTATGTTTGTCCAATTATTTATAGAAGGTTCCCATATATGTATTACTAAATGTTTCAGATGCTGCAAACTTGCTGTGTGTGGAAAGGATTAAACAACTATATTTGTGTGCCTATATTTGTATTTCAAACTCTTTAATTTGACAACATTGCCAATGTCAACATGTATAAAACAGTTTCATAACTAAAAGGTTGATAGATAATGTTTTATGCTAACAACCATCAATGGAAGCAATTTCAATTTGTCCATAATACAGA
The DNA here is from genome assembly GCA_031761405.1 of Serripes groenlandicus. Lineage (NCBI taxonomy): Eukaryota > Metazoa > Mollusca > Bivalvia > Cardiida > Cardiidae > Serripes > Serripes groenlandicus. Next base: position 60,794,740 of record JASEVX010000002.1, read on the forward strand.
CTTTTATAAATACTACCGGTACATTTAATACTAATATTCACGTCATTATAACCAGCCTTAAATTACCTGTTACTAGTAATTGTTAATTTTTGACATTCTGCACAGCAGGCTTTTCTGGTATAAAATGTACTGGGTAGAGACATTGCTCAAAATTAAAAACATCTTCTTTCCCACAATATTTTCAATTGTTTATCACAATGAAGCTTACAGATGTTCTGATATTACCATTATGTCCTAATATTTGTTCATAGAAGATGACTTTTTTAAATATATTGTATCAGCTAAACAGTTTAATAAAGACTATACTTGAAATAAAACAGATTTTGCAGTGTTTAAATGTGCTGATATTATTTCAGGAAATTAGTTAACCGTTTCCTTCATATAGACGCTTTCTGAAGACTCTGCAGCAGACAGCTTATTGAACTCTTTACTACATGCAAAGGCATATTAACACATCTGCAAAAAGTATTTCATGATGAGCAATTTCTCTTTTTTCCACAATAATTTCAACTCTATCCAAATATTATGCTTTTATTTTCAGAGAAATTCTTTATTCTTGCTAGATGATGTTAGTCATCTGCTGAAGGTGACCTTTAACTGGGAAAGGGTTGACCAAATATATTTATATATTTGTATTTGACATACTGACATATTTGTGAAACACTATGGGGAAAAAAGTAATTACGTATGAAAGACGTTGAAAGTTGAAACATACATAATAACAAAAATATAAAAATAGGAATCCAATGTAGCCAAGTGGTTATCTTTGAGGATTGGAGAACAGGTCATCCAAGGTTCGATCCCCACTTGCAAAAGTCATTGTAGAGTGCTCTTTGGCAAGGCCTAGTATTGGTTTGCTACCCTGAGATCACAAAATAAGCTTATATATGCTATAACTGAAATAATGTGATGTCAGCATTAATATTTTAAACCCATTTAAACCTTAGAGTTGAAAATAGTTTGTGTACCCTAAATAGGCTTATTTGTATAATAAAATTTATTTATTAAAGTTAAATTTGCATCTCTGGTAAATTTCAAATATTGTTACCTGAAGAAAGCGTTGTATATTTCATATGGTTTCTCATCACCAATTTGCCACACATTTCCTGCAAAGTTTATATAAATTATGTAAAACAGATTTTATGAAACAGGCCTTTGCAGAACAGCTTATCTCCAGCGGGTATCACTTAACAGAGTCTGGTAGTCCGGTAGAGTCTGGAGATTAAATATCCCACTCTATCATACTTTTGTTGTGGTTTTTTTCGTTAGATATGAATGAATTCAAGTATTATTGCATGATATAAATACAAAATAATATGTATTTGCATATTTTAGTTCATTTTCGTATGAATATACTAATATGGTAGAGTATGGTAGAGTCCGGCGGAGTCTGGTGATAAAATATACCATTCAATCATAGTTTTGACGTGTATTTTCATTGCAAGGAATGAATTAAAGAGTTTTTGCATCATATAAATAAAAACACATCATGTATCTGCCTTATTTAGTTCATTTTCGTATGAATTAACCAATTTACCACTGTGGTTTTCGTTAAAGTAATATACAGAGACTCTACCGGACTCTACCAGACTAGCTCTGTTCAAAAACAGAATAAAATATGGTAAACAAAATGATTTTTTCATTCATACAGACTCTGTTGACACCTAAATCCAGCTTGGGGTTTGATTGTACATCTTAAATTTATGTAAATTTTTGTCACTGCAAGCTAAAATGGAGATATTACAAAATGACTTCTAGCACTATGTAATAATATTTTGAAGAAATACTCAGAAATCTGATCAATAACATAACATATGACAATAAATGGAGAATTTGATTGTTTGAGCTATTTATCATTTATTTACAATGTTTCCAAAGCAGTCTGCTGCAGAAAGTGTCAGAAGTTATCTGTTTCAGAGACGGGGTAAAACATTTCTAAAAAAAATCGTGGGGGTAGAATGAAATGGTCACCGATTGAAGTCAGTTACCGAAGCAGTGCAGAACGAAAAAATGACCATTTTGATACCAACCGTGTTTTCCGACTCCTAATCACACAGTTCTAGAGCTGACAAGATGCAGTGACGATGACATGCTTTTGTTCCGAAAGGAATTATCAAAAATAGCATCATATGATATGATTTTCACCCTTGACAAACAGAAGATCGATCCTGTATCACATCCGCAAAATGCAGCTGTCAGTAAAGTGTACTGTTCATTCGACTGCTTTTGTCAGATCACAAACGTGTATATTGTTCAGCATTATGTTTTCCGTCTGTTTGCTCCATTGTGTGGGATCTTTCAGTTGGAAATTAAATATCATAAGTGTGGACACTTGGTAAACACACTTCGTCAAGGGCGCCGCCATGTTTGAATAACGGAGAAATCCGAACGACACCGGCTAACTCCATGAACACGGTTTTACACGAACACCTATACGTACAACTCCGGTGTTTTCCGAAAACTGCCGAATTCGCACTCGGTGAAAATTTGTCGTTATTTACATTCAATATAATTTAAATATTTCAAGGGGTCAGAGTAATTTTTTTAAAGAAAGTATTATTTCAATCACTCCTTATTCAAAAGATGATATAGTGCAGTTATAACCTCGCTGCCTATAGATGTTATTTGTATATCAAAAGGGTCAAAGAAGGAATTGTGATTTAATTAAAAAAGACAAAAGCTTTTTTTTTTCACATACTGTTTTAAATTCTCACCTTATACTTGGCAGTTACATTGTTATGTATATAAGTAACAAAATAGAACAGAAACAATTCAAATCGGAGAGAACCCATGTAGCACCAAATTTCAAATTTGCCTGATTCTTAGGTGGAACTGTACTTAAGTTCTATGACGTACGTAATACTTCAAGTTGTGTATAGCATGCGTCAAATATTTTAGAACCACTGTTTTAGAGAATAAACATATACTTTCAATTGTAATAGATAAACGATAGTAGCACAATATTGGCTGAAAGGTCCGTTATAACTGACATAACATACTAACACATTTTGTGACAACCAGACCTAGAGGGACAACCGACTGCCTACGACCTTACGTTCGAAATCCCACAAGTTAAAAGACTCTCATGTGGACAGCATTTTTGAGTCAGCCCGTATTATCTATCTCCTGAATTAAGTGCCCAAGCGTTAGACAGCTCCGGACCTCCACTATATACATAGATGTGGAGGGGGTTTGATTGATTGATTGGGGTTTAACGCCGTTTTTAACAATTTCTCAGTCATATCACGTTGAGCCAGTTCACCTACTCATGTGTTTCCTGGTTTTCTCACACCAGTACTCCCCTCGTTACACAAATGTAGGTCCCCAATCTACATGTACTCACACATATGTTAATACTACACTGAAGAGCATGCAGCTTGTGAGCGTGTCAGGCCAGGATAAAAGCCAAGTTGATAACCACCCAAAGGCTTTCTGTCTCCCCAGAACCGCCACAGTAAAATATCCAACTATATTTTGCCACGCCAAAAAATGTTATTTTGCTCCTATTGACTAGCAGGTTACAGATTGCCATTATATTTTAAAAACATGTTTCAGGCTGGTTTCCTATTTTTTTTTAAAAATGTTGTTTCCTACATTTCACTGGTGGGTCCCATCTGTCCTGTACATATTAGCGTCGTCTACCTTTATATAACTGTCATTATGTATAACTTTTCCACCTGTATGTAACACGAACGATTTAATGTCTGCATTTACCCTTTTCCTCTTTCTGTCAATCTGGGACCCCGAACCGATAGGAGCAAAATGCCAATATCTCCTAGCGAGCAGTGATGACCAAATGATTGTTATGTCTTTGATAATGCTTTATAGCGAAGGATTGAGGTCTTAATGTTCTCTATAATGTCATTGCTTGAATCACCTTCTATGGTTAGATATTTAGATCCACAGTGGATAAAAAGGGTTTTCGGACTGTTATCTTTTTGGAACTGGTTTTCGAGCGTCGAATTCAGGGTGTCCAGTGTCATACCCCTTTCCCCAATCCACCTAATTGGAACCTGACAAGTTCTAGTCAAACGTCTGTCTTGCCGCCATGCCAACCCAGTACACAAACGTACCACGTACAGACTCTGCATTCCTGGAAAACTTACGATTGTATTAATTTATATATGTAGCCTTAACGTCTTATGTATTTAGTATATGCTATTGATTTCAACCTGCCTGCTGCCATGCTTCTACTTCCCTATGTTCCTAAATTAGTCTAATGTGTAGCCTCGCCTATTACGAAACTGTGTGATTTGAAGTGTCCGATTGTTGTAGCACTCTGGCCAGCTACATCAAATTGTCCACGGGGAAAACACAGGTAAATAAATGAAATCATATAGTGGTACTTTTCGTAACTTTATTGTGAAGATATAATTCAAAGGTTAACCCTAGAGAGAGTCACAAGGCTCTCTCCAGACTCCATGCCAGACATGGAAGTCGATATTGTTGAAGCAGCTATATTCTGGTAGGCTAGGTACGCGATGAAATGTAACACGTCTTCATTTGGGACAGGCCATATCTCTTGCAACTTATATAACTCTCTAAAATGGGTGAGTATTCCAAGCGCTACTGAATAAGTATTTTTTTTGTATCTTGGGAAGTGGAATTGAATATTAAATATTTTGATATACCTTTTAAGTCTTCCAGAATAGGGATAGGACCTTGACCGGGCTGAGATTGGCCTCTGGCGCTGCACTACTGAACCTCCCCCATTGTGAACGAGAAATTGAGTCAGTAATAATGTTTTCTTTGAAAGGGATATAGATTGCTCTTACCGTTTTATTGGTTTTCAATATTGCAAGAAACATTCATCACGCTCTCAGATGTACATGTTCAAGTATTGATAACCTGCACAACCGCCTAATTGTTAACATGGAAAAGAACCCATTGATGTCTTATGCTGCCTGACCAAGTTACAATAGCGGCTACCGCTTTAAACGGTTCCAAGAGGGTTATATCCCTAGTTATACCTAGTTTTAACCAATATTCGAGCTATCTACCATGGGCCAATTCACCTGAGAAGTAAATTTCAAATCCCCCATTATTGCTTGCCGCCCCCCCCCCCCCCCACCTTGCATCTATGTAGAGTTCCGTCTCATTATCTGTTAACCATGTTCTATTAGATATCAACCTTACCCCATTGTAAGTTGTAAGAAAGGAAAGCCAGACGTTTAAACCAGCTTTAATGGTTTTAGAGACCCTAATTTTATGATAAGGCTTTTTGATTCCTATGGTGGCATTGATCAGCCTTCTGCAGAATGCTCTTATAGGGGAGACAAATTTGCATGCGAAATTGAAAAGACCCAGCAATGACTGCATTTCTGTTAGAGTTATCTTTCTTGAAGATAAGAATTTGCATCTTTGCTCTTTCATTTTTATGAGTCTTGCTTTATAAGACGCATAACCATTTCCCCGGAATCCATTTCAATCCTCAAAAAAGTTAAACATATTGTAGTTTGAACTGTTTAGGCTAAAGGGACTCCGGAATTTGAACACACTGATTGAAATTCTGTTAGCATTAAACCCTGCCTAGAACTCGAAGCTTTTTTCCCCAAATAGGAAATCGTCTAGATAATGCAGGATTTCTCTAATTTTGATTTTCTCACCTATCGACTGATGGAGGAAACCTGCAAATTTCAAACTGGCTGACGAGCCCATAGGAAGCATTTTATCCTAAAAATATTGGTTTTCAAATTTGATACCTAGCAAATCAAAATCTGATAGGGTGATAGAAAGTAATCGAAAGGCTGATTTATATCTGTTTTACTTAAAAGTGCCCCTTTACCTAACTTCAAAATTAGATCTGCTGCCTGATCAATATTTGAATATGTGACTGTAAAGTGTATTTCCTCAATGACATCGTTAAAATATTGGCTGTCTGGGTATAACAAGTGCCGAATTATTCTATGTTCACCGTCTTTTTTGGCGACTAAACCTTCAGGATATACTTGAAGGGACAGTAATCGTTTAGTACTGAAAGGATCGTCAACTCGACCCCTATTAATTTCTTTGATCAGCGTTTCCCTCATGATATTTGGGTGCTGCTTTGCATTAGACAATGTAGGTAACTCACTTGCAAATCGTGGTCCTGTGTAATTTAACGGAAATCCGAGTTGTAGGCATCCTTATGCTGGTAGTATTTTAATGATGCAAGTAAATTATGTATTTTTAGAGGTGTTTTCCCTAATTCATATAAGCTTATCGTATGATTTGCTTTGCCTGCTACTTGACTTCGGATAGTTTACGCCATATGACTGAAAGGCATGACTTAACCTGCAATAAGCCAAAATTAGACGTTTAGCTCCTGTATTGAAAAAGTTACATGATGCAGAATTGGCTAATCTATGTCTCCTAAACGGTAGAAGCTTGCTACTATGCATAGTATGGTTTGACTGTTCCATGTAAATACTGCCAGTATTCACATACAACAACCAAAACACGGAATGAATCGCCCGTCCACATACCCCCCCCCCCCCCCCCCCCCTCACCCCAGGATGCAAATGAATTATTAGCAATTTGCAAACGGAAATTCTCATCTTGTTTCCACCAGCAAGGAGACCTTTTGGCAGCCATTCTAATATTCCTCATATATTTAACCTGTTCTTGGGCCTGAGCTGGAAATATTTTCAGCGTAATACTTACTTAAACAAGAAAGCCGGATGTCCACTGGTCAATAGATATTTTAGATGATTCATGTTTTGCCTGGTTAATGCCGTATCTTCCACTTTATATGGTGATCTTCACAGACGGACAATTGTCTACTATGACTTGCAGCTGTCTTGTAGACTTTAACAGTGATGCAATATCAATATTTTGCCGTTCTCCAAAAACATCTTAACATTTAAAGATAAACTACTACCTACATTATTGAAAACACTAGGTTCCTGCACCGGCTACCATGCATCATCGAATACCATTGATGGCGCCATTACTTCACATTGAAACAAATTCGACACCTCACCTGAATGTTCCTGGTTTCCCACGGGTAGCTGGTCCTTCTCCGCCTGTCTGGACCTCTTAGGCCCTTTTCCATCGTTTTTTGAAGTTATTCTCCTCTTGGGTTCCATTATTAACACGGATTGCTTAGATTTTAAAATTTAATAACTATTAGACTGCTACGTCCTTCAAGAGTTTCAGGAAAAAGGAAGCTGACTTGAAATGGCGTTCTGGGTACACATATTATATCAAGGGAGATAATTATGATAGAGAAACTTCGGAAATTCAGAAGCATTTAGCTCCCTTGCTATGAACCCCTTTACTTATTTGAACACACGACCCTTTATTACAAATTGTTTTAAATTCGATTATAGAATATAACATTTATATAATCTGTAATATGTATATAGGTGCTACCTATTTTTGGGTGAACATTTATTAACCTTTGTAATCCGTAAATCATCCTCCGTGATGTGCAACTAGCCCCTTGCTGGCAACATTATGAGTGATTTGTGTTTAAGTTATTTACGAGTCCTACCGTCCTAAGCAAATACACTAAAAATCATCATCTTGCCCCGAAAAATCATCATCTTGTTAAGCATTTATTCAACTTTAAAATATGTCCAATATTTTAAATCCATGATATAATGATGACAGGTACGAAAATTAATCGGCTCGCCCTCCATAAAGCACTACCGATGAAATTATTCCATAATTTACCGAACTACATGTATCACGAGTCAAACTAACCTTTCCTATCATTTCTATCATTTTACTTTTGGGAATGTATTCATCACTTGCTTTACGATAATAGAATGACGTCACATTATATCAATTAGGATTTGTAACATAGGGTTAGTCAGTAAAACCTAATCAGTTTTTATTTAAACTCATTTTAAAAATAGACAACGAGTGTAATTACATGCAAGTTATTGCATATTAGATTACGTGTTTTCATTCCTTTATCGTGTACGTATTATCATATTTAATTATTTCCTCTATAAAGTTTTTTGTTTCAATATTTACTTTCATCCAATCAAAACGTAGGAATATCGGGACTGCAATTATCTGGACAAAATTGTTAGATACATAGTATAGCAAATTCATACACATTTCCTCTGGACGGGAAAAACAATCGACGGTCATTTTATCTACACCGATACTAATACCATATGCCACGTTTTATGCTTTTATGAGAAGATGTGTTGCTTATCTAAGACTAGACTAGCTATATCTGACACTGGGTTTTCCCAATGCAAATATGGGAAATGAATTTGGTAATAATTTCACTCATCAAAAGAGAAAAATGGAATCTTTTTTCCTATTCTCTGTTGTATTTCAGCTGAAACTTGATTACCTTCTTTTTCTATGAAATATCGATATCGGCATCAGTAATGTTTGAAACTGTATATATTGGTTCTTTTTAAAGTGATTATCGATATTGTACCGATACAGGAAACCGATATCCAACCCTAATTGTTTGTCTATATAAGAGAAATAAGTTCAATTCTGTTGGATGAATAGAAATTCCCAATATTATTCTTTTAACTATTTACCCGATATGCTGCTTTAAATAACTCCACGAAAGACAGAGAAAGGTAAAAGGCATTTTTAGTTAAACATTTTGACGCATATGAAAAGACAGTGGAGAAAAGGACGACTTGCTCATAATCAGCAATTTCTCCTTTTGCCACAATGTTTCCAATTCATTCTATTCATTAATTAAACTTTGGCTTTCCTTTTTTACCTCAACATAGTCAATGACATCTGATGCAGGTTTGATGTATGTTTGATGTTTGTTTTAAACGGTTAGGTTTAGCCCCTTCACTGATGTAAATGACTTGATGTCTGTGACTAATCTGAATACATAGTCGGAATGTTGTAATTGCTCCAAAATGAACAATATCTTCCTATCCAACAATATCTGCACTTTAAACCCCTATCTCCTTTGGTGATTTTTAATTTGTAAAACATAAAACAGCTTCAGTTTATTTGTTAATAAGTACAACAAGTGTCAACAACTGATTATGTATACACAAGGTTTTTTTCTGATTGTTATTGGTCAATTATAAAAGCTTTTGAAAAGTGTACAAGGAGTAAATAACTGTTTTCATAATATGTTTTCACTAGAAGCCTGGAAAATAATGTGATAAGCGTTTCATTTAGTCAACTCTGATGATTCCCTACAACATAATGGTTTCATGTATAAATTGTTAAGTTTAGTTGCTTCTTTCAAAACATGTTCCTGCTGAGATTTGAACTCAGAACTCTTGTTAAAACAGGTGTTTTACCATTAAACTACAATGTTGGTTTTAACTTTTAGCAGCAGTTCATGAAAAAATGTGTAATTTCATTACCAGTATGTAAAATAAATTATAAGAATTTATTTGATACAATCAGGAATGAAGAGTAAAATTCTAGATTCCTGATACAATGTATACCAGTTGTTACCATGTTTAATGTATAGATTAGACAATTTCACACAGAAAATGGAATTCAAATATACTACACAAAAACCAGATATATTTCAGTGATATCACTTATGTGAGATCCCTGTGTGACTTATTACTGACATTAATTGTGAACTGCCTGTAAGTTGTTATAATATAGCCTTTTCTATTGAAAAACAGACCACTAATTCTAGTCTTACTTTCATATTTTGACAAAGGTCTAGGTCATAAACATAGCTGCTTTCCCTGCTAAACTGTACCATGTAAACAAAGATAACAAAAATATGAAATTGGCTGTAATTGTCTTTAATAAAACTGGACAGTCGATGATATCATATTTTAGCTGTTTGCTTGAATTGAGCAACATTTGACAGGACGGCTTCTGCTTCAAATGGCAATCTTTAAGGGTACGAAATTATCGAAAAATATCGGGTACGATATTACTGGGGTACGAAGTTACTGTATTCCATACCATATGATTAATTTGATTTGATTAATTGGCATTTAACGACGTTTTTAACAATTTCTCAGTTAAATCACGGCGGCCAGTTCTCCTACTCCTGCATTTCCTAGTTTTCTCACACCAGTAATCCACACAACAATCTCCCCAAGCAACTGGCTGCTTTTCCACATAGACTTAGACTTAACATTTATTAACTTTTGTAATCGGTAAATCATTCTTCGTGATCTGCAGTTAGCCCCTTGATTGCACCACTATCAGTGAGTATATAAAGTGTGTGACGAGTCAATCTATTCTTTCCTATCATTTCTGTCGTTTTCCTTTTGGGTATTTATTCATCATTTGGGTTACGATAATAGAATGACGTCATATTACAGGATTTGTAACTTCCGGTTTGTCGGTAAAACCTTATCAATTTTTATTTGAACTCATTTTAAAAATAGACGACGAGTGTTATTACACGCAAATGATCACATATAAAATTACTTGTGCTCGTTCCTTTATCGAGTACGTATTAAATATTTCATTATTTTTTGTTTCGATATTTTCTGTTCATCCAATCAGAACGTAGGAATATCGTGACTACCTATTCGAACGGGATTTTTTTTTTACTCGCATTATTTCAGCAAACACTCTTTAAAACATGTATAGAAAATATAGGGAATGTCTCTAAATGAAAGCTCGAAAAAGAGTAGAAGACATTGTGAGAAAGGAGAAAATATGAGCAAATTTCCTTTTCCAACCATATTTTCACAAGTTGTTTTTTGCGAATACATCAAAGTGCATTTGCATACATTATCCCCCACCCACGTGTAGACGCATTGACACATCTGCAGTAAAATGGAGAAATGATTATACTTTCATTTTTAGAGATTTTCAATACTTCAGCCTAGATATTTCCAAAGCTGCAGAATTGATGTATGTCGGAAATAATAATATAATTGGAAAGGGTTAAATCAGTTATATATCAATACCTATTTGTTTCTTTTCTTCATTAACAGTCATGTAAACCTGTTTGGCTTCCTCAAACGAAGTCCATTTGCGGTAATATTTCGCAAAGTGGTTTTGAATTGTCTTTAATCACAAAGAGGTACGTTGGTCGTATGAAGTTGAATGTTTCAAATGACAATATCATATATTTATTCTCTAAATTTCTGCATCTGCCAAATAATAGTGTCCTTCAACTATTCTTCCATTAACTGCCATCTGTGTATACTACGATTTCTGGTGGTACTACTCTGACTTCATTTAAACATGTCGATGTTAATGCATGAATACTTATCAACAATAACAGCTGAAACATCGTCTGCCAAACTATCATACACTGCTCAGTTTTAGTGACTGACCTAAATCGGTGACGTTTTTAAATTACCTATGCTCTTCAATTTGAAGTTTTCTGTGTTGTCAATGTGTTTCGTGGTCTCAAGTTTGTACACATTGCATTCAACAGCCTTTATATATTTTGTAAATACGGTTCGAATACATAAATCCAGAGTTTTTCTAATAAACTAGTGAAAATAATGTTAACATACATGTATTAGGATCATTTTTCTCCTTTCTGCAAAAGGTCCACAACAACTCTATTTTAATATTCAATTTATTTTATTGAATGCTGCAGTAAGTCACCATGTCTTTTGTAACACATGCATGTTATTTCGATCGGACACAACCTTTTTATCATGTACAGGATGTGCTCTAGAGAGCACAACCATCTTATATATAGAGTATCGGAAGATCATCAGGAACCAAGTTAAGAGACACGGTAATTTCCAGATTCATACGCGCAGTACTACGAAATGAAAAGAATCCATTTTCCTGTAAACATACTCTACATTCCGGTAAGTTTATAATTGTATTTGTTGATGAAATAGTTTTAATTTGAGTCATAACAAATGAGAACAAAATATGAAAATTGAGACAACATAGAGATAAAATATCGGAAGAACACGGGGAGTATTTTAAGCAGCGGAAGTAACAGAAAGATAATGGGATTGCTCAAAGTTAAAGCGGTCATTCGAGGACAAATTGCAAACAAAACGCATAAAATAAATAATTTTTGAGAAAAAATAATTAATTAATCAGGACTTTGTTTTTGACAAAAAAAAATCACTATGTTATATTCATACAAGGAAATCAAGCTTCACCCCTGGCTGCCATGTTTTTCAACGGATCAGAATAATATGAACGCTCTTTGTAAAAGATCACACAAGGAACATATGTGCCAAATTATTTTCAAACCGGGCGTGTACTTTTGGACAGGAATATTTTAAAGTTTTCACCATTTATACATATAGGGATTTTTTTTCAAATCGGTTTAGGGCTTTTGGACAAGAATATTTTTTAAATGTTCACTATGTATACAAATATAAGGAAAACTAGCCACGCCCCTAGTGTCCATGTTTGTCAACGAATCAGAATAATTTGAACAATCCTGAAAGAGGGTCAACCAAGGAACATATGTGCCAAATTATTTTCAAATCGGCCAGTACTGTTTGGACAAGAAGATTTTCACCATTTATACATATAGGGAAAAAAAGCCCCGCCGCCGGAGCACATGTTTTTCAACGGATCTGTATACTTTGAACACTCTTGGTAGATGGTCACCCAAGAAGCATTTGTGCCTAATTTTTTCTGATCGGGGCAGTACGTTACCTTTAGACAATAAGATTTTTTAAGTTTTCACCATTTATACATATAAGGAAAACAAGCTCCGCCCCTGGTGGCCATATTTATCAATCAATCAAAATAATTCGAACACTATTGGTAAAGGGATACCCAAAGAACATATTTGCAGATTAATTTTAAAATCAGGTAAGTACTTTTGGACAAGAAGATTTTCTATGTTTTCTCTATACACATGTAAGGAAAATAAGCTCTGCCCCTTGGCGGCCATGTTCTTCCGAGGATCGGAACAATTTGAAGGTAAAAATACGCCAAATACATCCGCTGAGATGTCCGGGCCCGATTTGGTCCAAAATGACGGTAACCATTTTCGCCTTGAGAATTCCTTCCTGCATACTGCATGACCCCCCCCCCATTTTCTTTGGATTGTTTTAAAGCTTAGAGGTAACTCTTTTTCAATGATATAAGTGTTCTACATGATAAATGCTTGGAAAGTGTGACAATTGAGGGCTGAAATTGGTCGATTTACATAAAAACAAAGAAGGAATTTATTTGGTATATTGTTACCTGAATAATCATGGTAGAGGGTCATCCAAAGAAAATTTGTGCGAAATAATGTTCATATTGGTCATGTTCTTTTGGACGAGAAGATTTTTGAAGTTTTTCCATTCCTGTTGCAATGGCAACGAGAGTTCCGCATGTAATTCAATTATTTGAACACCTTTGAGAGGGGTCTACTTAAGAATCATCCCTGTAAAGTATTATCAAATTTGTCCAAGGGATTTAGCCTTGATGTATTTTGAAGCAAAACCATGACGGACGAAGGACGACGGACGATGGACGACAGACAAAGACAACTCTGGTCACAATAATTCACTGTGAGCCTATGTAGAAATTCCTCTTTTTTTTAATAATCTTTCTGGGAGGTAGAAACTGAACTCGACTTACGTGCCACAAGGCAAATAAAAAAAACACCAATATACATGTACAATGTTCTCTTAATCACAATAATCTAAATGTTGGTGCATATCAAATAATCCGTTTAACGTCATAGGTTCTGCCTGCTTAGGAGTATTAGCATTTAATCTAGTCAATCTAGAGATAAAATAAAATCCTAAAGATGACTAGTATCTAAACCTACTAAGGAATGTAATGTGTTTTGACGACACCAATTGACTGACTGTCCAAACAAAACTCTGTGGTAAAAGCCCGCGAAGGCGGCGGAATACAGATTGTACCGTCCAATCGGTGTGATATTATGCAGTATATTAGGTTAATGTAAAACCGGTTAGTTAGCGGGTACAGTGAAGAAAATGATTGGTTAATATTATTGGTTATGTTGTTTTAATTACAAAGTTTTAATGTTCTTATTCGATGATTACTATCATAATAGTAACGGGCAAGCAAGAACGTCACGTACAAAATGACGTCAATTGAAACATTGCAAAAATGCTATATAGTCATTTAATTTCAAAACACAGACAAAAACCAAAATAATCTTTGAAAGTGATATTTCACCAAGACTCAAGTAGTCACTAGCGATGTATACATGTATACAATTGTGTTCATGATCTGAGGAAAGAAAATAAGTGGGAAATTAGTGTCGCTTGCAAGAGAGCCAGTTCTGACGGAACAGTGCCAGTGTCTTTTTTCACTCACCATAAGAATAACCATTTGTTACACAATATATGTTACGCATTTTGGTGAACAGTGTAAATGGCATGTTTTTAAGCAATGGCTACATGTACTGGAATTTTATAGAAAAAGTGTATTGATATAACTGTTATAAAAAATGTATTTACGTTTTCAAACCAACTTCTTTGCTTCAAACGGCAACCTCAGAATGACGTTACTACCGAGGCCCATCCCATGGTACTTATAATTTACATAATATCACATAATTTGAATTTTTCAGCCAGTTATTCAAATATTTGTCGTGTATGTAAGAGAAATGTGGACATTTGATAAAATCAGGTTTATTTTCTACAAGTTTGATTTGTATCGAAATCATAACAAAGTCCTACTACTTCTGGAATATCCCTCATATATGGTCAGGAACAAAGATAACGTCCTATTACTTCTGAAATACGTCCAAGTTATAGTTACAGTTCCCAGTATCGTAGCTGGTTAAAAAACACATTTTACTATGACATAGTCGTTGCTTACTGGTTAGACCGTACGGTTTCCGAATTTTGATACCTCCGTCGTTGCTGAGTGGTAAGCTAGTGCACTTTTTGAGGCGCGATAGGTCAGTCGTTGCTGAGTGGTTAGATAGTGTACTTTTCGAGTCGCGATATCTCCGTCGATGCATAGTGCTTAGATCGTACAGTTTTTGAACCAAGATGAATACATTCTTTACGATGAATGTCGAAGGTCTAGCACCATTTGTGTTAAGAGAACAATTTATGGAAATATTTCTGTACAATAATCCTAGTATGTTTAAATTAAAATTCCTTTTGAACAAATGGGCAAACAGTATATGATGAAAGAGTGGATTACATGTAGTGGTGTGAGAATCCATGAAACACATGCGCAGATGAACTGAACACAATGATATAACTGAACAAATGTTGTAAACGTCGTTAAATCCCGATCAATCAATCAATCAATACTTTGAACAACAGAACACATACAAAAAGTTTGAATGATTTGGCCTATATAGCATTAAATCAATTGAAACCTATGTGTTCAAACCAATATTGAAATAGAAAGTATTCTGTTTCTTCTTCCTCAATAATATGAGTTTATGTATTTAAGCAGAAATTCAGTAAAGTCACGGCGGCCAGTTCAACTTTTATTTCAAGGTTTTATCACATAATACCTCACACAAATGTTCACTTGCACGAGGCTATGGTGTGCTATGATCTTTTTCAATTGAACTGTCGGATGATGAAAGGATAGAACAAATATCAACACTAGTTTGTTCTATGTAAGATGACCTTGTAATGAGTTTTTCTCGCGTGACAGATAAAACTTACTGTGTAGTCGTCTTTCATTAACCCTTCCCTACATGCATACGTATTTTGAGGCATCTGCAGCAGACGACCTATGAACATGTTGTGATAAAAGAAGCAATTGCTCAGTCTGAACAATTCCGCAATTTTTGAGAAATTTCCTTCAACCCAATTCAGTATTTACACTTTCATTTCATTAAGGGCGATTTTCGACATTCTCAACTAAATGTTCCTCTGCATATTTCTTGTATGAGGGAAAGGGACTATGGACTTAAAGGAATTGTGTGTTGCTTATTTATGCCTTCAAACATATGATATAACGCTTTCTCTCATATAAACATTCTTCTTATGCCTTTGAAGCAGACAACTTTTGAAAATATATTGAACAAATTCTCATTGTGCAATAATGTTTTCAATTTTTTAAATTATTTGTTCTTTAATTTAAAGAGATTGTCCATGTTTTCGCATAGATGTTTTCAAAGTTGTCTTCTTCAGATTTCGTGTATGCAGGGGAAAAAGGTTAAAGTGAAGGACCTAAGGACCTGTGTGTTGCTTATTTATTACTTAGCCAAGTGACTCAAATGTGTGTCATTGCTGCACTGTTTACCTCTACACTTATACGAGCCTATTGTGTTGTTGCCACTTTAAAGAACTGTCTAAATAACACTCTAACTCCTTTCTATACTACACCTACACAATTGTAGTTTGTTGTTGCCACTTTAAAGAACTGTCTAAATAACCCTGTAACTCCTCTCTATACTACACCTACACAATCCTATGTTGTTGTTTCCACTTTAAAGAACTGTCTAAATAACCCATTAGCTCCTCTCTATAATACACCAACACAATCCTATGTGGTTGTTGCCACTTTAAAGAACTGTCTAAATCACCCTGTAACTCCTCTCTATAATACACCTACACAATCCTATGTTGTTGTTGCCACTTTAATGAACTGTCTAAATAATCATTTAACTCCTCTCTATACTATACCTACACAATCCTATGTTGTTGTTGCCACTTTAAAGAACTGTCTAAATAACCCCTTAGCTCCTCTCTATAATACACCAACTCAAGCCTATGTTGTTGTTGCCACTTTAAAGAACTGTCTAAATAACCCTCTAGCTTCTTTAGATTTGAATCTGCTTACATTGTTTATGTTCTTTTGAATCATTTAACAATTTCCCTCTTGGAGACGCATGTTGACGTATTTACAGCAGACTATTGTGACAAAAGATGTTTTAATATTCGGCTTGGCATCTGCTTTATCCTTTATCCCATTTCCACTTGCAGACGCATTTTGCAGACGTATATGCAGCAGACTACTGTGACAAAATGTGCTATTTCTCAACTACAGAGATGTTTCATGTATTTAGGAAGGTGTTTTCGAAGTATTCTGCTGCACATTTGTTGTGGGTTCGAAAATGTGAAACAGTTTTACTTTTACTTGAATTGCTTTGTTTGTGTGTGCCCTGTGTATTTAATGAGACGATGTTTAACGCCGAGAGAAGTGGAAGACAGTGGTGCATATGTAGAGCGTCGGCCTCTCGTATCAAAGGTCCCTGGTTCGAGTCCCGTGATGAGCGGGTCCTGACTTTGGGATTTTTCCACACAATCGGCGCGAGTACTGGTTAAGTATCCAGGAATCAGACATCGAGCTTGATTAATATAAGCTTAAAGCTTGTTTCGCAATCGATTTAAAATAAATAATTTTAAACTAACGCCGAGATAACGCATGCATGTTTATTTCACGTTATTTCAAGTTGTCATGCATTCAGTAGAACAGAATAAGGGAGAGTATATCTAGTGATCATGACATCTGTTTGC
Organism: Serripes groenlandicus; assembly: GCA_031761405.1. Taxonomy (NCBI): domain Eukaryota; kingdom Metazoa; phylum Mollusca; class Bivalvia; order Cardiida; family Cardiidae; genus Serripes; species Serripes groenlandicus. Next base: position 60,811,986 of record JASEVX010000002.1, read on the forward strand.
CGACCTTTATTATTATGAATTATTTACAATTATATATATATATATATATATATATATATTGGCCCTCATATAATGAATCCGTTATAAATAATTAACGTTATATATGTATCCTTATCCCGCTAAATTCATGCGAATGGTATCATAATCTTTGTGTCTAACTCTTTCCCACATACAGACGCTATCTGACACAATCTTGCAGCAGCAGACTTTAAAAACATTGTGTTAAAAGGAGAAATCGCTCATCATCAGCAATCCTTGCCATAATGTTTTTCATTTTTCGCATTAATTATACTTTCCTTTACCGAGAATTTTTCAGTTTTGCCTTGATATTTCAAAGTCATGTGTTTCATATTTGTTCTATGTATGAAGTTAACAATTAGTTTCTATACATTTATGGAGTAAACTTTAAAACATAATGATAAAGGAATAATGACCAATGTAGAACAAGATACGAATGCACGAACGTGCAACATGATCTTGGTCTACACCTTTCCAAAATGTTGAAAAAACTTATTCGTAATGGCAGTCGTAAATGTTGCTTAGAATCTCGATTAGCGGGATAAGCGTTAAACGATTTTTAAAAGGGAATTTTGTAAATCATTAAGTTCATTACAAAATATGTTTAATGATATTGACATGATATTGAACAAAACCCAGCACGAAACCCCACATACAATAAAGTATAACTACTGTCTACAAGAGAGAAAGTGTTAAGACAGACACCAAGATTAGACTGTACAGATATGCATGCTAATATGTGTGTCTACATTGTTCACATTTGCAGCTTGGAGTCACACATAATATGTTATATCCATGCTGTTTAAAGTCAAACATACTAAGGTAAGTCAATGTTGTTTAAAGTCAAACATACTAAGGTAAGTCAATGTTGTTTAAAGTCAATATAAAACAATATATCGTAATGCATAAAACAACAAATAATATGTTTATAGCAAATAAAGAAATCATAAAAAGTATACGAAGAAATGCATTTTTTTTCAGAAGAAGTTACAATCATTTAATAATGTAAGAGTTTTTGGAAATACTGATCTATTCCAGAATTATCAAAAAAAAAAATCGATCAGATTGCGTTTTTTGTAAATTAACTATTTAAATATAAATAAGTGTTATCTTTAATTTAGACTCCCTTCCCATTTGCAGACGCATTTTGAGTTTTTTTCTCATTTTGCCAACAATGTTTTTTTAAACTATTTTCAATAATACTACCTTGATTTACAGGAATTTTCCTTATGTTTTTGCCAAAATAATATCAAAGGTGCCTGCTGTAAGATTTTTCGTATGTGCGAAATGCTATTTTTTACAGTTCATTACAATAATATGTATCGATATTCATGAAACATTTGTTCTTGCTTTAAACTAGATATTCACCGGTTAACTTCATTTCCCAGCATTATTGAGCAACCATTCCCCTAAAATGTTAACATTTACGGAAGAAGGATTTGCCGCTTGAACAGTTCTGTAAAAGAAAAAAATGATTATTTTCAGAATATATTAAAACTTAAAATTAATTTGTAATGTCTAATAAAGGATATCGACTGAAGAAGTGTGCTAAAAGGCTATATAAACCCTTTCCAAGTTGTAGATGCATTTTGACGCACCAGAAGCAGACGAGTTTTGAAAACATTATTGTATATGTATAAGGATATTTTCTCGTAAACAGCAATTTCTCCTTTGTCATAATTGTTTTCAATTCCTTTAAAAGGTAATGTTTATAGTTTTACCAGGGTCTTTTAAAAGTCGTCTGCCGCAGATTTATGGAATGTGGGAACTGACTAAACCGAGAGTATCTTAGAAAACCACAAGGACATCAGTAAGTATGATTAAATCTGTAAACACATACTCAATATACAGATATAGAACCGTAACCGAAGGGCAAACATTCAATTATCGATTATAAACTTTATCGCAGGCCTGGTAAATAAACATCAATAGTATGTGACATGGGCTTAACCGAGAATATCTTTGAAAACCACAAGGATATCAGTAAGTATGAAATTCGATTGCAACACGTATTTCATCGAATCCACTCATTACTAAAGTCGTTAACGAAAGAAGATATGTAACACTCCTTTCATGAGTCAATACTTGTGGGTCACACCTTTCTTAAATCGCTTACCAGAGTAAACATTTCATAAAATCCGCTCCGTGCACATTACGAATACAAACAATACATTTAGACCATGCATTTTTAAAATCGCTTACCAGAGAAAATAACTACATAAATCAATTCCTTTGTAAATTCTCAGACGAGAGTAAACAAGTCATGAACTCCCCTATATATCCAGGATATTGATTTTGCAATTTAAGCCACTGGCCCGTAATGCAGCATGATTGATACACATTTACATCAAAGAGTGGTTGAATACATTATGACAAAGACATATAAAGCTGAGTTATCATTAAGGTTATGAAAGAGTTTCGCGTTTTTGTTTGAATGCGCTCTGAAGGAATGTTAACAATTCACTTAGTCCATTTTTGTCTACAGTCGCCTACGAGAGCTTACATTGTCCACATTGTCTCAATATCGTATTTGAGAGAATACAATTTACTAAGTCCTTTCGACTCCGTGAGCAAACAACTTATAAAGTGTACTTTGTTCTAAAGTCGTCCACGAGAGCACACAGCGCAGTAAGTTCTCCTGTATAAGTCGTCCACAAGAGCACATACTTCATTAAGTTAACCTTTCGAAGTCGTCTTCGAGAGCAAACAATTCAATAAGTCTACTCTTGTCCAATGTCGTCTACGAGAGCACACAATTCACTAAGTCCACATTTTCTCAGTCGTCTACGAGAGCATATACTTTATTAAGACTGCCTTTCTAGAGTAGTTAACGATAGCATACAATGATTTAAGTCCACTCCTTTTTAGAGAATACGAATATATTTAGTCTTCTCTTTTCTAAAGTCGCATACGAGAGTAAACAATTAAAGCCTCTCCTTTCTCAAGTCGCTAAAAAGAGACAACACAATCAACGTTAGTGTCTCCAGACACTAACTGAATCAACGTAAGTGTCTCCATACCAAAGCAATATACATAAATGAATCAACATAAGTGTCTCCATAACAAGGCAGGTGGCACATGAATAAATTAACGTAAGTGTCTCCATACTAAAGCAATATACATACATGATTCAACGTAAGTGTCTCAATAATAAAACAGTCGACACAGACATTAATCAACGTAAGTGTCTCCATACCAAGGCAGTTGACACATGAATGAATCAACGTAAGTGCATCCATACTGGGACAGATAACATAAATGAATCAAAGTAAGGGAATCCATACTGGGACAGATAACACAAATGAATCAACGTAAGTGCAACCATACCGAGACAGATAATATAAATGAATCAAAGTAAGGGAATCCATACTGGGACAGATAACATAAATGAATCAACGTAAGTGCATCCATACTGGGACAGATAACATAAATGAATCAACGTAAGTGCAACCATACCGAGACAGATAACATAAATGAATCAACGTAAGTATATCCATACTGGCACAGATAACATAATTGAATCAACGTAAGTTCACCCATTCCGAGACAGATAACATAAATGAATCAACGTAAGTTCATCCATACCGGGACAGATAACATAAATGAAGCAACGTAAGTGCATCCATACTGGCACAGATAACATAAAGGAATCAAAGTAAGTGCATCCATACCGGGACAGATAATATAAATGAATCAACGTAAGTGCATCCATAACGGGACAGATAACATAAATTAATCAACATAAGTGCATCCATACCGAGACAGATAACATAAAGGAATCAAAGTAAGTGCATCCATACCGGGACAGATAATATAAATGAATCAACGTAAGTGCATCCATACCGGGACAGATAACATAAATGAATAAAAGTAAGTGCATCCATACCGGGACAGATAACATAAATGAATCAAAGTAAGTGCATCCATACCGGGACAGATAACAGGAATGAGTAAACGTAAGTGTCTCCATACCACGGTAGGCGACACATCAATAAATTAACGTAAGTATCTGCATGCATGTTAAGACAGCGACACAAATTTCAAAACGTTAATGCATCCATAACAAGACAGCGACACAAAATATTTGAAAACGTAAGTGCAACCATACCAAGACGGATGACGCAAAAGAATCAACGGGAAGGCCTCCATACCATACATATATGAATAAACGCAAGTGTATCCATAACAAGACAGGCGACACAAACACGAATCAACGTTAGTGCCTCCATACTAAAACAGGTTACAAGAAATTAATCAACGCAAGTGTCTCTATAACAAGGCAGGTGACACGAAATGAGTAAACGTAAATGTCATCATATCAATGCAGGTGACACAAAATAAATTAACCCAAGTGTTTCTATACCATGACAGGTGACACGAACATGAATCAACGTAAATGTCTCAATACCAAGACAAGAGACTTTGAACTGAATCACAAAACTAATCAAAGTAAGTGTCTCCATAACAAGGCAGGCGACACCTACAAGAACCATCGTCACTGACATTATGTTAAGACAGGTGACACGAACATGAATCAACGTAAATGAATCCATACCAAGACAAGAGACTTTGAACTGAATCACAAAACTAATCAAAGTAAGTGTCTCCATAACAAGGCAGGCGACACCTACAAGAACCATCGTCACTGACATTATGTTAAGACAGGCGACACATAAATAAATCAACGAAAGTGTCTCAATACTGAGCTAGCGACGCACACATTAATCAACGTAAGTGACTACATATTCCGAAACATATAGTTCAACGTACTTTGTGCAAATATGTCTGTGATACCAGAAATTGGTCCACTTTGAAAAAATAAATATTCATCGTTGGTTTCCTGTGTGGTCAGATGAATGTAACTGATATCCATAGGATCCTTCCTTTGGCCTGAGAGAGTTAGTCGTATTCGGGTTACCTTTAAAATACGAAGAAAAAGTCAGTTACAAAAAGAGCAATCGATCGATGATCCATTTATAAACCAACTCAACACGTACTCACTGGAAAACACCTGCAACCAGTTATGTTAAGTATGCTAAATGCTTTACTGCTTTTAGCGAAACGTTTAATGAATAATTCGCGAGCAGTGCAGACCACATCAGATAGCTCGTATACGCCGGTTGATCTTGATATACACTGGTTTCCGTAAACGATGCTCCATTAAAAAAAGGTCACATCTATATTAACCCTGTAACACACACGGGAAGTCTTCTCTTTGAACACTTTTAGGGTGAAATATTGGAAACGTATATTTATTCTTAAGAATTGAAAACATTGTGACAAAGGAAGACACTGTACATCATGAATAGTTTATCAGTTTGACAATTGTCGTGTACAAACTGAAACCAATGACGCCTCAGGTTAGCCCGTACATATAAACAGTCTACATATGACAACACATCTATACGTGTAGCCAGAGTAATTTAAATTTGAATCATGGTTTTCGCCGATGTAACTTTGAATTAATCATAATCAAAGCGGGAATAAGACCCACAAGCGCCAGACGCTTATTAAATCTGTATCAACTGCTGCTGTCATGAAGGACGGTAGCGAACAGTGAATAAGAGGTCGAGATTAGTATATGTTCAAACTTTATATGTTCATTGTATGTCACACATTATATAATGTGTGGCTGAAGTTGTTTTTACACATAAAATGGAAATGTATCAACATCTCTTCTCGCCAGTAGGTCTCAATTCTATACTCTTTCGATAACATATAATAACTAGAATTGTGCTGTTTATAATAACTTTGAATTTCAATCTCATATTATCGAAAAGGACTTCAATGCCGTTTTTCTTTTTAATTTCACGCCATTTGCAACAATATTTCAGTAATATTTTGACGACAGTTAAATCTACCATGGAAGCTGTCTGCCTTTAACCTTTAGTATATGTTTCGTAGACTAGGACGTATGTCCTGTCCAAGGGCACTCCAACATGACTGCTGCGAGCAGAGATGAAACTCGGGGCGCCTGGTTTTAAAATCTCCAAGGCTAACCACTCTGTCATTGCGGATTACTTTAATACCATGAAACGGAACAAATAAAACTGACATATCAGAGGATGAAGCTTTGAGAAACGAGTTTAATGACTGCTGCTAATACTACTACTACTACTACTACTACTACTACTACTACTGCTACTACTACTACTACTACTACTACTACTACTACTACTACTACTACTACTACTACTACTGCTACTACTACTACTACTACTACTACTACTTCTACTAGTACTACTACTATTAGTACTACTACTACTACTACTTCTACTTATTCTATTACTTCTTATTTTTCTACTACTTCTACTAATACTACTACTTCTACTACTATACTACTACTACTACTACTTCTACTACTATTACTACTACTACAACTACTACTACTACTATTACTATTACTACTACTACTACTACTACTACTACTACTACTACTACTACTACTACTACTACTACTACTACTACTACTTCTATTACTACTTATTTATCTACTACTACTACTTCTAGCTACTACTATGACTACTACGACTAATATTACTCCTACTACTACTACTACTTCTACTACTACTACTACTACTACTACTACTACTACGACTACTGCTACCTCTACTTCTTCCATAACTTTATTATTATTGTATTGTATTGTATTGTACTACTACTTCTACTTCTTCTATTACTTCTTATTGTTCTACTAACTTATACTAATACTACTACTACTTCAATTACTACTACTGCTATCACTACTACTACTACCACTACCACTACTACTAATACTACTACTACTACTACTACTACTTCATTTCAGATACCTACCTCTCCGATCTTTGGTAACGTAAAGGACCGTGATGTTGTACGTCCTGGTCTCAATCCTTTTTCTGAGAATGTCACTTTGTCTGAGTTTCCATCTTTTCCGTGTAATGCAACCTCAACTTTACTTTTCGTTCCTCGATTTACTTTTATCTCTATTCGGTAGGTTCTTGTTCCATCTGCTGATCACAGAATAAATAAAAATGATTTTATAATTTAGTAACGCATGTTACATGTTGGAAAATGTAACATCTAGAAAATTGTGTTATAAAAGTGGATCAAAGAACATGCAAATTAGTTTACATATTTCGATAGGCTAATGTGATAACCATATTTTATGAAGAGTATGTTAAAATAATATGTGATCATCAGGAATCACAAAGGGATTTGAGTTTTATAATAATTTCATTTCGTGAGTATATAAGGTTCTTAATTTTATTCATTTGTCTACATGAAGTTGATTAATTATATATTTGGTCTTTCTCTTATCAACACAGATATACCTATCGAAATGGCCGCAAGGGGAGGCAGATATTGTAGTGTTTGGAACTATGTATAGGAGTTAGTTACCAAATACAAATACTATTAGAAGCGCCCAGAGATGTTCACGTCTTGTTCATCTACATACAGTGATGACACATGTGAGCAAGTGTCTATACACAGTCTCACCATAGTCTTCACTATCCATCACCCGAAATGTAGTCATAGATGCTTCTTTTGACTAAACATTGAACATGTCCTCCCTAATTGTAAGCCAATATCCTTTTTAATTGATGTCAAAGTGGTGTGTAATTTATTTTTCGGTCCCAATGGCAATATTGAAATTCTTAGCAAACACCACATATTTAGATGATACAGGTCGTAAGGATCTGTCTGATATGAACTCGTCATTGTTTGCTTCCTAGTTATCAAATATTCTAAACCTCATATTAAATAAAATATGGGTCCTTCGATTTTGAATATGGGCGATATTTCCTTTGGATAATCTGCGCAAAATAGACAAGACATCAAATCGATAGAGGCGGCTCATTTTCTTTGTCAACAATCATAGAGCCTAAGTATATGCTCGGGTTTAAAACCCAATTTCCTGACTAACAGTTTGAAAACGTCCACTTGAACGATTTTCGGATACATGGGTTGAAACATCTAACCTCATATCGACGCATTCCTACAACAATTATGACCACCCCTCTTAGTAGAAAAATGTAGTGCGTGTTTATAAATAGACTATTCATCACTTAATATTGATACATGCGTAACGAACAATGTAGACCAAGCATAGACTCCGAAAACGAGCACCAATCCAATATTCACAAGTTACTATACAACTGATTTATTATACACTACAATATCATTCACTCAACTGTTTTCTTTTTAGAGAAGTGCGACCCTCTCAATGTATACTTATTTGTCCTAAGTAGCTGCGAACATTGTTGCAAAATAGTATCCACCGATTAAAATGTGACACCCAAACTGTAATTTGATGCGTTGATTCGGTACTGTAGCGTATAGTTAACACCTGAACATTGGCTGAAGCTATGCCAGGTCATTCACACTACCAATGAGGAACTTAGGGTTCCGACTGTTCGTGCGCGGTACATGAACAAAGTATGTGCCAGTTCTTAGGGTAATTGCAAACTATAAGAAACATTTCTTGGGTTATATGCAATCTAGGCGCAACACTTTGGTGGAAAAACGTGCAAGCACGTGTCCATTTGACGCGATGGCACGGATATTAGGTCAGGAATAGGTTGTACATAATATGCACATTGTTACTCAATATTCTTGCCATTTCGTGAACTGATCATAACGTGTATGTGAACAATGAAACACACGTATGCTTCACAGTTGCTTATAAGTCGGGCTGCGTTCCACGATAAATGCAGGCCTTGCTACGCCCCCTAATGCTGATCAATGTGTGACCAACATTCGTTTTAGTGCCACGTCGCTGAAACCTTACAAGTCGTTAAGGTTTTCGAGTTTTTAGCTCGACTATTCTAAGAAAAATGAGAGCTTTACTACTCGCCCCGTCGTCGGCGTCTTGTTCGGCGTCCGGTTAAAGTTTTAGGGCAAGTTGGCATTTTCCGTCATAAGTTCGGGTACTAAGGCTTTCATATTTGGAGAATAGTTACATCTAAAACCTTTCATCACATTGTATGCTTAATATGTTGAGTGCGAGATTGTTTTTGGGTTAAAATACTTGATTGTTGGTGGTTTAAAGTTTAAGGGCAAGTTGGCATTTTCATTTTTTCTTCTCAACAAGTACTTGTGCCATAACATATATTCATTAACTCTACAGCGAACACATTCAACTTAATGTTTGGAATCAATACATACATACAGAAGCAATCAAAGCGCTGGAAAGCGCTAATGGTATAGGGGCATATGTAAGTTGAAAATATATGGCATAGATAATATGGACAAACATTGTTGAAACAATAAACAATGACCTTTAAAACAAACCAAACCAAACATGTGTGAAGCAAGACATACTGCCAGCCAATAACATATACCTTATTTATCAAAGTTTGACCCTTTTCTTGTATAAAGAAAATAAATCAGGAAGGACAAACGATTGACAAAAAACCGAGCAGCGACCCTTAATTAAAATATTTCCAGTTCAGAAATCACTAAAGATCCACAATGTATATTGTAATCATGCTGATAAATGAAAGGAAATCGAAAGCATGCTAGAGTTATGTTTCTTTTTGCACTGCACATCTGTAGCTCTGAGTTCCCTATACACCAAGTCTTAAATTGATACATTGGACATCTATTGAGACAATAACCGAAGAAATTGAAAAATTGTGTTTACACCTAAAAAACCAGTTCAGATTTTTGTTCAAAATATTGTATCGATCTCCTAATCCCAATGTATACGTGTGACGACTTTGAAATGGATCCGCGAAACAGAAACAAAGTGTTGACCTGTATATTGCACGTCGAAATGAAAGTATTATCCAGCTCACATGCAGCAGTGAGATTTGGCTGACCTCGGAGTTTATACTCAAAGACAGCTCTAAAGCTGTAGACACTCTAGATTTTCATGGTTTCCGGACATATGTATCTGAGATCTTTTATTGAACAATAAGTTGTCGCTGTGCAGATAAATTCCTTTGTCTATTGAATATTGTATACCCGTTGTCTATCTACGAATGTAGCATGCGATCATCATGTAATCAAGCGCTCAGTTAGAAATAAATTACTGTCGTTCCTTCTGAAACAGACACTATGAAGCTGGCAGCAAAGTAATAGTTTGTTCACGTTGTGATAGTTATATAAATATGTTACAGAAATAGTAATGATGAAGTCAGGTTTTGTATCAGTTCAAATCAGATTTAATTGCCATCTATACATGTATATTGATATTCCATTTCTCAAAATGTTGTATGGCTCTAGGTACTTATTTTTAGCGCTAGCTAGCTTTTAATGAAACACACATAACGATAACATATACTTTGTGTCATCAGTAGTACATGTACAATAACACCGACTTTTACCTTCACACGGTGTGCCTGACCAACGTCCGTCCTTCAGGCATGTTATAGCTGTTTTCAGGTCTCCATTTTGGCATTGAACTTCATTCATCTTTATCTCTTCGGTAGTTAGATATTTCCCTCGAGGTGTCAGTAATTGAAATTCACCGGTTGGAGCTACACATCCAGCTTTTGAATATGAAAAACAACCACAACATGCTTATCAATAAAACTATCTCACATATTTCAGATTTCTTTCTTTATCAATTTGATACAAATCCGACCCAGATGTGTTTGTCTTTAAAAGGTTAGTTTGCTTTGTTTAACTTTGACTGCATTTTTATTGTCAATAACATTCAAACAATGATGAATTATTTCGATTTAACAGATGCAGAGACATATACATACATAGAGGATATTTTATGAGTGTTTATTTATTATCACTTTTATTAAACGAGCCACGAGCCTTGGCGAGTGTCATATTCAGCTTATTTGACGAGTTTATTAAAAGTGATAATAAATAAACACGAATGAGATATTCTATTTATCACATAACGTGCATTCTGAGGCGTAACTCGAAAATATTTACATGAAATTGGCCAGTTTTTGTGCCAAAGTGACAAACGTTTTAACGTTAAGCCGCCGAAGTGACGTCATTTTCATTGTTTGATTCCCGCGTTGTTACAAATATTTGAAGACTGGAAACCAAATTTGAAGTGTCATATGATATTTATGTAATAGGTTTTGGACACTAGAGAGAGCTTTATGTGATAAATGTATTTATATGTCTCTGACATATGTCAAGCTTCGTTGACAAATTAATCAAAAGCAGCATCCGTAGAGTCGTTCCATGCTTCATTCTCTTATTGGTAATTCAACAAAGACATTTAAGAGGATAAGCTTTATTCAAACGTTTGGATAATATCAAAATCACAAAGAATATGACTTCTAGCAAGAATAATTGAGTTGGGCACTGCGAAAACCAACCTTAAGGTAATAATAACACGTGTGAACAATTACCTTCTGCACATCCATGCTAAAGGATCCAAATGGAGACCACTTTACAGAAGTTCTTGAAACACCAACACATAAATGGTGCACACCCATCGTTTTTATAGGTTGGCAATGTAAACTCTACACAACTTCAAGTTTGGAATCAATACATAATTAATGCATCAAACTACACTCAGAGTTTGAAAGGTAAACCGGTTGGTCAACACAAAGGCTGTCCTTTAGCCTTTTAATTGCTACACCATTTCCAAATGACTTATAATGTAATGGTAAGAACAGGATACTCCAAACTAAGTTAAAATAAGTGCATATCCCCGCGAAAATGTTCCAGTTAGCTTTTGTAAAACGTGTAGATCCAGCTCAGTCTGTGTACATGCACCCTTTGGTCATAAGCGACTGTCCGTCAACTTGTATAGGTTACGATACGACGGAGTAGATGAACTTGCTGAGCTGGCCCTTCAATATCCAGAATTGTCACCTTTCACATTTTCTCATGGACGGGCTAATATAAAAACTAGTAAAATACATCTTTACCAAAACGAACGCAGACTAGATGTTTATATCCTAAAGTTACTTACGATCAGGAAAGATGTCTTTGTAATAATACTCGCCAACATCACTGAACATGTATCTTTCCTCGGTGTTGTCAGTTAAAACATCTAAACCTATGTACGTCAATTGAACAAAATCCATACCACTAAGCTTAATATTCATCTTCTGTATCTGTAATATTATCAAACATCATCAAAATGTGGACGATACAACGTTTGTAGCGTGAAGAGGAAAACATGCACATTGAAGTTCTTATTAGCGTTTGTGATCAGTAGAGGTTTTTAACAATAACACATTAGAAAATATTCACGACGACAAAACTGACAGTAACAGGGTGCGATTTTGGAAAATACCCATTTAATGCTGTTGTGTAACAAATTACGAACACGTTAACTTGATTAACACAATTCTTCCTTTTGTACTGGTTACTTAATGTTTAGTCTAAGCAGTACGTTATGTGTGTAATGCATCTTAAGATGGCGTTTCAAACAGAAGAGTATCGCTTCGGAATTTTGAGAATTATACTTCTATATAGATATCTTGTCCATTGAGCCCCGACTCATCCGTGTCGTTCATCATTTAGATGAACCACGGTAAAGTACTCCTAATTCGGATGCAGTAATACGCAGTATGTTATATGCGTATGAAATGTAAGTGTATACAAATAAATCTTATACATAGGAAGTATTTTTAGTTCAAAACCTAACATTGGACTTGCTTAATCCCTGCATTACAATCAGTTAGCCTTTAGTAGTGTTTTATTGATGGTTTGGATGAATGGATGTAATTGGTGGTTTTGTTTAATGACAATCGTTAGTGTTATGGCAACTTGGTGCAGAACGTTGTGAGTTTAGCTTGTGACTACATTGGTGTCAGGATGAATGGACAAACTCATTCAAAGAAATAGAAAAATAATTAAAGTCTTGCAGATGTATTGGATCATTCCCATTAAAACGTGTGCAGTGTTGCTCTGCTCCTCTGTTGCCTTCGGCTCCGTTGAATAAAGTCGATGTTTTTTATAGTTTCAACAGATATTATAGTAATTGTATAACCTTTGTTTGATTTTATGGTGGTTTGCATCTCGTTCAAGAGTATTTCAGTTATATCACAGCGTATACGGGATGATATACTATCTCACTACTGATAAGTGCAATACGTCAGTCGTAACACTATTCATACAACCCGGAACGCCTACTAGGATAACTACTACTGCCATTTTGAAAGTTTCATTCTCGCATGATCCGACGGGAATCGAACCCTGGTCTGTCGGTCTTGGTGAAGAAGATATGAGCTGCAAAATCGTGTGACACTAGAAATATGGTTGAAATGACATTGAACCCGCGTTGGGCGATTAGTGGCCCTATCTTCTGTATGGTGCATACTCAATGTAACTTTTAACGATACAAAACTGGAGTGTCACCACGCCAGACAATGCGTATTTCCATGTGGGACATGCGCACAGGTCTTTAGCAGTTTTAAATAACTATATGGATCAAAGATTGACTGCAACGATTTTTGTAATAATGTGTTGCCAAATTAATCGCAGTTAAACGTTTGTTTATGAAAATCTGTGCAACTAAAATTCCTTTATGACAAGAGTAACTAAATTGACTTCAATCTATTCCAAAGCATATTCGGAAGTTACATCCCTTGTCTATATATATACAATAGACTGTTCATTATTTTAATAGCGTGCCAGGTCCCTGTGCTTGTTATCACAGAACTATGTACACAGCCATTTCTCTAATAGTCAACGTGATAACACGAAGTTGGATGAAATATAATTATATATAACAGCAGGTGTAAGCATCAACATCAATGCTCGTTCGAGTACCGGTTTTTGACATCATGTAGGTTCACATGCATTACCTGAACATTAGCTATAGCTATATTTTAAAAAGCCTTCGTATTACCTGACCAACATCAATTGCATATACATCATATGTGTATAGTTTATTTCGATCCCTCCTTTCTGTCTCCAACATTTTAGAAGCTGTTTGGCCAAGGATTCCGAAAAACGTAAAATATAAGTCGCCTGAAGATCCGGCATAAGGTTGGTTCCCCAATTGCAGTGTCACTCTATACTGTAGAACTAAAAAATAACAGGTGTGTGATCTATACTATTACAACAGGTATACAACTTATATTTGGCAGATTTAACCCTTTCTCACATACAGGAAAACGGCAGCAGACAACTTTGAAAACATCTGGACTAATCTATAGAAACTATTTTTTTTAAATCAAAGTTTGATAATTAAAAATGCTCTAAATCTACAATGATGATTAAATAGCTTTAAACCACGTTTATGTTCTTTAAAAGTTCAGAGTTATAGCAAATATACCCCAATGACTATGTGATTTAATGGCCAATCATAGCAGGTCTTTTTCTGTAATACTAATTGTGGATGATTTTTTCTTTAAAGATATCATCAAATTATTTTCATTTTGTATCATAATATAAAATGCATGCTTTATTAAACGTAATGAATCTGTGTCTATGTCTATCACGGTGAAACAATTCTGAAATTTACACCTTAATTAAAACAAACACACACTTAAGTAAATGGGTACTTTTTGTATAAACATTTAGATTACGAAATCTTATAAAAATACGTCTTGAACGTCCATCCTCCGAATATGAACGATACATTTAGATTACAAACTCCTGAAGTAATAAGTCAATGATTGACCGTCCTTCAAATACGAACAAAACATTAAGATTACGTAATCCTAACCTAATAAGTCATGAACGTCCGCCCTTTAAAGATATCATCAAATTTTTTCATTTTGTATCATAATATAAAATGCATGTATTATTACGTTCAGATAACAAAATCAATAAAATAGTAAGTCATGAACGTACGTCCTTCAAATACGAACTATACATTTAGATTACGAAATCATAAAATAATAAGTCATAAACGTCCGTCCTTCAAATATGAACGATAGATTTAGATGACGAAATTCTAAAATAATAAGTCATGAACGTCCATCCTTAATATATGAACAATATATTTAGATTACAATATCCTAAAATAATAAGTCATGAACGTCCATCCTTCAAATATGAACGATATATTTAGATTACGAAATCCTAAAATAATAAGTCGTGAACGTCCATCCTTCACATACGAACGATACATTTAGATTACGAAATCCTAAAATAATAAGTCATGAACGTCCATCCTTCAAATATGAACGATACTTTTAGATTACGAAATCATAAAAGGATAAACCATGAACGTCCGTCCTTCAATTATGAACGATACGTTTAGATTACGAAATCCTAAAATAATAAGTGATGAACGTCCGTCCTTTTAAATATGAACGATGCATTTATATTACGCTTCTTAAAACGATAAGTCATGAACGTCCGTACTTCAAATATGAACGATACATCTTAAAATAATAAGTCATGAACGTCCATCCGTCAACTTCGAACAATGCATTTAGATTACGAAACCCTAAAATAATAAGTCATGAACGTCCCTCCTTCAAATAAGAACGATACATTTAGATTACGAAATCCTAAAATAATAAGTCATAAACGTCCGTCCTTCAAATATGAACGATAGATTTAGATGACGAAATTCTAAAATAATAAGTCATGAACGTCCATCCTTAATATATGAACAATATATTTAGATTACAATATCCTAAAATAATAAGTCATGAACGTCCATCCTTCAAATATGAACGATATATTTAGATTACGAAATCCTAAAATAATAAGTCGTGAACGTCCATCCTTCACATACGAACGATACATTTAGATTACGAAATCCTAAAATAATAAGTCATGAACGTCCATCCTTCAAATATGAACGATACTTTTAGATTACGAAATCATAAAAGGATAAACCATGAACGTCCGTCCTTCAATTATGAACGATACGTTTAGATTACGAAATCCTAAAATAATAAGTGATGAACGTCCGTCCTTTTAAATATGAACGATGCATTTATATTACGCTTCTTAAAACGATAAGTCATGAACGTCCGTACTTCAAATATGAACGATACATCTTAAAATAATAAGTCATGAACGTCCATCCGTCAACTTCGAACAATGCATTTAGATTACGAAACCCTAAAATAATAAGTCATGAACGTCCCTCCTTCAAATAAGAACGATACATTTAGATTACGAAATCCTAAAATAATAAGCCATGTACGTCCGTCCTTTAACTACGATCGATGCATTTAGATGACGAAATCCTAAAAGGAATTATGAGCAACGTCATGCGAAAAAGGGTCTTCGGGACTTCGCGAACAATGATAAACCAGATCAGAATGCGCCTCCGCACGGTTTCATAAGGACATTCGCAATTCGCTATCTCTTTGGACAAGCTTCATAGAAACTTCTGGCGTTCGATAATCACAAAACAACGACTGTACTTGAATATAACTTGATAGTAATCATCATAAATTGTAAATCCTACGTAGGTCATCAATCATGGTAAAACAACGAATGTTCGAGTATGTAATTCGTTAATAATCATCATAAATTTAAATCCATCGTCATCGATATGTAATCAACGACATGTACTACTGAACATTAGTTGATTTACATCATAGATTGATGACCCTACGTAGGTCATTAATCGTCACAAAACACTGACTGTACGAATATATAATTTAATAGTAATCATCATAAATTATAAACCCTACAGGTAGGTTTACGTATGGCATGCCTTATATTCTGTTTATAAAACATGTTCAGTATTCAAAAAGACATTGATGTGCAATACTCATAAACTTGTGTTAATTATTAACACACACGCGGTTATTACTAATGTTTATAACATACTCTTCAGAGTATGCATGTACGGTTTAAACTTTTCACATCATTGAAAATTAAACATCCTGAAAGTGGTTGCACACACCGTTCGTTTCCATGGAGCGCAACTCAAATCCTAAACCATTTCCCATATGCAGATGAATTTCTAAAACTTTATGAACAATTTCATCGTTTGTTAGAATGTTATAAATTCTGCTAGATATTTTAAACATATTGATAGAGGATTTCATATTGTTCTAGTATTCCCCAAAGTATTAAGGCAACTGCTGCAAATTTAATGTATGAGGGAAAGTGTAAGTGAAACAGTATATACCTTTCACACATGACACAGTGTTGGACCATTGACCGGTACTCATACATATTATCGGTTCCGAAGAAAGTGAAAGTCCGTTCTGGGCATATAACAATCACGATCACGTAACTCATCCACTGCTATGTATCTCTTCTTTTTCTTCTGTGACTAATGTCGAGCGTTGGAGGAGGGCAACCAGCTGAAGAATAGAACGTTGTACTTTTGTTCTTTTTCGAACGAATTCATATGATTCCGTCGGGAATATCTAACAAAAGCTTCTCGGGTTCGATACCAAGTCGCGGCGGTCATGCTAGAACTACCTTGGTGTGCCAAGTACAATTTCATGCATAGTACTGGTTTGTTTAACCATGGATCATGAATAAATGAAATAACGCCCTGTATAATGAAACATGCTGAAAACGGTATAAAACCCCAATAAAACAAAACCAAAAAAAAAGACGTAATGGCAGTATCTTTGATATAAGATTCTAAATTAAAACATGAAAGAGAGAGAGAGAGACGAAGAGAGAGAGAGAGAGAGAGAGAGAGAGAGAGAGAGAGAGAGAGAGGAGAAGAGAGAGATGAGAGAGAGAGAGAGAGAGAGAGAGAGAGAGAGAGACGAGAGAGAGAGAGGGGAGAGATATATATATTATAATATTATATATAGAGAGAGAGAGAGAGAGAGAGAGAGAGAGAGAGAGAGCGAGAGAGAGAGCGATATAGAGAGAGAGCAAGAGAGAGAGAGAGAGAGAGAGGATGAGAGAGAGAGAGAGAGAGAGAGAAGAGAGAGAGAGAGAGAGAGAAAAGAAAGAGCGAGAGAGCAGAGTAATTGTAATACTTACTGTCCGGCCTTTTATCAAGTTGACTGGCCACGACGCCAACGTTGCTAAATATATATTCTTCATTATCATTATCCTTTGCAACAACGACATGCAGTGAAGTTAGAAAAATTTCGTCAGTACCGTTTTTAGCTATTCTGATTTTCTCGATCTACAATAACAAGTACAATATCGAATTCCATACTGTAATCATCAAAATAAAATGTACTTCAATTTTCATAAATTTCATACGGAAATGAAAGCACAAAGTGGAATTTGATAGTGGTTTCAATATCACAATCACCTTACTAAACACACTCGTGCCTGGAATGTTTTTACCCACACTATGGAGTTTCTATTATCAGGCGATAACTAACTGGTACTTTATTTCTTATTTTTAATCGAGAATAATGAGTTGAACCTGACCTTTTTGCACAATGTATAGTCATTCAAACAGTTTCTTCAAATTTTGATAACTTTCGTGTTTGTTTCTTTGTTTGGACGGTTGTTTCACGTCGCCTTCAATAGTGTTTCAGTTATATCACGACGTTGCCTGTGTAAAGTATGGGTTATACATCCTGACAACGATGCATCAGTCGTCCATGCTATCACACAACCCTGAGCGCCAAGGAAGGAAGAAATTAACTTTTCAAAGTATTTAGTATGACCCTACGGATGATCGAACCCTGAACTCCCCGCCTCAAGGTCTACGCCAAACCACACCACCACGGAGACGGTACATGTTTTATGAAGAAACACGTGGTGAGCTAGATGATCTCGAACACTTAACATTTGAATAATATGAATAAACGTCACGATAATTCGTATCTTGAATCAAATTTAAGTATCAGATTGTTATTCTTGTATAATATATTCCCATGCAACGGTTTAATCGCCATATGTTAAGTTTTGGCAACATCAATTTCTAGAAGTACACTTTGACCCAATAAGCGATTAATATATATATTGTGAAATTGGCCTTTGTCAACCATATATTATATACAAACTGAATTGAACACACCAAATTGAAGTATTGTTTGGTTGAAATTGGACAATATTTCTTTCAGGACTGATTCTGACATATTCCATCGCTGGTGTATACATCTGCGTTCAAAACTCCACCATACCATAGCGTTGTAGACGTTGATCTATACCAGGTGTTACAAGAGGACTTTGAACATTTTGATAATGTAGGTAACACCTTTGTGTGTGGCGATTTTAACGCACGTGTAAGCAATGGGTCAAAATGTGATTAAATTGAATGTGATAATAGTTTAGATTTTGACCAGTACGATTATATGCTGATGTACTGTTAAACCGTAAATCTATAGGGAAAAGGAGTAAAATTATTAAACACATTGTTAGTCAAAACCTTGTGTCAACTGTTTGATTCCTTTGTGGAATCCGCTGTGGTCGGGTGGTTAGCGTCGGGGATTTCGAAACCGGGTGTCACGGGTTCGATCCCCAGTCGCGGCACTATGGTCATGGTGGAGTGCCCTTGGGCAAGGCACATTTTCTAGCCTAGTACTGGTTTGTTCACCCAGGGATCATGAATAAGTGAACTGTCGCCGTGATATAACTGAAATAATATTGAAGGCGGCGTAAAACCCCAATAAATAAATGATTCCTTTGTTGAATCAACACTGCTTTATGCATGCGAAATTAATGGATTCTCAAAGTGAAAGCAAATCGAATGAGTTCACCTAAAATTCCTAAATAATATATTACGCGTATAGCAATCTACAAGTAAGTGGGTATTTATGGGGAATTAGGTAGATATCCGTTGTATATAACTAGATATTGCCGCATTATATTGGTGTAAAATAATTGACACGGATAATTTAATTATAAAACGTTTATACCACAATATGCTTGAAGATCGTGAAAAAGGTTTGAACAATTGGGCCAAACAAGTGAAGTTTATTTTAGATATATCTGGTTTCTCTGGTGTTTGGTCAAATCAATCGAATCAATAGCAAAACATTCCCTGTAATACTTAAGCAAAGATGAATAGATATATTCATCCAAGGGTGGTCTGTTGATATAACAAATAGTCGGTCGCTTAATACATATGCTCATTTTAAAGATACAGTTGTAATAGGAAAATATATCACTTATATGTGCATCTGTCAACGCTAAGAATCTCATCACACCATTTAAAGGTAGAGTCCGGACGTTATGCAGGTCAATATGTTGAGTATAACCAGCGAATTTGTGCTTTTTGTGAACAGAAAATTACATAGAAGACGAATATAATTTCGTTTTAATTTGTCCGGCTTACTTTAATATTAGAACTAAATATTTAAAAGCTTACTATACAACCAAGCCATGTGTATCAATGTAAATTGTGGGATATGGATATGTGGTGTAGACCGATATCAGACTGTATACAGTTATATAGTTTGATATTGGTATGCACTATTGTATGTGTTTGGTATGCACTATTGTGTTTGTTTTTATTGTCGGAAAAGTTGTTTAATATTTATAATTTATGTTATCTTTGCTTCTTGTAAAGGGATTACGTTTTGAAAAGTGTAAATACTTGTTTGTAACTTACTAAAAAAAAAAGAAAAAAGAAAAAAAGTGAAAGTGGACCGAGATCAGACAGCATAGTTATGCGGTCTGATCTCGATCTACACAACTTATGGTTCTCATCATCATCATCTTGTTTTGGTTGAATGAATGATTGTATATATGTGCACGAGTACGCTTTCAATGTAAATTGTGTGATATGGATATGTGGTGTATACCGATATCAGGCTGTATACAGTTATATAGTTTGATATTGGTGTGCACTATTGTATTTGTTTGGCATGCACTATTGTATTTGTTTGGTATGGACTGTTGTATTTGTTTTTATTGTCGGAAAAGTTGTTTAATATTTATAATTTATTTTATCTTTGCTTCTTGTAAAGGGATTACGTTTTGAAAATTGTAAATACTTGTTTGTAACTTACTATAGGCAAATGTGCCTGAATGTAATAAAATGTATTGTATTGTATTGTATTGTATATAAATTTGCTCATAGAAACTAATCTATCATTAACCATGAGTGAAAATTTCGACATCGCTTTGTTCAAAAAAATAATAAATGAAGTATATAGTTTACTTGTATATGTAAATACATGTATCTATGTTTTGTACATCCTCGTATATGCATGTGTTATATCGAGTTAATGCTTATAACTCATTCATGACTTTGTTAAAATATGTATAAACCTTTTTGTATGTAACTAGAAACTATGTAAAGCTTAAAAAATAAAGAATATCTATCTATCTATCTATCTATAATATTCAATGCCTCTGAACACCCAATGTAGTAAAGACATTTATATAATATCCTTCATAAACTGAACTTAGATTGATTGATTGGAGTTTAATCATTTTTAACGGTATTCCTGTTATATCACTGCGGCCAATTCATGTATAGTGTGTTTCCTGGCTTCTCGCACCAGTACACCATCAAATATATTTCACAAGTAAATGGCTACCTTCCCACAATATATATACCAATATATATCGGAATGATGAAACCCGGCTACGAACTTATGACCCCAGGATTGATGGTCGCCGTCGTCCTGACCGACTGAGCTATCGCGTATCGACATGTATTTAGAAGAAGAGTTCTTACCTGGCCTATATATTTAGCCTTTATTGTAGATGTGTGTGTCGTTCTAGGATACATGTATCTATTTCCTTAATTGGAAAATCTTTCTAATAAAATTCGCAGCTGATGGATAAATACGGTAATGGTAAAACACCGACTGTACTTGAATATAGTTTGATAGTAATCATCATTAATTTTAAATCCAACGTTAATCACCGATCATGGTAAAACAATGACTGTACTTGAATATAATTTGATAGTAATTATCATAAATTGTAAATCCAACGTAGGTCATCAACAATGGTAAAACACCGACTGATCGAGCATGTAATTTGACAGAAATTATCATAAATTTAAATCCAACGTTGGTCACCGATCATGGTAAAACAACGACTGTACTTGAGTAATATTTGATAGTAATCATCATAAATTGTTAACCCTACGTAGGTCATCAATCATGGTAAAACAACGAATGTACTAGTATATAATTTGATAGTAATCATCATAAATCATAAACACTACATAGGTAGGTTTACGTATGGCATGCCTTGTATTCTGTTTATAAAACATGTTCAGTATTCAAAAGGCATTGATGTACACTACTCATAATTATGTGTTAATTATTAACACACATGCGGTTATTACTAATGTTATTACATACTCTTCAGATTATACATTTACGGTTTGAACTTTTCTCATCATTGGAAATGAAAAATCGTGAAAGTGGTTGCACACACGTTCGTGTTCATGGAGCGCAACTCAAATCCGTAAACCATTTCCCATATGCAGATGACTTTCTAAAACTTTATGAACAATTTTATCGTTTGCTACAATGTTATAAATTCTGCTAGATATTTTAAACATACTGATAGAGAATTTCATATTGTTCTAGTATTCCCCAAATTATTAAGTCGACTGCTGCAAATTTAATGTATGAGGCAAAGTGTTAAGTGAAACAGTATATACCTTTCACACATGGCACAGTGTCAGACCATTGGCGGTATTCAGACATGTTATCGATTCTGAAGAAAGTGAAAGTCCTTCTGGACATATAACATCACGATCACGTAAATTATCTCCTGCTATGTATCTCTGCTTTTTCTTCTGTGACTTAATGGTGAGCGTTGGAGGAGGGCAACCGGCTGAAGAATAGAACGTTGTACTTTGAGATTACATCTTCTTCGAACGAATTCATATGATTCCGTCAGGAATATCGAACACAAGCTTCTCGGGTTCGATACCCAGTCGCGGAGGTCATGCTAGAAATACCTTGGTGTGCCAAGTAAAATTCCATGCATAGTACTGGTTTGTTTAACCATGGATCATGAATAGATGAAATAACGCCCTGTATACATGAAAAATGCTGAAAACGGCATAAAACCCCAATAAAACAAAACCAAAACTTTTAAATTAAAGGACTCTTTATAAAAAAAAGAAATCAGATATGTATGAGAGAGACAGACAGACAGACAGATATACAGAGACACAGAAAGAGACACAGAAAGAGAGAGAGAGAGAGAGAGAGAGAGAGAGAGAGAGAGAGAGAGAGAGAGAGAGAGAGAGAGAGAGAGAGAGAGAGAGAGAGACACACACACACACACAGACACAGACACAGACACAGACACAGACACAGACACAGACACAGAGACAGAGAGAGAGAGAGACAGAGAGAGAGACAGACAGACAGACAGACAGACAGACAGACAGACAGACAGAGAGACAGAGACAGAGACAGAGACAGAGAGAGGTCGTGCGAGAGAGAGCGAGATAGAGAGAGAGAGAGACAGACAGAAAGAGAGAGAGAGAGAGAGAGAAAGAGAGAGAGAGAGAGACACACACACACACACACACACACACACACAGACAAAGACACATAGACAGAGACAGAGAGAGAGAGAAAGAGAGACAGACAGACAGACAGACAGACAGAGAGAGAGACAGAGAGAGAGAGAGAGAGAGAGAGAGAGAGAGAGAGACAGAGACAGAGACAGAGACAGAGACAGAGACAGAGACAGACAGAGACAGAGACAGAGACAGACAGAAGAGAGAGAGAGATAGAGACAGAAGTAGAGAGAGATGGGGAGAGAGGTCGTGCGAGAGAGAGCGAGAGAGACAGACAGACATAGAGAGAGAGAGAGAGAGAGAGAGAGAGAGAGAGAAAGAGAGAAAGAGATAGGGAGAGAGAGAGAAAGAGAGACAGAGAGACAGAGAGAGAGAGAGAGAGAGAGACAGACACAGACACAGACACAGACACAGACACAGAGACAGAGAGAGAGAGACAGACAGACAGACATACATACAGACAGACAGACAGACAGACAGAGAGACAGAGAGAGAGAGACAGACAGACAGACAGACATACAGACAGACAGAGAGAGAGAGAGAGAGAGAGAGAGAGACAGACAGACAGACAGACAGACATACAGACAGACAGACATACAGAGAGACAGAGAGAGAGAGATACAGAGACAGAGACAGAGAGACAGAGACAGAGACGGAGACAGAGACAGACAGAGACAGAGACAGAGACAGACAGAGACAGAGACAGACAGAAGAGAGAGAGAGATAGAGACAGAAGTAGAGAGAGAGGGGGAGAGAGGTCGTGCGAGAGAGAGCGAGAGAGAGAGAGAGACAGAAAGAGAGAGACAGAGAGAGAGAGAGAGAGGGAGAGAGAGAGAGAGAGAGAGAGAGAGAGAGAGAGAGAGAGACACAGACACAGACACAGACACAGACACATACAGAGAGAGAGAGAGAAAGAGAGACAGACAGACA
>JASEVX010000002.1:60841342-60875113 GCA_031761405.1 Serripes groenlandicus
TAAAACTATTTTCCATAGTTTTGTCAATATGTTTTCAAAGTTGTCTGCTGCAGTTTTTCTGTATGTGAGAAAGGGTTAAATATACCAAAGATGAGTTTTGTACTTGTTGTAATATAGGTTATTGACCCTGTACTGTGAAATCATCGTTGGACCGAGTTCTTTGGTTGACGTTGCCGAGCTTGCGAGGCTACGTTCGCCAAAGAACGAGGTCCAACGATGATTTCACAGTACAGGGTCAATAACCTTTTTATTGCATACTTTCATATTGTAAACTATTTGCTTTACGTTGTGGAGATTTTTTTTATTATCTAGAATTGATAAATCTGCTTCTGAATTAGAAACAAACTGTTTGTTTACATAAGTAGTAATTTTTGTGCAAAAGCCGTTTGAATTTTAACGGTGACGTAATTTTTTTAAATGACGTCATGC
Organism: Serripes groenlandicus; assembly: GCA_031761405.1. NCBI lineage: Eukaryota > Metazoa > Mollusca > Bivalvia > Cardiida > Cardiidae > Serripes > Serripes groenlandicus. Next base: position 60,841,772 of record JASEVX010000002.1, read on the forward strand.
ACGTGCATAACCAACATTTTAGACGCGCGTTTTAGACTGTTTTCATGTCAAAAACGTACTGTAAGCATGAGACAGTAAGAAATTGTCCATGATCAATATATGAGAAATTAACATTACAAAGTCCCGTGAGGTTTAACAATGATATTTAGTTCAGCTATGTTTGTTTACATAACAAAAGTAGTCCCTAGCATGTTAATTATGCAGAATTTTCGCACGTCCTTATCTACGGTCATGATCACTCCTTGACAGCGGTCATGATCGAAAAATCATGACCACTTTCTTCAATGCAAAGTGAACGGGACAATATGAAAGTATGCAATAATAGTATATATCACACATCTGTTATATTTTAGATGCAGAAGCCGACTTATGAAATCAATTCGGAGAGTCTCTGGAGTGAATAGTTGTTATATGAATACCGTTATAACAGGTTTTTAAATTAGATTGGTTTTACAAATAGGTGTCGGAATTAGTTTGTATTTACCCAACACAGTGTGTTGCCCTAACATTGTTTCCATTACATGTTTTAAACAACTCTTGAAAACCTTAGAGACCTGTTAAGTTTTATCGACGTGGCACTAAAACGAATGTTGGTCACACAGTGCTCAGCGTTAGGAGGCGCAGCAAGGCGTGCATTTTTCGTGGAACGCAGCCCAGCTTATACAGCCACCATGACGCATACATGTTTGTCATTGTTCACTCAAACGTTACGAACCGTTTACGAAATGGCAAGAACATTGAGTGACAATGTGCATATTATGTACAACCTGTTCCTGACCTAATATGCGTGCCAACAGGTCAAATTGACACGGTCTTGCACGTTTTTCCACCAAAGAGTTGCGCCTAGATTGCATATAGTCCAGGAGATGTCTCTAATAATTTGCAATTACTCTAAGAACGGGAAGACACTTTTTTCATGTACCGCGCACTAACAGTCTGAACCATAATTGCCTCATTGGTAGTGCGAATGACATGTCATAGCTTCAGCCATTGTGTAGGCGTTAACTCTACCTTGTGTAATCATACTAATTATTATTTATATGTTAATAAAGGCCACCGGCCCAAACTACATTATATAGATAGATATATTTTATTCAGGAAGAAGGGCAGTTTGCCCAACATACCACATACATTTAACACTTTTGTTTTAACAAAGTCAAATAGCAGACTAACAAAAATGAATGTTTGGAAACTTTCTAGAACATTTATATATTTTCCCCCATTTGAATGACAAACGGCTTAACACAATCTAGTTTAGTTATAACAAATTACTAGAACTAATATCATATGTAAATCAGTCAGTTTTGAAATTACACATTTCAACCGGAGGATACTATTTTGCAATAATGTCCACGGCTACATGTACTAATAAGTACAGATTCGGAGTGTCGCACTTCTCGTAAGTGAAAACAGTTGAGTGGATGATAGTGTAGCGTATAAGAAATCATTTCGTAAAGTAACTTGTGCATATTGAATTGGTGCTCGTTCTCGGAGTCTAAACTTGGTCTACATTGTTCGTTACTCGTGTATCAATATTAATAATCTATTTATGAACACGCAATACTTTTATTCAATATGAGGCGTGATCATACTCGTTGTAAGAGTTCACCGAGATAAGGTTAACTGGCTCAACCCATGTATCCGGATATCTTTCAAGTGAACGTTTTTAAATTGTTAGTCAGAAAATTGAGTTTTAAACCCGATTATATAATTTGGCTGTTTGATTTTCAACATTGGTGGATTCCATATTTAACAATAGGTTTGATAACTAAGAGGCCAACAATGCTGATTTCGGGTGAGACAGCTACATGTACATACCAGCTTTATCATCTATATATGTAGTGTTTGCTAAACAACTCAATATGCAATTGGCGCCGAAGGAATAAATAACACACCACTTTGACATCAATTAACATTATTTTGACCTACAACCAGTGACGACACTATCAGTGTCCAGGCAAAGAATGGATCTAGGGCTTAATTACGGGTGACGGACAGCGAAGACTATGGTGATAATGTGTGGATGCACTTGCTCACACGTTTCGTCACTGTACGTAGATGTAATGAGATGTGACAATCTCTAGGCGCTTCATAGTGTTACTATGTGGTAATTAATTCCTATACATAGTTCCCAAAACTACAATAGTTGCCTCCCCTGGCGGCCATTTCGATAGATATATTTCCTTTGTGTTGATAAGAGAAAGACCAAATAAATAATTAAACAACTTCATGTAGACAAATTAATAAAATTAAGAACCTGATGTACTCAGATTAAACAAAATATTCAACGAAATGAAATTGTTATAAAACTCAAATCGCTTTGTGATTCCTGATGATCACATATTATTTTAACATACTCTTAATAAAATATGGTTATCACATTTGCCTATCAAAATATGTATATTAATTTGCATGTTCTTTGATCCACTTTTATAACAAAATGTTTTAGACGTTACATTTTCAAATATGTAACATGTGTTACTAAATTATAAAATCATCTTTATTTATTCTGTGATCAACAGCTGGAACAAGAACCTACCGAATAGAGATAAATGTAAAAGTACATGGAGGAACGGAAAATAAGGTTGAGGTTGCATTACACGGAAAAGATGGCAGCTCGGACAAATTGACAATCTCAGATCATGGATTGAGCCAAGGACGTACATTATCACGGTCCTTTACGTTACCAAATATCGGAGAAGTAGGTATCTGAATTAAAGTAGTAGTAGTAGTAGTAGTAGTAGTCGTACTAGTAGTAGTAGTAGTAGTAGTAGATATTAGTAGTAGTAGTAGTAGTAGTAGTAGTAGTAGTAGTAGTAATAGTAGTAGTAGTAGTAGTAGTAGTAGTAGCAGTAGTAGTAGCAGTAGTAATCTCAGTAGTAGTAGTAGTAGTAGTAGTAGTAGTAGTAGTAGTAGTAGTAGTAGTAGTAGTAGCAGTAGTAATATAAGTAGTAGTAGTAGTAGTAGCAGTAGTAATAGCAGTAGTAGTAGTAGTAGTAGTAGTAGTAGTAGTAGTAGTAGTAGTAGTAGTAGTAGTAGTAGTAGTAGTAGTAGCAGCAGTCATTAAACTCGTTTCCAAAAGCTTTATCGTCTGAAATGCGAGTTTTACTTGTTCCGTTTCATGGTATTAAAGTAATCCGCAATGACAGAGTGGTAAGCGTTGGGTATTTAAGACCAGGCGTCTCGAGTTTGATCTCTGCTCGCAGCAGTCATGTTAGAGTGCTTTTGGTCAAGACATATGTCCTAGTCTACGACCACATGTAGTATAGATTAAAGGCACCCAGCTTCCATGTTAGATTTTACTGTCGCCGAAATATTACTGAAATACTGTTGCAGACGGCGTGTAATTGAAATAAAGCACGGCATTGAAGTCCTATTCGAAACTATGCGATTGAAATTCAAATGCATGTGCCTATATTGGCCATTCAACAGCACAATTCTGGTTATCATTTGTTATCGAAAGAGTATAGAATTGACACCTACTAGCGAGAAGAGATGTTGATACATTTACATTTTATGTGTAAAACTACTTAACTTTATATAATATGTGACATACAGTGTACATATACAGTTAGAACAAATACTAATCTTGTCATTTTATTCACTGTTCGCTACATTTCTTCATGGCGGCAGCAGCTGTTACATAATTAAAAAGAGTCTGGCGCCTGTGGGTATGATTCCCGCTCTGATTATGAGTAGACCATCATTCAAAGTTACATCGGCGTAAACCATCATTCAAAGTTACATCTGTGTAAACCATCATTCAAAGTTACATCTGTGTAAACCATCATTCAAAGTTACATCGGTGTTAACCATCATTTAAAGTTACATCGGCGTATAGTATAATTCAAAGTTACATCGGCGTAAACCAACATTCAAAGTTACATCGGCGTAAACCATCATATAAAGTTACATCGGTGTAAACTATCATTCAAAGTTACATCGCCGTAAACCCTCATTTAAAGTTACATCAGCGGACACCATCATTCAAAGTTACATTGGTGTAAACCATCATTCAAAGTTACATCAGCGTAAACCATCATTCAAAGTTACATAGGTGTTAACCATCATTCAAAATACATGGGTGTAAACCATCATTTAAAGTTACATCGGCGTAAACCATCTTAAAAAGTTACATCGGCGTAAACAATCATTCAAAGTTACCTGTTCGTAAACCATCATTCAAAGTTACATCGGCGTAAACCATCATTCAAAGTTACAACAGCGTAAACTATAATTCAAAGTTACATCAAAGTTACATCGGCGTAAACCATCATTCAAAGTTACATCGGCGTAAACCATCATTCATAGTTACATCTGCGTAAACAATCATTTAATGTTACATGGGTATAAACCATCATTTAAAGTTACATCGGCGTAAACCATCATTCAAAGTTACATCGGCGTAAACCATCATTCAAAATTAAATTGGCGTAAACCATCATTCAAAGTTACATCGGGGTAAACCATCATTCAAGTTACATCGGCGTAAACCATCATTCAAAGTAAATTACCATAATTCAATACTAATACTATAATTAAAATACTATAATTCAAAGTTACATCAAAGTTACATTGGCGTAAACCATAATTCAAAGTTACATCGGCGTAAACCATCAGTCAAAGTGCCATCAGCGTAAACCATCATTTAAAGTTACATAGGTGTTAACCATCATTCAAAGTTACATCAGCGTAAACTATAATTCAAAGTTACATCAAAGTTACATCGGCGTAAACCATGATTCAAAGTTACATCGGCGTAAACCATCATTCAACGTTACATCAGCGTAAATCATCATTCAAAGTTACATCGGCGTAAACCATCATTCAAAGTTACATCGGCGTAAACCATCATTCAAAGTTACATCGGCGTAAATCATCATTCAAAGTTACATCGGCGTAAACCTTCATTCAACGTTACATCAGCGTAAATTATCATTTAAAGTTACATAGGCGTAAATCATCATTCAAAGTTACATCGGCGTAAACCATCATTCAAAGTTACATCGGCGTAAACTATAATTCAAAGTTACATCGGCGTAAATCATCATTCAAAGTTACATCGGCGTAAACCATCATTCAACGTTACATCAGCGTAAACCATCACTCAAAGTTCCATCAGCGTAAACCATCATTTAAAGTGACATTGGTGAAAACCATCATTCAAAGTTACATCGACGTAAACCATCATTCAAAGTTACATCGGCGTAAACCATCATTCAAAGTTACATGGGTGTAAACCATCATTCAAAGTTACATCGGCGTAAACTATAATTCAAAGTTACATTGGCGTAAATCATCATTCAAAGTTACATCGGCGTAAACCATCATTCAACGTTACATCAGCGTAAACCATCACTCAAAGTTCCATCAGCGTAAACCATCATTTAAAGTGACATTGGTGAAAACCATCATTCAAAGTTACATCGACGTAAACCATCATTCAAAGTTACATCTGCGTAAACCATCATTCAAAGTTACATGGGTGTAAACAATCATTTAAAGTTACATCGGCGTAAACCATCATTCAAAGTTACATCGGCGTAAACCATCATTCAAAGTTACATTGGCGTAAACCATCATTCAAAGTTACATCTTCGTAAACCATCATTCAAAGTTACATGAGTGTGAACCATCATTCAAAGTTACATCGGGGTAAACCATCATTCAAGTTACATCGGCGTAAACCATCATTCAAAGTAAATTACTATAATTCAATACTAATACTATAATTAAAATACTATAATTCAAAGTTACATCAAAGTTACATTGGCGTAAACCATAATTCAAAGTTACATCGGCGTAAACCATCACTCAAAATGCCAACAGTGTAAACCATCATTTAAAGTTACATAGGTGTTAACCATCATTCAAAGTTACATCAGCGTAAACTATAATTCAAAGTTACATCAAAGTTACATCGGCGTAAACCATCATTCAAAGTTACATCGGCGTAAACTATAATTCAAAGTTACATTAAAGTAATATCGGCGTAAACCATAATTCAAAGTTACATCAGCGTAAACTATAATTCAAAGTTACATCAAAGTTACATCGGAGTAAACCATCATTCAAAGTTACATCAGCGTAAACTATAATTCAAAGTTACATTAAAGTAATATCGGCGTAAACCATCATTCAAAGTTACATCAGCGTAAACTATAATTCAAAGTTACATCAAAGTTACATCGGCGTAAACCATCATTCAAAGTTACATCAGCGTAAACTATAATTCAAATTTACATCAAAGTTACATCGGCGTAAACCATCATTCAAAGTTACATCAGCGTAAACTATAATTCAAAGTTACATTGGTGTAAACCATCATTTAAAGTAATATCGGCGTAAACCATCATTCAAAGTTACATCAGCGTAAACTATAATTCAAAGTTACATTAAAGTAATATCGGCGTAAACCATCATTCAAAGTTACATCAGCGTAAACTATAATTCAAAGTTACATCGGCGTAAACCATCATTCAACGTTACAACGGCGTAAACCATCACTCAAAGTTCCATCAGCGTAAACCATCATTTAAAGTGACATTGGTGTAAACCATCATTCAAAGTTTCATTGGCGTAAACCATCATTCAAAGTTACATGGGTGTAAACCATCATTTAAAGTTACATTGGCGTAAATCATCATTCAAAGTTATATCGGAGTAAACCCTCATATAAAGTTAAATCGGCGTAAACCATCATTCAAAGTTACATTGGTGTAAACCATCATTCAAAGTTACATCCGCGTACACCATCATTTAAAGTTACATCGGCGTAAACCATCATTTAAAGTTACATTGGTGTAAACCATCATTCAAAGTTATATCGGCGTAAACCATCATTTAAAGTTACATCGGCGTAAACCATCATATACGGTTACATCGGCGTAAAACATCATTCAAAGTTACATTGGTGTAAACCATCATATACGGTTACATCGGCGTAAACCATCATTCAAAGTTACATTTGTGTAAACCGTCATTCAAAGTTACATTGGTGTAAACCATGATTCAAAGTTACATTGGTGTAAACCATGATTCAAAGTTACATCAGCCTAAACCATAATTTAAAGTTACATCAGCGTAAACCATCATTCAAAGTTATATCGGCGTAAACCATCATTCAAAATTACATTGGTGTAAACCATCATTCAAAGTTACATTGGTGTAAACCATCATTCAAAGTTACATCAGCCTAAACCATAATTTAAAGTTACATCAGCGTAAACCATCATTCAAAGTTATATCGGCGTAAACCATCATTCAAAATTACATTGGTGTAAACCATCATTCAAAGTTACATTGGTGTAAACCATCATTCAAAGTTACATCGGCGTAAACCATCATTTAAACTTAAAATGGGTTAAACCATCATTCAAAGTTACATCGGCGTAAACCATCATATAACGTTACATCGGCGTAAACCATCATTCAAAGTTACCTGTTCGTAAACCATCATTCAAAGTTACATCAGCGTAAACCATCATTCAAAGTTACATCGGCGTAAACCATCATATAACGTTACATCGACGTAAACCATCATTCAAAGTTACCTGTTCGTAAACCATCATTCAAAGTTACATCGGCGTAAACCATAATTCAAAGTTACATCGGCGTAAACCATCATTCAAAGTTACATCGGCGTAAACTATCATTCAAAGTTACCCGTTCGTAAACCATCATTCAAAGTTACATCAGCGTAAACCATCATTCAAAGTTACATCGGCGTAAACCTTCATTCAAAGTTACATCAGCGTAAACCATCATTCAAAGTTACATCGGCGTAAACCATCATTCAAAGTTACATTGGCGTAGACCATCATTCAAAGTTACATTGGTGTAAACCATCATTCAAAGTTCCATCGCCGTAAACCATCATTCAAAGTAACATGTTCGTAAACCATCATTCAAAGTTACATCGGTGTAAACCATCATTCAAAGTTCCATTGACGTAAACCATCATTCAAAGTTTCAAAGGCGTAAACCATCATTCAAAGTTACATCGGCGTAAAACATCACTCAACGTAACCTCAGCGTAAACCATCATTCAAAGTTACATCATTCAAAGTTAAGTTACTGGGGCTACATGTATAGCCGTTTTGTCATAAGACTGTTCTCATGTACGGGCTAACTCGAGGCGTCACTGGTTTCAATGTTTACAAGACAATTGACAAAATGATAAATTATTGAAGATGTGCAGTGTCTTATTTTGTTTTTCACAATGTTTTCAATTCTTAAGAATAAATATAAATTTCTCATATTTCAGCCTATAAGTGTTCAAAGAGAAGACTTTCCGTGTGTGGTACAGAGTTAAAATATCTACGATTTGAACGTTTATAAATGGAGCAGCGATCTACGGAAACCAGTGTAGATCAAGTTCAACTAGCGTATACGCGCTATCTGATCTGGCTCTGCACTGCTCGCCAATTAGTCATTAAATGTTTTGCATAAAGCAGTAAAGCAGTTAGCATACTTAAAATAAATGTGCTGGCAGGTGTTTTCCAATTATTACGCATTAAGTTTGTTTATTAATGGACCACCGATCGATTGCTCATTTTGTAACTGACTTTTTCTTTGTATTTTAAAGGTATTTCGAATACGCCTTACTCTCTCAGGAAAATGGGGAGATCCTATGGATATCAGTTATATTCATCTAACCACACAGGAAACCAACGATGAATATTTATTTTTTCAAAGAGGACACATTTCTGGTAACACAGAGATATTATTTGCACAAAGTACGTTGAACTATTTTGGTCTGAATATGAATTTACCTACGTTGATTAATGTGTGTGTCGCTAGCCTTAATATTGAACCACTTGCGTTGATTAATGTGTGTGTCGCTAGCCTTAGTATGGAGACACTTACGTTGATTAATGTGTGTGTCGCTAGCCTTAGTATGGAGACACTTACGTTGATTAATGTGTGTGTCGCTAACCTTAGTATGGAGTCACTTACGTTGATTAATGTGTGTGTCGCTAGCCTTAGTATGGAGACACTTACACTGATTAATGTGTGTGTCGCTAGCCTTAGTATGGAGTCACTTACGTTGATTAATGTGTGTGTTGCTAATCTTAGTATGGAGACACTTACATTGATTAATGTGTGTGTCGCTAACCTTAGTATGGAGTCACTTACGTTGATTAATGTGTGTGTCGCTAGCCTTAGTATGGAGACACTTACACTGATTAATGTGTGTGTCGCTAGCCTTAGTATGGAGTCACTTACGTTGATTAATGTGTGTGTTGCTAATCTTAGTATGGAGACACTTACATTGATTAATGTGTTTGTCGCTAGCCTTAGTATGGAGACACTTACATTGATTAATGTGTGTGTCGCTAGCCTTAGTATGGAGACACTTACATTGATTAATGTGTGTATCCTAGCCTTAGTATGGAACCATTTGCGTTGATTAATGTGTGTGTGTCGCTAGCCTTAGTATGGAACCACTTGCGTTGATTAATGTGTGTGTCGCTAGCCTTTGTATGGAGACACTTACGTTGATTAATGTGTGTGTCCTAGCCTTAGTATGGAGACACTTTCGTTGATTAATGTGTGTGTCCTAGCCTTAGTATGGAGTCACTTACGTTGATTAATGTTTGTGTCGCTAGCCTTAGTATGGAGTCACTTACGTTGATTAATGTTTGTGTCGCTAGCCTTAGTATGGAACCACTTAAATTGATTAATGTGTGTGTCCTAGCCTTAGTATGGAAACACTTAAATTGATTAATATGTGTGTCGCTAGCCTTAGTATGGAACCACTTAAATTGATTAATGTGTGTGTCGCTAGCCTTTGTATGGAGACACTTACGTTGATTAATGTGTGTGTCCTAGCCTTAGTATGGAGACACTTTCGTTGATTTATTTATGCGTCGCCTGCCTTAACATGGTGTCACTAACGATTGTTCATGTGTGTGTCGCCTGCTATGTGGTGGAGACACTTACTTTGATTAGTTTTGTGTCGCCTTTCTTGTTATGGATTCATTTGCCTTGATTCAGTTCAAAGCCTCTTGTCTTGGTATGATAACATTTAAGTTGATTCACTTTTGGGTCACCTGTCTTGTTATAGAGACACTTGTATTTATTCATTTTGTGTCATCTGCCCTGTTATGGATTCATTTGCGTTGGTTTAGTTTAAATTTCACCAGCCTTGGTATGATGACATTTACGTTTATTCATGTTTGTGTCACTTGTCTGGGTATAGAAACACCTGCGTTAATTCATTTCGTGTCACCTGTCCTTTTTTGGATTAATTTGCATTGATTCAGTTAAGAGACTCTTGTCTCAGTATTATGACATTTAAGTTGATTTATTTTTGTGTCACCTGCCTTGTTATAGCGACACTTACTTTGATTCATTGTTGTGTCGCCTAGCTGCCTTGATATGATGACATTTACGTTGATTCATGTTCGTGTCACTTGTCTTGGTATAGAAGCACTTACTTTAATTAATTTTGTGTCACCTGCTTTGTTATAGAGACACTTGCGTTGATTAATTTCGTGTCACCTGTTTTAGTATGGAGGCACTAACGTTGATTCATTTTGTGTCTTGCTATGGATACACTCGCGTTTATTCATACATTTATGGTATGGAGGCACTTCCGTTGATTAATTTCGTGTCACCTGATTTAGTATGGAGACACTAACGTTGTTTCATTTTGTTTCGGCTGTCTTGCTGTGGATACACTTGCGTTTATTCATACATTTATAGTATGGAGGCACTCCCGTTGATTCTTTTACGTCATCCGTCTTGGTATGGATGCACTTACGTTATTGAAATGTGTGTCGCTTTCTTGGGATGGATGCACTTTCGTTGTTGAATTTTGTGTCGCTGTCTTTTTATAGATGCATTAACGTTGTTGAAACTTGTGTCGCTGTCTTTGCATGCATGCAGATACTTTATGTATTGATGTGTCGCCCGTCTTGTTATGGAGACACTTACGTTGATTTATTTATGTCGCCTGCATTGGTATGGAGACTCTTACGTTTATTCATTGTTGTTTCGACTGTCTTGTTATTGAGACACTTACGTTGATTCATTTATGTTATCTGTCCAGGTAAGGATGCACCTACGTTGATTCATTTATGTTATCTGTCTCGGTATGGGTGCACTTATGTTGATTCATTTATGTAATCTGTCTCGGTATGGGTGCACTTATGTTGATTCATTCATGTAATCTGTCTCGGTATGGGTGCACTTATGTTGATTCATTTATGTTATCTGTCTCGGTATGGATACACATAAGTTGATTCATTCATGTTATCTGTCCCGGTATGGATGCACTTACGTTGATTAATTTATGTTATCTGACCCGGTATGGATGCACTTACGTTGATTAATTGATGTTATCTGTCCCGGTATGAATGCACGTTGAGTCATGTGTCACCTGCCTTGGTAGTGAGACTCTTATGTTGAGTAATGTATGTGTCGACTGTTTAATTATGGAGACACTTACGTTGATTCGTGTATGTATATTGCCTTGGTATGGAGGCACTTACCTTGATTCAGTTAGTGTCGACTGCCTTGGTATGGAGACACTTACCTTGATTCAGTTAGTGTCGACTGCCTTGGTATGGAGACGCTTACCTTGATTCAGTTAGTGTCGACTGCCTTGGTATGGAGACACTTACCTTGATTCAGTTAGTGACGACTGCCTTGGTATGGAGACACTTACGTTGATTTTGTTGTTTCTCGTTAGTGACTTGAGAAATGAGTTGATTTAATTGTTTACTCTCGTATGCGACTTTAGAAAAGAGAAGACTAAATGAAAAATATATATTCGTATACTGTAGAAAGAAGTGGACTTAATGAATTGTATGCTATCGTAAACGACTCTAGAAAGGCGGACTTAATGAAGTATATGCTCTCGTAAACGACTTACGAAATGTTGACTTAGTGAAATGTGTGCTCTCGTAGACGACATTGGACAAGAGTAGACTTAGTGAATTGTTTGCCCTCGAAGACGACTTCGAAAGGTTAACTTAATGAAGTATGTGCTCTCGAAGACGACTTATACAGGAGAACTTTGCTCCCGTGGACGACTTGAGAACAAAGTACACTTTATAAGTTGTTTGCTCAGGGAGTCGAAAGGACTTAGTAAATTGTATGCTCTCAAAAACGATATTGAGACAATGTGGACAATGTAAACTCTCGTAGGCGACTGTAGACAGAAATGGACTAAGTGAATTGTTAACATTCCTTCAGAGCGCATTCAAACAAAGACGCGAAACTCTTTCATAACCTTAATGATAACTCAGCTTTAAATGTCTTTGTCATAATGTATTTCCACTCTTTGATGTAAATTCGTTTCAATCATGCTGCATTACGGGCCAGTGGCTTAAATTGCAAAGTCAATATCCTGGATATTATATCTTTAGGAAATACATGTACGGGAGTTCATGAATTATTTACTCTCGTCTGAGAATTTACAAAGGAATTGATTTATTTAATTATGTTCTCTCGTAAGCGATTTTAGAAATGCATGATCTAAATGTATTGTTTATATTCGTAAAGTGCACGGAGCGGATTTTATGAATTTTTTATTCTGGTAAGCGATTTTAGCAAGGTGTGAGCTACAAGTATTGACTCATGAAGGGAATGTAAATTGTCCTCTCTCGTAAACGACTTAAGTAATGAATGTATACAATGAAATGCGTGTTGCAATCGAATTTCATACTTACTGATGTCCTTGTGGTTTTCAAAGATATTCTCGGTTTAGCCATTTCCCACATTCAATAAATATGCAGCAGACGATTTTCATAACACCCTGACAAAACTATGAAAATTGAACTATTGAATGCAATTGAAAACATTATGACATAAATAGAAATTGCTGTTTATGAAAAAATATCCTCACACATATACACAAATGTTTTCAAAACTCGTCTGCCGCTGGTGTGTCAAAATGCATCTACAAATGGGAAAGGGTTAAGATAGCCTTTTTTCGCATATTTTTTTAATTCGTTATCCTTTATTAGATATATTGCATTTTAAATGTTGATATATTCTGTAAATAATCATTTTTTTCTTTTACAGAACTGTTCAAGCCTGGTTGCGCTGGCGAGTCTTTTACACAAGGCCATCGTGGTTGGAGTACAGCAGATCTGGGAGATGTCAAATTTGATCTTGAATCGTGTCAAGAACTTTGCAGAAAAGATAATGACTGTAAAGCGATTGAGACACGTATTAGTCGATATCGGTATAGATGTTATATTGTGAAAACAAATGACTTAGGGATATTCGTATTTAGGGATGCTCACCAAGTCGGCAACTTCTTTTTCCGTAAATGTTAATATTTTATGGAAATGGTTGCCCAATATTGATGGGAAATGACGTTAACCGGTGGATATCTAGTTTAAAGCAAAAACAAAAGTCTCATGAACATTGATACATGAACATAATATGTTAATGAAATGTAAAAAATTAGCATATCGCACATACGAAAAAAATCTACAGCAGACACCTTTGACGTTATCATGGCAAAAACATAATGGAAACACGATGTAACCAAGATGGATTGAAGATAGTTTAAAAAAGAAATTGTGGGCAAAAATTAGAAAAAAACTCAAAATGCGTATGCAGGTTGGAAGGGAGTCTAAATTTAAGATAACACTTATTTGTTTATACAACATTATTAAAAATGGATAATTTACTAAAACAGCAACCTAATCCTGCCGTAAGGGACTTTTTGTGACAATTCTAGAATAAATCAAGTTTTCCAAAAATCTCTTACATTATTAAATGATTGTAAATTCTTCTGAAAAAATGCATTTCTCCATTTATACTTTTTATAATTTCTTTATTTGCTATAAACATAGTGTTTTATGCAATAAGCTATACTGTATTGTATTGTATTGACATAAAACAACATTGACTTACCATTTACTTACCATATTATGTTTAACTTAAAACACCATTGACTTACCATATTATGTTTGACTTAAAACACCATTGACTTATCATATTATGTGTGACTTAAAACACCATTGACTTACCATATTATGTTTGACTTAAAACACCATTGACTTACCATATTATGTTTGACTTAAAACAGCATTGACTTACCATATTATGTTTGACTTAAAACACCATTGACTTGACATATTATGTTTGACTTAAAACACCATTGACTTAACATATTATGTTTGACTTAAAACAACATTGACTTACCATATTATGTTTGACTTAAAACAACATTGACTTACCATATTATGTTTGACTTAAAACAACATTGACTTACCATATTATGTTTGACTTAAAACAGCATTGACTTACCATATTATGTTTGACTTAATACAGCATTGATTTACCATATTATGTTTGACTTAAAACAGCATTGACTTAACATATTATGTGTGACTTAAAACACCATTGACTTACCATAGTATGTGTGACGCCAAGCTGCAAATGTGAACGATGTAGACGCAAATTAGCATGTATATCTGTACAGTCTAATCTTGGTGTCTGTCTTAACCCTGTCTCTCTTGTAGACAGTAGTTATACTGTATTGTTTGTGGGGTTTCGCGGTGGGTTTTGTTCAATATCTTGTAATACCATTAAACACATTTTGTAATGAACTTGGTGATTTACCAAATTCCTTTTTAAAATGGTTTAATGCTTATCCCGCTAATGGAGATTCTAAGCAACATTTACAATTGTCATTAGGAATGAGTTTTATCAACATTTTCTAGATGTAGCCAGGATCATGTTGCACATTCGTGCATTCAAATTTTGGTCCACATTGCTCGTTATTCCTTTAGCATTATATATTAAAATTAACTCCAAAAATGTAAAGAGCAAATATGCAACACATGACTTTGAAATATCAAGGCAAAACTGGAAGAAAAATCTTGCTAAAGGAGAGTATAATTAATGAGCAAAATTAAAAACATTATGGCAAATCATGATGAGCAATTTCTGCTTTTGCCACAATGTTTTTAAAGTCGGCTGCTGCAAGATTGTGTCAGAAAGCGTCTGTATGTGGGAAAGAGTTAGACATAAAGATTATGATACCAGTTGCATGGATTCAGCGGGATAAGGATTAATATATAATGTTTATTACTTGAACGGATTCATTGTTTAAGGGCCTATATCTTTATAATTGTACATTATTCATATTAATAAAGGTCGGCAAACAGATGTCATGATCACTAGATGTACTTTCCCTTGTTCTGTTCTAAATGCATGAAAACGTGAAATAAACATGCATGCGTTCTCTCGGCGTTAAACATCGTCCAATAAATACACAGGGCACAACAAAACAAATCAATTCAAGTAAAAGTGGAACTGTTTCACATTTTCGAACCCAAAACAAATGTGCAGCAGACTACTTCGGAAACACCTTCCTAGATGTATAAAACATCTCTGTAGTTGAGAAATAGCACATTTTGTCACAGTAGTCTGCTGCCGATACGTCAAAATGCGTCTGAAAGTGACAAAGGGTTAAAGGATTCGAGAGAAAATGGAAAATGAAAGCAGATGCCAAGACAAATCTTAAAACATAGGATTTAGTACGTAAAATGTCACCTTTTGTCACAATAGTCTGCTGTAAATACGTCAAAATGCGACTCCAAGTGGGAAAGATTAAATGATTCAAAAGAACATAAACAATGTAAGCAGAGGAGTTAGCGTGTTATTTAGACAGCTCTTTAAAGTGGCAACAACACAATAGGTTTGTGTAGGTGTAGTATAGAGAGGGGTTAGAGGATTATTTAGACAGTTCTTTAAAGTGGCAACAACAAACTAGGATTGTGTAGGTGTAGTATAGAAAGGAGTTAGCGTGTTATTCAGACAGTTCTTTAAAGTGGCAACAACACACTAGAATTGTGTACGTGTAGTATAAAAAGGAGTTAGAGTATTATTTAGACAGTTCTTTAAAGTGGCAACAACACACTAGAATTGTGTACGTGTAGTATAGAAAGGAGTTAGAGTATTATTTAGACAGTTCTTTAAAGTGGCAACAACACACTAGAATTGTGTACGTGTAGTATAGAAAGGAGTTAGAGTATTATTTAGACAGTTCTTTAAAGTGGCAACAACACAATAGGTTTGTGTAGGTGTAGTATAGAGAGGGGTTAGAGGATTAATTAGACAGTTCTTTAAAGTGGCAACAACAAACTAGGATTGTGTAGGGGTAGTATAGAAAGGAGTTAGAGTATTATTCAGACAGTTCTTTAAAGTGGCAACAACACACTAGAATTGTGTACGTGTAGTATAGAAAGGAGTTAGAGTATTATTTAGACAGTTCTTTAAAGTGGCAACAACACACTATAATTGTGTACGTGTAGTATAGAAAGGAGTTAGAGTATTATTTAGACAGTTCTTTAAAGTGGCAACAACACACTAGAATTGTGTACGTGTAGTATAGAAAGGAGTAAGAGTATTATTTAGACAGTTCTTTAAAGTGGCAACAACACAATAGGTTTGTGTAGGTGTAGTATAGAGAGGGGTTAGAGGATTATTTAGACAGTTCTTTAAAGTGGCAACAACAAACTAGGATTGTGTAGGGGTAGTATAGAAAGGAGTTAGAGTATTATTCAGACAGTTCTTTAAAGTGGCAATTGTGTACGTGTAGTATAGAAAGGAGTTAGAGTATTATTTAGACAGTTCTTTAAAGTGGCAACAACACACTAGAATTGTGTAGGGGTAGTATAGAAAGGAGTTAGAGTATTATTCAGACAGTTCTTTAAAGTGGCAATTGTGTACGTGTAGTATAGAAAGGAGTTAGAGTGTTATTTAGACAGTTCTTTAAAGTGGCAACAACACACTAGAATTGTGTACGTGTAGTATAGAAAGGAGTTAGAGTGTTATTTAGACAGTTCTTTAAAGTGGCAACAACACAATAGGTTTGTGTAGGTGTAGTATAGAGAGGGGTTAGAGGATTATTTAGACAGTTCTTTAAAGTGGCAACAACAAACTAGGATTGTGTAGGGGTAGTATAGAAAGGAGTTAGAGTATTATTCAGACAGTTCTTTAAAGTGGCAATTGTGTACGTGTAGTATAGAAAGGAGTTAGAGTATTATTTAGACAGTTCTTTAAAGTGGCAACAACACACAAGAATTGTGTACGTGTAGTATAGAAAGGAGTTAGAGTGTTATTTAGACAGTTCTTTAAAGTGGCAACAACACACTAGAATTGTGTACGTGTAGTATAGAAAGGAGTTAGAGTGTTATTTAGACAGTTCTTTAAAGTGGCAACAACAAACTAGGATTGTGTACGCGTAGTATAGAAAAGGAGTTAGAGTGTTATTTAGACAGTTCTTTAAAGTGGCAACAACAAACTAGGATTGTGTACGCGTAGTATAGAAAGGAGTTAGAGTGTTATTTAGTCAGTTCTTTAAAGTGGCAACAACAAACTAGGATTGTGTAGGTGTAGTATAGAAAGGAGTAAGCGTGTTATTCAGACAGCTCTTTAAAATGGCCACAACAGACTAGGATTGTGTAGATGTAGTATAGAAAGGACAACAACAACATAGGCACAATGTGAATTTGCTCATTATGAGCAATTTCACTTTTTGTCACGATGTTTTCAAAAAGTCGTCTGCTGCAAAGGCATGAGAAAAGCGTTTATATCAGAGAAAGGGTTAAGTGACATGTCTGAAGTAATAAATAAGCAACACATAATTCCTTTTGGTCCATAGTTCCCCTCATACAAGAAATCTGTCGAAAATCGTCTTTATTGAATTGAAAGTGTAAATACTGAATTGGGTTGAAATTTCTCACAAATTGCAGAATTGTTCAGAGTGGGCAATTGCTTCTTTTGTCACAACAAGTTCATAGGTCGTCTGCTTCAGATGCCTCAAAATGCGTCTGCATGTGGGGAAGGGTTAATGAAAGACGACTACACAGTAAGTTGTATCTGTCACGTGAGAGAAACTCATTACAAGGTCATCTTACAAAGAACAAACTAGCGTTGATCTTTGTTCTATCCTTTCATCATCCGACAGTTCAATTTAAAACGATCATAGAACACCATAGCCTCTCGCCAGTGAACCTTGAAGCAAAAGTTGAACTCGCTGCCGTGATATTACGGAAATACTTCTTAAATACATAAACTCTTAAGCCCTATTATTGAAGAAGAAGAAAAAGAAGAGTTCTATTTCAATATTGGTTTAAACACATTGGTTTCAATTGATTTAATGCGATATAGGCCAAATGTCTCAAACGTGTTATATGTGTTCTGTTGTTCAAATGATTGATTGATTGATTGATTGAGATTTTACGACGTTTACAACAATGTTTATGTCATATCACGGTGGTCAGTGTACCTCCGTACCTGCTCATGCGTTTCCTTATTTCTCAAACCAGTTCATGTTATCCATTCAACAGTCTTTCCAAGCGACTGGCTTCTTTTCATCATATACTGTTTGCCCATTCGTTCAAAAGGAATTTTAATTTAAACATACTAGGGTTTTTGTACAGATATCTTTCCATTAATTGTTCTCTCAATACAAATGGTGCTACGACTGTCGACATTCATCGTAAATAATGTATTACCGAGCCGGCTATCGAACTCGGGAATTCTTGATCAATAGACACGTCGTTACCGACTGAGCTATCGTGGTTGGGAAACTGTACGATCTAACCAGTCAGCAACGAATGAGCTAAAGCAGTTAGGAAACTGATCGATCTAACAACTCA
This sequence comes from Serripes groenlandicus, assembly GCA_031761405.1. Classification (NCBI taxonomy): domain Eukaryota; kingdom Metazoa; phylum Mollusca; class Bivalvia; order Cardiida; family Cardiidae; genus Serripes; species Serripes groenlandicus. The sequence continues at coordinate 60,860,410 of JASEVX010000002.1, forward strand.
GCAACGACTGAGCTATCGCAGTTTTGAAAACTGTACTTTCTGACCACTCAGAAACGACTAAGCTATAGCGGTTCAGAATCGGAAGTTGTACGACCTAACCACTCAGCAATGCCTGAGCTATAGCGGTTCTGAACATGTACGATATAACCACTCAGAAACGACTAAGCTATCGCGATTCGGAAAATGTACGACCCATCAACTAAGCAACGACTGAGCTATCGCGGTTCGAAAACTGCATGATCTAACAACTATGCAACAGCTGAGCTATCTATCTTAGCGGTTATATCAAGGCTAAATCCATTGGCCAAATTTGATAAGACTTTACAGGGATGTTCCTTAAGTAATCCACTTTCAAAATTGTTTAAAAAATTGAATTACAGGTGGAACTCTGGTTGCCATGGCAACGGAAATGAAACACTTTAGAAATCTTCTTGTCCAAAAGTACATGACCGATTTGAAAATTATTTCGCACAAATTTTCTTTGGATAACCCTCTACCATGATTATACAGGTAACAATACACCAAATAAATTCATTCTTTGTTTTTATGTAAATCGACCAATTTCTCATGTAGAACACCTATATTTAGCACTCTCAACTTTCACTTTCAAACAACGTCAAAATACTAAAAGTGATCAAATCAATCAATTAGATTGCGTCCTTTACACATTTACAATGAATTTCAACCCATATATCCAATACATTATGGTGATGGCATACATTCATTTCTACGCAAACACATGTTGTTTAGGGACTATTTGGGTCAGCATGTCAGCGGATGTATTTGGCGTAATTTGAGGCGGAGCTTGTTTTCCTTATATATGTATAGAAAAAACTTAGAAAATTTTCTTGTCCAAAAATACTTGCCTGATTTTAAAATAATTTTGCAAATATGTTCTTTGGGCGTCCCTCTACCAAGATTGTTCAAATTATTCTGATCGATTGAAAAATATGGCCACCAGGGGGCGGAGCTTGTTTTCCTTATATGTATAAATGGTACTGGCTCGGTCAGAATATACTTTGGCACAAATGTTTCTTGGGTGACCCTCTACCAAGATTGGCCCTCTACCAATATTGTTCAAAGTATTATGATCCGTTGAAAAACATGTCCTCCGGGGCGGAGCTTTTCAAATATATGTATAAATGGTGAAAATCTTCTTGTCCAAAAGTACTGGCCGATTTGAAAATAATTTGTCACATATGTTCCGTGGGTGACCCTCTTTCAGGATTGTTCAACTTATTCTGATTCGTTAAAATACATGGTCGCTAGATGGCGGAGCTAGTTTTCCTTATATGTGTATAGTAAACATTTAAAAAACCTCATATCCAAAAGTCCTAGACCGTTTTGAAAAAAGTAATCCTATGTGTAAAAATGGTGAAAACCTTAAACTCTTCTTGTCCAAAAGTACAGGCCCGGTTTGAACATAATTTGGCGCATATGTTCCTTGTGTGCCCCTCTACAAAGAGTGTTCATATTATTCTGATCCGTTGAAAAACATGGCTGCCAGGGGTGGAGCTTGATTTCCTTGTATGAATATATAGTAAAAACTTCTTGTCAAAAGTATAGTCCTGATTAACGAATTATTTTGCTCAAAAGATATTTCTTTTAAGCGTTTAGTTTGCAATTTGACCTCGAATGACCGCGTTAACTATGAGCATACCGATATATCTCTGTTACTTCCGCTGCTTAAAATAGTCCCTGTATTCTTCCGATATATCTCTGTTACGTCCGCTGCTTAAAATAGTCCCTGTGTTCTTTCGATATATCTCTGTTACTTTCGCTGCTTAAAATAGTCCCTGTGTTCTTCCGATATATCTCCGTTACTTCCGCTGCCTAAAATAGTCCCTGTGTTCTTCCGATATTTTATCTCTTTAATGTCTCAATTTTCATATTTTGTTCTCATTAGTGACTAAAATTAAAACGCTTTCATCTACAAATAAAATTATAAATTTACCGGAATGTAGATTATATTTACAGGAAAATGGATTATTTTCATGTTTCGGTAGTACTGCGCGTTTGCATCTGGAAATTACCGTTTCTCTAAGGAATGTACTGAACTGAGAAGTGGATTTTTTATAATATCTAACTTTTTCAAATCATGGAAATAACTATCATTTATCAAAATTTAAAAAGAAAAGTATGTCAAATGTTTGAGTATTTCTTGTTTGAATTAATTACCTCCCTTGTCTAAAAATTGTTAAAATATGAATACATATTTATTTATTTTTCATTCATATCTTCAATTGTAATACAAGTATTCCAATATTTTCTTCTTATTTTCAAAAGCATATGATACGATAAAAGGTCTAGATGAATATTGTATATGGGAAAGTACTTGTAATAACCATGAGTGATAAGCTCTATATGCTATTTGTAGGGTTAAACACATTGTGGGGAAAAGACGAAGTTGTTCACGAAGAGCAATTTATCCCTTGCCCCTAATTCTTTACCAATGTTGACGGCCACAAAAGTGTCTTAAGTTGTCAGCTTCATGTAAAGGGTTAAATTAATCATTTTAATGGTTGTTTCAGAGTGGTTGAGTGATTGATTGATTGATTGATTGATTGATTGATTGGGGTTTAACGTCGTTTTTAACAATTTCTCAGTTATATCACGGCGGCCAGTTCACCTACTCATGCATTTCCTGGTTTTCTCACACCAGTACTCCACACAACAATCTTCCCAAGCAACTGGCTGCTTTTCCACATAGACTTAGCCCATTGGTGGAAAACGAATGACGCATGTCGCATTGACTTTTGTCAATCGTCGGAAAGAAAGTTGTTTCAGAGTGGACAGCTGGAACAGTATTTATGAGGAAGTAGGTCTCTGAAATATCAGCAATTGCCGCTACATTGTACCCTAACAGAAATAGAAGCTCAGAAATGATGGTCAATATAGGAAGATGTAGCCACAGAATGATCATTCTAAAACTTTCCGAAACAGTCTTCAAACTAGAATATAACTATTAAATAAATGCATTCACTATAGAATAATTGAACATTTTATGAATTGTGCTACCATGGTAAAATATGTTAAAGACATGTTGAATTCACAAACTATTCTTATTAAGTGTTATTTCTTTCCTTCGATTAACCATATTGTAAGATGTGTATATGTTGTTTATTTATTATCATCAAACAGCAATATAATTCCTTAACTGCAGTACCTTGAATAAAGATGAAATTATATAATCTGAAGGAAAAGGAAGTACGATTTTAACCTGTTCGCATGTTTAGACACACGGTAACGCATCTTCAGTAAACAACTTTTGAAAACAAAAGGAGAAATCGCCTACTCTGGAGGTTATTTGCAATGACAGTGTTATCTGACACTACTCTTGAGGTTATTTCCAGTGCCAGTGTTATCTGACACTACTCTGGAGATTATTACCAGTGACAGTGTTATCTGACGCTACTCTGGAGATTATTACCAGTGACAGTGTTATCTGCCACTACTCTGGAGATTATTACCAGTGACAGTGTTATCTGATGCTATTCTGGAGGTTATTTCCAGTGTCAGTGGTATCTGACACTACTATGGAGGTTATTTCCAGTGCCAGTATTATCTGACACTACTATGGAGGTTATTTCCAATGACAGTGTTATCTGACGCTTCCCTGGATTCAATTATTTTCAGTGACAATGTTTTCTGGGTCTACTCTTGATGTTATTTTGTCAATGACAGTGTTATCTGACACTACTCTGGAGATTATTTCCAATGACAGTGTTATCTGACGCTACTCTGGAGGTTATTTCCAGTGACAGTGTTATCTGACACTACTCTGGAGGTTATTTTATCAAGGTCAGTGTTATCTGAGACTACTATGGAGGTTATTTCTAATGACAGTGTTACCTGACGCTACTTTGGAGGTTATTTCCAATGACAGTGTTATCTGACGCTTCCCTGGATTCAATTATTTTCAGTGACAATGTTTTCTGGGTCTACTCTTGATGTTATTTTGTCAATGACAGTGTTATCTGACACTACTCTGGAGATTATTTCCAATGACAGTGTTATCTGACGCTACTCTGGAGGTTATTTCCAGTGACAGTGTTATCTGACACTACTCTGGAGGTTATTTGCAGTGACAGTGTTATCTGACACTACTCTGGAGGTTATTTCCAATGACAGTGTTATCTGACACTACTCTGGAGGTTATTTGCAGTGACAGTGTTATCTGACACTACTCTGGAGGTTATTTGCAGTGGCAGTGTTATCTGACACTACTCTGGAAGTTATTTCCAATGACAGTGTTATCTGACACTACTCTGGAGGTTATTTGCAGTGACAGTGTTATCTGACACTACTCTGGAGGTTATTTGCATTGACAGTGTTATCTGACACTACTCTGGAGGCTATTTGCATTGACAGTGTTATCTGACACTACTCTGGAGGTTATTTCCAATGACAGTGTTATCTGACACTACTCTGGAAGTTATTTCCAATGACAGTGTTATCTGACACTACTCTGGAGGTTATTTGCAGTGACAGTGTTATCTGACACTACTCTGGAGGTTATTTGCAATGACAGTGTTATCTGACACTACTCTGGAGGTTATTTCCAATGACAGTGTTATCTGACACTACTCTGGAAGTTATTTGCAGTGACAGTGTTATCTGACACTACTCTGGAGGTTATTTGCAGTGACAGTGTTATCTGACACTACTCTGGAGGTTATTTGCAGTGACAGTGTTATCTGACACTACTCTGGAGGTTATTTCCAATGGCAGTGTTATCTGACGCTACTCTGGAGGTTATTTCCAGTCACAGTGTTATCTCAGGCTACTCTGGAAGTTATGTTTTCTAACGCTACTCTGGAAGGGTTGGGGTGGATTCGCTAGATTTTTGTTAGCATAGTTTTTATCTTTTCATTAATTTATTTGTTATATGAATGTCGATTTTGCATATAGTGTAATGCCTATATTTCGATGTATTTGTTTATTTTATGTAGCTTCGTGTTAGTGGTTGGCATTATTCTGGGGAATTAGCTTCATGCCTGGCATGTTTGTATATGTATTGCTTCATGTGTATTAGCCTTTTGCTCGCTTAATGTTAAATTTGTTTGATAGATCTACTCCTCTTTATTGTGCTTTGTGAATTGTATATTATTATTTCAATATATATATATATATCATATATATATATATACAGTTAATGACTGGCATAGCCTATTACATACTAAAGGAATATCATGACTGATCAAATTTGTTTCGTCTTTCTTATTTTGTCTTTCTTGTTTCATCTTTCTTATTTTGTCTTTCTTGTTTCATTGCCAATTCAGGATGTATTCTCTTGTGCTAAGTTCTAAAATACATTGTATCGTTAACCATTTCCTACAAACAACAAATCTTCAAAAAAATACATATTACATGTATTTGGGACAGTGTAAAATACTGCCCATGGTATTATCTTTATATTTTTGAATGCAGCGTGCGTAAACATAAATGCCCATAGTACTAAAGTGCTTACCTGGTAGCGTCTATAAATAAGCAGTTAAATATGTTAGGGATAAGTACCTTATTTCTTCTAGTTAGTTGTAGTATTTGTACGGTCGACTTTCGGCTTCGCGTCCAAGTGTAAGAATGACCCGAGGTGCCCTCCCCCGCAACGCGCGCATCTCGCGGTGACGTCACTCGGTATTCCGGACATACCCGACTCAAGCCGATCGCACTACACTCTTCCCCATTTTCTCTTTTGGCAGATACCACGTCGCTTCAGAGGTGATCACCCTATTGTGGGTGACACCAACTCGATGGCATCCCTTTGGAAGGCGGATGATCACCCTAGTGTGGGTGACACCCCCTTATACTCATGCCTCTATACAGGCATCCCATACAGCCTCCGCGCATTCTCCTCTGTAATGCGCAGAAGCTCTTCCCAGGTTTCAGGCCGCACATGGCTGATCACACGCGCGGTAGAGCCTACTTGTGGCGGGGTTGAAGCCTGCTTTCCAAAGCCGAAGAAAGGGGCATCCGTTTCTATTAGAAGCCTCTTTGGATCCAAGCTCCGTAGAGCTTCAGCCTGGTTATCCCGGAAACTCGTGACCAACCCAGTAAACCCAAAGCAGATGTTGGGGAACGCTCGGATCCATGCGTCCCTTGTGGCTTCACTACCACTGAAGCAGTGCAGGTGAATAGGCTGCTCCCTTGGCACAACTCCCTTCAGGTGGTAAAGGAGTTCCAACATCTCCGTCTTGTCATCGCGGCTATGAAGCACCAGCACTTTTTCTGGTGTCAGACACTCTACTGCGCGATCCAAAACGGTATGTTGGATGTCCCAAGTGGCTGGATCCGTCTTATGATGATCTAAACCCACTTCTCCAAGGGCGACAACTCCTTCCAGGCGTAGGCATTCCTGGAACTTGGTCCAGTCCTGCTCATCGACATTCTTTGCCAGCTTTGGATGGATTCCGATAGCCACCCCTACCCCCTCCGAAACAAGCGTGGCAACTTCATCTTGGTCTGGATAACTGGGGGGATCGTAAAAGACTGCAATTCCCCCAGTCACCAAAACCTCATCCCCGGTCTCTGGTGCCACGACTTTAAGGGCCTCTTTATAGGTGAGATGACCTCCAAGCCTGTTCCGGAGGCGGTCCAGGTGGAAATGGCTATCAAAGGCCCTTGGTCTGTCCTGCAGTGGTACAGAGATAGCGGGAAAGTTATCCCGTAACTCTGCCTGCGTCCGTCTGTCCAGGCATCCCATCACCACCAAGAAGATGCGCCAGTGTATGAGGAGGGCTGGCGAGTTCATGGGGTCAACCGTGAAGACATCTGGCTTGTCATTGCCCATCACACTACAGAGATCCTCTGCTGCCCTTACGAATTGCCTGGAGTACTGCAGACAGCCTTTTGTGACCATCTGCAGATCATTAATGAATTTTGTCAGCTTCCCTGTGTCCAGACAACTCACTATTTGGTTGGTTACCAGGAGTAGCAGGTTCAATCTCGATCTGGTGATCTCTGTAGTGGGTCCGCGTCGGTTATCCAGGACTCCCGGGAGGTGCACACTGAACGCATGTGACCACGAAACTTTTTCCCCACAGCCAGGAATAGGGCAAAGCGATGTGTCCACCCCCTTCCTTGCCATCCATGGTTCCTCGAACCTCTTCTTCTGGACTGGTTGTCCAACCGGAGACCTATCTTCCCATGATCGTCTTCTACCCTTGTTAGACGGTTTCTGAATAGCCCTATCACTCCTGTTCTGGCGTCTATTCGTATCCCCAGAGTGATGAACATGCCTCCTGTCTCTCGACTCTTTCCGGATGTCAGATGTCCCTCTATCCACTCTATCCATGGCTTTCTCCGTGTCCTTGACTGTGGCTGGTGCTCTGTCCACCTCCATAGCCGTATCTACAATTGCCTCATTCAGGACTGCGTCGATCTGTGAGGTTATTTCCTCTATATTGGATTCCTGACCACAGCCCATATCCACCACAACCCTATCGATCGTCTTTCCCTCCATGAGCCGGATGTCTCTAGACTGGCTGGCTTGCTGGGAGCTCGATGGCCGGGATCGGCGAGAGACCTTTGTGATCTTCTCGTCGATCCACTGTTGGCTATGGAACTGCATCTGATCCGCATCCCCAGCAACCAACTGTAGCCATCGTCTCTGTCCCTGGTCCTTAGCAATCTTTACTTGTCCCAAAAGTAAGGGGATCTGTTTTTCCGCCAACTGTTCACCCAAGAGAATTGTCTTTACCAGGTCTCTGGACGCTAATAGATGCCCGTCCTTAGTGGCCTGGCGGATCTCTTTGGTGGAAGTCATAGTTGTCTGAAAACAAAAAAAAACGATAACAGCCGTCTGTCATACCTGTTAATTGCGGCAGATATCACACCAGAATTTGTCTATATCCAGTGCATCCGAAGCAGTGACATTGACGCATGAGCCATGGAACCATTCATCGCATCCATCACACTGTATCATAAATCTGCCCTGCCATGGTTTTCTACATTTGCAGTAAGTGATTTTATCTGTTCCACCCACCTCATTCTCATGAGTTGGGTTTACTAACCACTTTTCTATCCATGCCGGGACAATTCTGTCTCGACACCTTTTCAATCGGTCATGGTTAGTCACGAACATCGACTTTCGAAGTTTTACCCTGTATAAGGACGCCGATATCTTTTGAACAACCACAGCAGGGCCTTTCCATGGAGGGGATAATTTCTTACATTGCCCCTTCTTTGATGCAGAGTCGAGTAGATATACCAGATCCCCCGACTTGTATGAATTCTCTAAAATCCGTACATCATAGTCCCGCTTCATTCTCTTCAATGAAGTTTTCAATGTATCCCTAGCCGCATTGTACGCTGCTTGAATATTTTTCATCAAAGTAGCCACATATTCCTCTGTTGTTATAGGTTGAGCAGCTCTACTTGGGAACATTAAATATGCTGGTGAGTTCACTTCTCTACCAAGCATCAATTTGTTGGGCGAGAACCCGGTGCTTCTATTTACTGCACTCCTTATTGCCCCCGCAATTTGTTGAAGGTGCAGATCCCACTGTTCCTGTGAATCCCCGATATAGCATCTCACAGCATCCATCAAAGTGCGGTTGAAGCGCTCAACTTGACCATTCGCCGATGGCCGATATGGCGTTGTCCTAGCTTTATGGATCTTTAACACTTCACACATTGCAGTGAAGAGTTTTGACTCAAAAGTTCTACCTTGGTCCGTAAATACTTGGAAAGGGTAGCCAAAACGGGAAAAGAAGTTATCCACTGCTGCTTTGGCCGTAACCTCTGCTGTCTGGGATGGTAATGGTACACACTCAACCCACTTGGTGAATTGGTCCACCATCATCAGAATGTACTCATTGTCCCTGGGGGTCTTAGGTAATGGCCCCAGGAAATCTAGGTGAACTCGTTCCATAGGGGCACTTGCTGTCTTCTTGTTTTTACTACAAGTTGCACAGGTAGCGATATAGTTTGTAATATCGACCCCCATTCCCCTCCAAAAAAATCTTTCTTTCACTCGCGCCTTTGTCCTTGCTACACCCTGATGACCCGCTGAGGGCAAATCATGATTCAACCGGATAGCTTCGGTTTTGAAGTCATGCGGTATTACGAGATCTTTTTCAGAATCGTTTTCTCGTTGATGAAACAGTAACTCACCAATCAGCAAAAAACTCTCCTTGTCCAGCCAATATGCTTTAGCACATGGACTTTAAAGAAACAAATCCTTCTCAGTGGGGCTAGTTGACCCATTTATAGATTCAAAAATGAACTTGAGATCTTTATCATTTCTTTGTGCTGCTTTAACATCCTCCATGTTAATACCCCAACACAAACATGCTTCAGGGGCTTTTACCCCTACCCCACATACCTTGACAGTGTAGTCTCCATCTGATGCCACAATGTCAATGTATACATCCTCTGGACCGCCCTGGTCCCACTGCAAAAGGTTTTGCACCCTTGGTGCTCCCTTGGCCCCATGTTGAACTCCTTGGCTACAGTCTAACTTAGTGCTTGAACTTCCACTGTCCACCGTCTTGCCATTTTCACATTGAACCTGGCTTATTTTTGAACTTCGCGTCGAACCAGACATGTGGCCTATATCACTCCGTGATACACTGGAGATATCAGCCCTGGCATCATATGCCTCCGCTGTCTGATCACCCTTATCACCCTGTGCCCTATAACCACCCAACCGTGAGGCGATCGGCTCCCCCACATGACAGTCGCCCCCGGCAGCCAGATCCCTAGCGGAGCTACCGCATATGATCCCTGCTGACCCCAGCGCTGTCAATGGAACCGCATCATCAACTTCCCGGGTAAAAGCTCCCCATCGGCTGTCTGCTCTCTCGCAGTAAATGCAACCACCACAAGGTAAATCTCTCAGTGGAATACCAGCTGTGTACATTTGGCACTGCCCCTCTGGCGCTGGTTTTCTAGACAAGGCATCAGCATTGTCATGCTTTTTGCCAGGTCTATGTATAAGTTTCATGTTATACTGAGATAACTCCTCCATCCACCTTGCTAATTGCCCCTGTGGCTCACGAAAATTCAATAACCATGTCAAGCTTGAATGGTCGGTACGAACAGTAAACGCTCTTCCAAGCAAGTAGTGCCTGAATTGCCTTGTGAACCTCACAATGGCCAAGAGTTCTTTCCTAGTTGTGCAATATCTCCGCTGTTCTTTAGTTAAAGAATAGCTGCCATATGCAACAACCTTTTCTTCCCCTTCTTGAACCTGCAAAAGCTCTGCCCCTATGGCCAGATCTGATGCATCAGTATCGAGAATGAAATCTCCTTCCTTCCTTGGTAATGCCAAAACTGGTGGGTGCGTGAGAGCCTGTTTCAGGTAATCAAAAGCCTGCTGCTGCTCCTTTTCCCACTTAAAATTGTTTTTTCCTACTGCTGCATACAGAGGTGCTGAACGCAGCGAGAAATCTTTCACGAAACTCCTATGGTAATTTGCCAGGCCCATAAAGCGCTCTACATATTTGGAGCACTTTGGTACGGGCCAACCTGACACAGTTTCAGTATCTGCTTCTGACATCGCCAGTGAGTCTCTGCTAACTTTTCTACCAAGGAATTCTACCTCTCTTTGGAAAAACACACATTTCTTTGGCTTAAGCTTTATGCCATGCTGCCGAAAACGCTTAAATGTCTCACCAAGGTTATGAAGGTGAGATTCGAAGTCCTGTCCCATGACTAAAATGTCATCTAGGAATGCCAGGACTGTTTTCCAACACAAACCTCTCATCACGAGGTTCATCACCCTAGAATATGTTGCGGGAGCATTGCAGAGTCCGAAGCCCATCTTTACATGCTCAAACAATCCATACTTAGTGTGGAATGCCGTTTTGCGCCTGTCTTCTTCTTTGACGGTGACCTGCCAATATGCTGAATTGGCATCCAGTTTTGAAAACCAAACATTGCCTGACAATGTATCTAGGCAATCGTCAACCAACGGCAATGGGAAGACATCTTTGATAGTAACATTGTTGACAGCGCGGTAATCAATACACCATCTGACATTTCCATCCCGTTTTCGTATTAGAACAGGAGAGGAAGCCCAATCAGAGATTGATTCTTGAATCACCCCTGCCTTTAACATTTTCTTTAAATGCGTCTCTTCTTCACCCGCAAAACAAGCTGGTGTACGCCTAAGCCTTTGTTTGATAGGCTTAGCGTCCCCTGTGTCTATCGTGTGTTCAATCTCAGTGAATGTCCCGAGATCAAACTCATCTTTCGCAAACACATCTTCATAGCAGTTCAGCATATGTGCTAGGTGCTTTTTGTGCTCTTCCGTTAAGTGTTCTGCTGACTTCTTGAACGTGTCTTCTAAATGCTCTGGAACAGTATTTTGTGTTTCTGTTGAACACTCCCGAACCTCTTGAACACTATAACTTTCCTCATTTTCTGGGATAAACTCCCCGACCGGATATGCTCTCCCAACCTCACGGCCCTTTTTCATTGTGAGATACCTGTCTGATGTATTCACAATGCACATGAAAGGATCAGTTCCTGCATGCCTTACTACTCGGGGACCAAAAACTTTAAGGTTTTCACATGGTTCAATGAAATAATCTGGAAGAGAGACATTCATTTTGCATTTCATACGTACCACCGACTGTGGCGGTACACCCGAGCCCGAGCGACCTGTGGATTCCCCTCTCCATCCCCCATACTCATGGTTATCTCCTCACCCTCGTACGTCAAAGTCCCATTTCCCATGTTTAATACAGCAGCCCCCTTGGTAAGGAGGTCAACTCCAAACAACATGTCCTGATCAATAGGAGCTACATAAATTGGACCGTTGTAATGTGAACTACCAATCTTTAACTTAATCGGACCTGCAACAAACCCCATCATTGAAAGCTGACGCCCAGCAGTATCTAGTTTGACATTACGTAATTTCGGAGGTGGCTTTCTCAATTTTGAGAAAACCCGATCCGAAACAATCGTCACTTCTGCTGCAGAGTCGACTACTGCCTCAACTTGATGTTCCCCGATAAGTACAGGGATAGTGAATGTTGAGGCTGATCTCAACATACACACTTTGACTGGCAGATCCACATTTTTGCCTTCAGACACATCTTTTGATGTAGAAATCACTTTTTCTGGAGATTTATTCTCCCTTTTCCCTGAAGGGCTAACGGGATTTTTTGCTTTGAAAACATTTAACTGGTTTTCCCCTGGGGAGCCCTCGTATCTGGATTGTAGGGTCGGGATTCGGCCCCTGTTGCCGACCCATTGTCGTTTAAAGACTTCTTCAAAGGGCATTCTCTACAAAAATGACCTTCTTTATCACAAATCCAACATTTACCCCTAGGTTTTCTAGTTAGCCCATTACCTTTCCATCTCCCCTGTGATTCATTTCTACTCTTTAATTTCTCCTTTACATCCGCCATTTCCAGTTGTAACTGTGCGATCATAGATTCAACAGATTGTGTTGATCTATCCTTATTTTGTACTGCACTGACTTGCACACTGTCCTCATAATCTGTAGCACTTGATGACAGACTCTTCTTTACACGGTGCTTCATTGCTTGTTTAGAATGTTGAAACAAACAAACTTCATTTATTGCATCCTCAATTGTTAAAAATGACTGCATGAATGCGGCATGGCCTGCCTCTGCATCCAGAAGGCCCTGACAAAATCTAGCAATCGCTTGCTCATTAGAGTACTTTTCCGGAAGTTGCCGGAAAGCCTCAGTTGCAAGTGACTGCACCCTATCTGCCCATTCTTCAAGAGATTCTACCTTTGTTTGTAAGGCTAGGGAGAATTTAGCCTGCGCTGCTGCCGGTAATTCTTCAGCTCCAAATCGTTGGTCCAGTTTACGCATCATTTTACGATACGACATGTTAGGGTCACGCCTCAGCAACATTGCCCCATACGACAATGCCTGATCTGTCAGACAATGTATAAGGCAATCTTTGCAATCTATTTCTGTCCATTCACTGGCCTCAGCATACCTATGAAATTTTAATTGAAATGCATGCCAATTAGTCTTACCATTATAGGTAAGAGTCTTCGGCAGCCTTTGGACGGCTAAAATACATGCCTTTTGTACTGCCCCATAGTGCTTTCGTCTCCTAACACGCTGTGTATAACTCTCGTCTTCCTCACTCGAACTCTCATACTCAGTCATATGTCTAGGTACATGTGCCCTATGCGGCACGCGCACCCCTTGACTTGAGTGATTCTTCTTTTTGGCTTGCGTTACATTCCATCCAGCCGCCTTGCTCTCAGAGTCAGACTCGCTACAAACATGCCTATCATGTTTGTTATCTGCCTGCTTCATGTCACCTACATGTTGTAAGACCTGGTTCAAAGTTGCTTCCATTTTCACAATTTGTGCCTCTGGTGAATGATCAGGCAAATCATACCCTGGGACACCTGGCAAGTCTGATATGGCTCTTTCCATATCTCTTTCTCCCAATTTATTCATTGTCAGATGATGGATGACTGATAAGCCAGCCTCACCCCCTGAGTTTGCTGAATCTATGCCGTTGTCGACCTGGGTCCCCACCATTCTCTGATTTGTCTTGAGATGGCGGGGTCTAAAATCTATCATAGCTGCCATATCCTCGGGTATATCCTCCCGCAGAATGGCTTCCAACAAAGGGCGTGTAATATCAACACCCGCCTCCCTCAGTTTAATAATGCGTGATGCTAGCTCAGGACCAATACCTCTGATAACACGCAGATCTCTAGCATCACAGGAGTTGACCAAGATAATAATATCAGTTTCCTCATCAGTGGGGTATGACATTGTGTATTGTATGAATTATCAACCACAAAAATAGGAATGACACAATGAGCACTGACTACTGAGTATCACAATAAAAAAAACTCTGGAATTTATTTCAAAGTTTTTTGCAAAAGCCAACAAAACTAAAAAAAAAAAAATATATTAATATTCTCAGATTTCTCAGAATCAAATCAAAACCAAATTTTCCTCTTTCCCTCTGACTTCTTATAGCCAGCCTGAATCAACAATAGGCTACAAACAGAAACAATGACAGAGTACTGGCAAAAAGTAGGCCTGAAAATGATATCCGAAAAACCAGCAATGGCGCCAGTCTATAATGGCGGACACTTTTCCCCACGTCGATAATGTTTTCTTTCCCGTCTCACAGCTAATTTCGGCTATGACACGTTTGCAATGGGACGTTAAACACCGCTGCCACCAATAAAGTGCTTACCTGGTAGCGTCTATAAATAAGCAGTTAAATATGTTAGGGATAAGTACCTTATTTCTTCTAGTTAGTTGTAGTATTTGTACGGTCGACTTTCGGCTTCGCGTCCAAGTGTAAGAATGACCCGAGGTGCCCTCCCCCGCAACGCGCGCATCTCGCGGTGACGTCACTCGGTATTCCGGACATACCCGACTCAAGCCGATCGCACTACAGTACTTTGATTTTGTCTAAAAATGCGAATATACGCAGCTAGCTTTTCATACTGATCATGTGATCAATCCAATATGTCGAACTCATTCCAAAACAGACTAAACGATATCGAGCGAAGGTTGAAGGCCGAAAACATGTCGCGGGAGCGAGAGCGACTACGACATGACAATAGCTCTAGTCCTAGGCGACCTCTCCCACGTATTTATCCATTATTTATTCTTGTTTCTTCATACAAGAGGTGAAAAGCAGACCTCTAGATAAGGAGCGTTATGCTTGTTCTAAAATCATTATTTTAGCCACTAACCCTATGTTGTGGGTACTCATTGGTTGGATAATGAAAGAG
>JASEVX010000002.1:60875313-60887813 GCA_031761405.1 Serripes groenlandicus
GGGGGATCCTATATTTTCCCCATACTTATTTTTAGAACCTCGTTTTCATGCGATATCATCATCGATCTCATATACATGTACATATACCGATTATCCGACATTATTATTTTTAATATAGTCCTTTTGGTATTGGAACTATCCAAGCGTTAAAACAGGCGAGGTATGTTTATCCTCCCCCCCCCCCCCCCCCCCCCCCCCCCCCCCCCCCCCCCCCCCCCCCCCCCCCCCCCCCCCCTACTATCTCATCTGTGTATGGACATTCTTTTCCCAAAAACTCGAGATAGTAACACTCATACATGTGTGTCCTCAGATGATATCAAATCTGACGACACTTTATGTCAAAGTTTCCCAACGTGTGATAATTGATGGCTGGGACCTGTTGATTGATGTGGAAATAAAGAAAGACTTGAATTGTTAATATTTGACCTATTAATAACAGATAAGGTAAGGGAGAGGATGAACGACCTTGTACTTGCACTTAACAACTGATAACAACAATTGGGCCTATGGCACACTAAAAGCGGCATTATAGACATTACGACTATCGTGGACCAGAACAACCTGCTCCTTCACGCAGCGACTGATCAGTATGTTCCATGTTCGCTATTTAGGCATATTATTATCTTAGAAGTCTAGGGAGAACGGTTATGACAAGAAACGAACACCACTTAATCGTAATTGTATGTTAACCCTTTTCCACATACAGACGTTTCCTGATAACTGGACAGCAGACTACTTTTGAAAACATTCTGACAAAAGGAAAACTTACTTAAGATGACAAATGTCTCCGTTTGTTATAATGTTTCTTCATCTCTATTCTAAAACAAAACGTTTATATAAATATATTTTCTATATGTTTTTCGAGATGATTTCAAAGTCGTCTGCTGCAGATTTGTTGTATGTTATACATTATTATTTCGAAACCTCCGGGATGGTCTGTTTTAATTTGACGTGGCTCTCTAATAACACTGAGATAAATATAGCGATATTCCGTTCATTTAGTATTCATACCGGTACAAGTAATTAAAGGTCAGGAAAGTTTGTCATCTCGTTATTATTTAACTGTTTTCGTTTGTTTTATTAAATCTGTTAACGCCGTCTTCAACATGAATTTAGTTAGATCACGGCGATAGTTTACTCAGTCATGATCCCTGGGTCAATAAACCAGTACTAGGTTCGGAAATGTGCCTTTGTGTAACCCTTTTAGTGCTCCCAGCAACATGTTTTCCTGACACGGTCAGAACTTGATAAGACGTATCCGGTGAAACTTCTAAATGCATGGTGTTATGAAGTGGCCAGTCATAAGAGCTACGATTGAACTGGTCATGTTACTTAAAGTCCTCACGATGTCATCTTATAAAACAAATAATCATGCAATGTATTTATCTACAACGGAGAAAATGTTATATAAATAGCAAGCCAGTTTTGATAATTGGCAGTCCGTTACTATAAGGAGTCCTGGTCAGTCTTGGTGAATCTTGGACAGAGGGGAGGAGGGTCAATGTCTTGCTAAGTCCATCGCAGAGTCTTGGTCAAGAGAGGAGATTGCTTCGAGCTAGATTAAAACACTCGATGGTATACAGAGTGCCAATGCCATTCCGTGTTCCAAATCCGCGACTCTCACCGCTCGGCAACGTTGGATTCCCATTTTATTTGCTGTACCAGAATGCTATGGGTTTTTAATGAGTCGTCTACATCGAAGGTTCGATTGTAGGAAAGAAAAATAAACATCTTTATGTTTAAATTGGAAGTATAATTTAAATACAGGCGGTCATACTTGTCTAAACAGAAGAAATTGCTCATTTTGGAAAATCTGTCCTTGTGAACATTGTTATTAAAGGTATTTTAGTTCATATGTGTCAAATGTGGGTAAGGTTAATTAATTATTTGATTTAGATGTGATAATTGAAGTAACACGGATATATATATATATATATTATTACTCATGCTGTTATTGTAGTATGTTATTCATGCAGCTACTAGAGGGCAGTCTTAAATGATAGCGCGCATAAGGTCAAATGTGACCTGTATGGACATACGATACATCTGTAGCAGAAGACTTGAAAACTCTTTTATAAATTCATGTATGATAATTACATCTGAGCTGAAAACATTGTGACCAAAGAAATATTGCTTATCAAGAGCGAAAGTATAACTTGACAACAGTAACCTGATCCTGACCTTTATGTAAACTTACTGGGTGTCATTATGAAAACACACTTGGTAAGTAAGACAACTAATTATTATCTCTTAATTTATGAACATATGTGTAAATATTGATAAAGAATGATACATGTGACGAGAAAACACCGAATACGTATGTTAATGTATATGTTATGGCTAGGAACGTACCTAATTGCATACGTTAATTCAAACTACCTAACGGATCTTAATTCCACACGTTCATCCAAACTACCTAGCCTATCTTGATTACAAACGGTTATCTTACTTGAAGAATGTAATATTCGTGTAATTTGGTCTACACTGTTCACATTTGCATCTTGGAGTCAACAAATATGTTAGGTCAATGCTGTTTATAATCACACAAAATATGTTAAGTCAATGCAGTTTAAGGATACAAGTCAATGTTGTTTTAATACAATACAATACAGTATATCATATTGCTTAAAACAACAAACAATACGTTTATAGCAAATAAAGAAATCATAAAAAGTACAAACGGAGAAATGCAATTTTTTCAGAAGAATTTACAATTATTTAATAATGTTGGAGTTTTTGGAAAAACTGATCTAGTCTAGAATTGTCACAAAAAGTCATTTATAGCACGATTAGTTCGTAGTTTTGATAAATTATCCATTTATGATAATTGTTTATGAACAAATAAGTGTTATCTTGTATTAAGACTACCTTCCAACTTGCAGACGTATTTTAAATATTGTTCATCAATTTTGCACTCAATGTTTATTTTTAACTTTTTCCAATAATCCTACTTTGGTTCAGAGAGAGTTTTCATCATGTTTTTTCCCATAATATAATGTCAAAGGTGTCTTCTGTAGATTTTTCGTGTGTGCGAAATGCTAATGTTTACAGTTCATTACAATGTTATGTATCAATGTTCATGACACTTTTGTTTTTGCTTTAAAGTAGGTATTCACCGATAAACGTCATTTCCCAGCATTATTGATCAACCATTTCCATAAAATATTAACATTTACGGAATAATATTATGCCGCCCCGGTGATCATCATTAAGTACAAATCGTCGGATGCGATTTGTTTTCACAATAAAACAAATATACTGATTTCCGATAACACGTTTCTCAATAGCTTTACAGTCATTATCTTTTCTGCAAAGTTTTTGACACGATTCAAGATCAAATTTAACTTCGCCCTTAACCGCTGTACTCCAACCACGATAGCCTTGTGTAAAGGACTCACCAGCGCAACCAGGCTTGAACAGTTCTGTAAAAGAAAACAATGATTATTTACAGAATATATCAACATTTAAAATTCGTAATGTCTTATAAAGGATATCGACTTAAGAAGTATGCGAAAAGGCTATCTTAACCCTTTCCCAGTCGTAGATGCATTTTGACGCACCAGCGACAGACGAGTTTTGAAAATATTATTGTATATGTGTAAGGATAATTTCTTGTGAACCGCAATTTCTTTTGTCATAATGTTTTCAATTCAATTAAATGGTTTAATTTTCATAGTTTTATCAGGGTCTTTTAAAAGTCGTCTGCTGCAGATTTATTGAATGTGGGAACTGGCTAAACCGAGAGTATCTTAGAAAACTATAGGGACATCAGTAAGTATGATTAAATCTGTAAACACATAATCAATATATAGATATAGAACCGTAACCGAAGGGCAAAAATTCAATTATCGATTATAAACTCTATCGCAGGCATGGTAAATCAACATCAATAGTATGTGATATGGGCTTAACCGAGAATATCTTTGAAAACCACAAGGATATCAGTAAGTATGACATTCGATTGCATCACGTATTTCATCGAATCCACTCATTACTAAAGTCGTTAACGAAAGAAGATATTTAACACTCCTTTCATGAGTCAATACTTGTGGGTCACACCTTTCTTAAATCGCTTACCAGAGTAAACATTTCATAAAATCCGCTCCGTGCACATGACGAATATAAACAATACATTTAGATCATGCATTTTTAAAATCGCTTACGAGAGAAAATAACTATATAAATCAATTCCTTAGTAAATTCTCAGACGAGAGTAAACAAGTCATGAACTCCCCTATATATCCAGGATATTGACCTTGCAATTTAAGCCACTGGTCCGTAATGCAGCATGATTGATACGCATTTACATTAAAGAGTGGTTGAATACATTATGACAAAGACATATAAAGCTGAGTTATCATTAAGGTTATGAAAGAGTTTCGCGTTTTTGTTTGAATGCGCTCTGAAGGAATGTTAACAATTCACTTAGTCAATTTCTGTCTACAGTCGCCTACGAGAGCTTACATTGTCCACATTGTCTCAATATCGTATTTGAGAGCATACAATTTACTAAGTCCTTTCGACTCCCTGAGCAAACAACTTATAACGTGTTCTTTGTTCTAAAGTCGTCCACGAGAGCACACAACGCATTAAGTTATCCTGTATAAGTCGTCCACGAGAGCACATACTTCATTAAGTTAACCTTTCGAAGTCGTCTTCGAGAGCAAATAATTCACTAAGTCTACTATTGTCCAATGTCGTCTACGAGAGCACACATTTCACTAAGTCAACATTTCGTAAGTCGTTTACGAGAGCATATACTTCATTAAGTCCGCCTTTCTAGAGTCGTTTACGATAGCATACAATTCATTAAGTCCACTTCTTTCTAGAGTATACGAATATGTTTTTTTCATTTAGTCTTCACTTTTCTAAAGTCGCATACGAGAGTAAACAATTAAATCCTCTCCTTGCTCAAGTCGCTAAAAGCAGACAACTAAATCAGCGTAAGTGCCTCCATACCAAGGCAGTCGACACTAACTGAATCAAGGTAAGTGTCTCCATACCAAAGCAATATACATACATGAATCAACATAAGTGTCTCCATAACAAGGCAGATGGCACATGAATGAATTAACGTAAGTGTCTCCATACCGAAGCAATATTCATAAATGAATCAACGTAAGTGTCTCCATAGCAAAAAAGTCGACACAGAAATTAATCAACGTAAGTTTCTCAATACCAAGGCAGTTGACACATGAATGAATCAACGTAAGTGCATCCATACTGGGACAGATAACATAAATGAATCAACGTAAGAGCATCCATACTGAGACAGATAACATAAATGAATCAACGTAAGTGCATCCATACCGGGACAGATACGATAATGAATCAAAGTAAGTTCACCCATACCGAGACAGATAACATGAATGAGTAAACGTATGTTCATCCATACCGATACAGATTACATGAATGAATCAACATAAGTGCACCAATACCGATACAGATTACATGAATGAATCAACATAAGTGCACCAATACCGATACAGATTACATGAATGAATCAACATAAGTGCACCAATACCGAGACAGATTACATGAATGAATCAACATAAGTGCACCCATACCGGGACAGATTACATGAATGAATCAACATAAGTACACCCATACCGAGACAGATTACATGAATGAATCAACATAAGTGCACCCATACCGGGACAGATTACATGAATGAATCAACATAAGTGCACCCATACCGAGACAGATTACATGAATGAATCAACATAAGTGCACCCATACCGGGACAGATTACATGAATGAATCAACATAAGTTCACCCATACCGGGACAGATTACATGAATGAATCAACATAAGTTCACCCATACCGGGACAGACTACATGAATGAATCAACATAAGTGCACCCATACCGGGACAGATTACATGAATGAATCAACATAAGTGCACCCATACCGGGACAGATTACATGAATGAATAAACGTAGGTGCATCCTGACCTGGACAGATAACATAAATGAATCAACATAAGTGCACCCATACCGGGACAGATTACATGAATGAATCAACATAAGTTCACCCATACCGAGACAGAACATGAATAAATCAACATAAGTGCACCCATACCGGGACAGATTACATGAATGAATCAACGTAGGTGCATCCTGACCTGGACAGATAACATAAATGAATCAACATAAGTGCACCACTACCGGGACAGATTACATGAATGAATCAACATAAGTTCACCCATACCGAGACAGATTACATGAATGAATCAACATAAGTACACCTATACCGGGACATATTACATGAATGAATCAACATAAGTGCACCAATACCGAGACAGATTACATGAATGAATCAACATAAGTTCACCCATACCGGGACAGATTACATGAATGAATCAACATAAGTGCACAAATACCGAGACAGATTACATGAATGAATCAACATAAGTGCACCCATACCGGGACAGATTACATGAATGAATCAACGTAAGTTCACCCATACCGAGACAGATAACATAGATTAATCAACGTAGGTGCATCCTGACCTGGACAGATAACATAAATGAATCAACGTAAGTGTCTCAATAACAAGACAGTCGAAACAACAATGAATAAACGTAAGAGTCTCCATACCAATGCAGGCGACATGAATAAATCAACGTAAGTGTCTCCATAACAAGACGGGCGACACATCAATACATAAAGTATCTGCATGCATGCCAAGACAGCGACACAAGTTTCAACAACGTTAATGCATCTATAAAAAGACAGCGACACAAAATTCGACAACGTAAGTGCATCCATCCCAAGAAAGCGACACACATTTCAATAACGTAAGTGCATCCATACCAAGACGGATGACGTAAAATAATCAACGGGAGTGCCTCCATACTATAAATGTATGAATAAACGCAAGTGTATGCACAGCAAGACAGCCGAAACAAAATGAAACAACGTTAGTGTCTCCATACTAAATCAGGTGACACGAAATTAATCAACGGAAGTCCCTCCATACCATAAATGTATGAATAAACGTGAGTGTATCCATAGCAAGACACAAAATGAATCAACGTTAGTGCCTCCATACTAAAACAGGTGACACGAAATTAATCAACGCAAGTGTCTCTATAACAAGGCAGGTGACACAAAATTAATTAAAGTAAGTGCTTCTATACCAAGACAAGTGACACGAACATGAATCAACGTAAATGTCATCATATCAAGGCAGGCGACACAACAATGAATCAAAGTAAGTGTCGCTATAACAAGGCAGGTGACA
Source organism: Serripes groenlandicus (assembly GCA_031761405.1). Classification (NCBI taxonomy): domain Eukaryota; kingdom Metazoa; phylum Mollusca; class Bivalvia; order Cardiida; family Cardiidae; genus Serripes; species Serripes groenlandicus. Next base: position 60,882,559 of record JASEVX010000002.1, read on the forward strand.
CAAAAATAAATCAACTTAAATGTCATAATACTGAGACAAGAGTCTCTTAACTGAATCAACGCAAATGAATCCAAAAAAGGACAGGTGACACAAAATGAATTAACGCAGGTGTTTCTATACCCAGACAAGTGACACAAACATGAATAAACGTAAATGTCATCATACCAAGGCTGGTGAAATTTAAACTAAATCAACGCAAATAAATCCATAACAGGGCAGATGACACAAAATGAATAAACACAAGTGTCTCTATAACAAGACAGGTGACCCAAAAGTGAATCAACGTAAATGTTATCATACCAAGACAAGAGGCTTTGAACTGAATCAAGGCAATTGAATCCATAACAAGAAAGGCGACACAAAACTAATCAAAGTAAGTGTCTCCACCACAAGGCAGGCGACACACACATGAACAATCGTTAGTGACACCATGTTAAGGCAGGTGACGCATAAATAAATCAACGAAAGTGTCTCCATACTAAGGCTAGGACACACACATTAATCAACGTAAGTGTCTCCATACAAAGGCTAGCGACACACACATTAATCAATTTAAGTGGTTCCATACTAAGGCTAGCGACACACATATTAATCAATTTAAGTGTTTCCATACTAAGGTTAGGACACACACATTAATCAATTTAAGTGGTTCCATACTAAGGCTAGCGACACAAACATTAATCAACGTAAGTGACTCCATACTAAGGCTATGACACACACATTAATCAACGAAAGTGTCTCCATACTAAGGCTAGCGACACAAACATTAATCAACGTAAGTGACTCCATACTAAGGCTAGGACACACACATTAATCAACGAAAGTGTCTCCATACTAAGGCTAGGACACACACATTAATCAACGTAAGTGTCTCCATACAAAGGCTAGCGACACACACATTAATCAGTGTAAGTGTCTCCATACTAAGGCTAGCGACACACACATTAATCAGTGTAAGTGTCTCCATACTAAGGCTAGCGACACACACATTAATCAACGTAAGTGACTCCATACTAAGGTTAGCGACACACACATTAATCAACGTAAGTATCTCCATACTAAGGCTAGCGACACACACATTAATCAACGTAAGTGTCTCCATACTAAGGCTAGCGACACACACATTAATCAACGCAAGTGGTTCAATATTAAGGCTAGCGACACACACATTAATCAACGTAGGTAAATTCATATTCAGACCAAAATAGCTCAACGTACTTTGTGCAAATATCTCTGTGTTACCAGAAATGTGTCCTCTTTGAAAAAATAAATATTCATCGTTGGTTTCCTGTGTGGTTAGATGAATGTAACTGATATCCATAGGATCTCCCCATTTTCCTGAGAGAGTAAGGCGTATTCGAGTTACCTTTAAAATACAAAGAAAAAGTCAGTTACAAAATGAGCAATCGATCGGTGGTCCATTAATAAACAAACTTAATGCGTAATAATTGGAAAACACCTGCCAGCACATTTATTTTAAGTATGCTAACTGCTTTACTGCTTTATGCGAAACATTTAATGACTAATTGGCGAGCAGTGCAGAGCCAGGTCAGATAGCGCGTATACGCTAGTTGAACTTGATCTACACTGGTTTCCGTAGATCGCTGCTCCATTTATAAACGTTCAAATCGTAGATATTTTAACTCTGTACCACACACGGAAAGTCTTCTCTTTGAACACTAATAGGCTGAAATATGAGAAATTTATATTTATTCTTAAGAATTGAAAACAATGTGAAAAACAAAATAAGACACTGCACATCTTCAATAATTTATCATTTTGTCAATTGTCTTGTAAACATTGAAACCAGTGACGCCTCGAGTTAGCCCGTACATGAGAACAGTCTTATGACAAAACGGCTATACATGTAGCCCCAGTAACTTAACTTTGAATGATGTAACTTTGAATGATGGTTTACGCTGAGGTTACGTTGAGTGATGTTTTACGCCGATGTAACTTTGAATGATGGTTTACGCCTTTGAAACTTTGAATGATGGTTTACGTCAATGGAACTTTGAATGATGGTTTACACCGATGTAACTTTGAATGATGGTTTACGAACATGTTACTTTGAATGATGGTTTACGGCGATGTAACTTTGAATGATGGTTTACACCAATGTAACTTTGAATGATGGTTTACGTCAATGGAACTTTGAATGATGGTTTACACCGATGTAACTTTGAATGATGGTTTACGAACATGTTACTTTGAATGATGGTTTACGGCGATGTAACTTTGAATGATGGTTTACACCAATGTAACTTTAAATGATGGTTTACGCCGATGTAACTTTAAATGATGGTTTACGAACAGGTAACTTTGAATGATGGTTTACGCCGATGTAACCGTATATGATGGTTTACGCCGATGTAACTTTGAATGATGGTTTAACCCGTTTTAACTTTAAATGATGGTTTACACCGATGTAACTTTGAATGATGATTTACACCGATGTAACTTTAAATGATGGTTTACGCCGATGTCATTTTGAATGATGGTTTACGCCGATATAACTTTGAATGATGGTTTACTCTAATGTAACTTTGAATGATGGTTTACGCCGATGTAACTTTGAATTATGGTTTACGCCGATGTAACTTTGAATAATTGTTTACGCCGATGTAACTTTAAATGATGGTTTACGCCGATGTAACTTTGAATGATGGTTTACGCCGATGTAACTTTGAATGATGGTTTACGCTGATGTAACTTTGAATGATGGTTTACGAACAGGTAACTTTGAATGATAGTTTAGGCCGATGTAAATTTGAATGATGGTTAACGCAGATGTAACTTTGAATGATGGTTTACGCCGATGTAACTTTGAATGATGGTTTACACCGATGTAACTTTGAATGATGGTTTACGCTGATGTAACTTTGAATGATGGTTTACGCCGATGTAACTTTAAATGATGGTTTACGCCGATGTAACTTTGAATTATAGTTTACGCTGATGTAACTTTGAATGATGGTTTACGCCGATGTAACTTTGATGTAACTTTGAATTATAGTTTACGCCGATGTAACTTTGAATGATGGTTTACGCTGATGTAACTTTGAATGATGGTTTACGCCGATGTAACCGTATATGATGGTTTACGCCGATGTAATTTTGAATGATGGTTTAACCCGTTTTAACTTTAAATGATGGTTTACACCGATGTAACTTTGAATGATGATTTACACCGATGTAACTTTAAATGATGGTTTACGCCGATGTAATTTTGAATGATGGTTTACGACGATATAACTTTGAATGATGGTTTACGCTGATGTAACTTTAAATTATGGTTTAGGCTGATGTAACTTTGAATGATGGTTTACACCAATGTAACTTTGAATGATGGTTTACACCAATGTAACTTTGAATGACGGTTTACACAAATGTAACTTTGAATGATGGTTTACGCCGATGTAACCGTATATGATGGTTTACACCAATGTAACTTTGAATGATGGTTTACGCAGATGTAACCGTATATGATGGTTTACGCAGATGTAACTTTGAATGATGGTTTAACCCGATTTAACTTTAAATGATGGTTTACGCCGATATAACTTTGAATGATGGTTTACGCTGATGTAACTTTAAATTATGGTTTACGCTGATGTTACTTTGAATGATGGTTTACACCAATGTAACTTTGAATGATGGTTTACGCCAATGTAACTTTGAATGATGGTTTACACCAATGTAACTTTGAATGATGGTTTACGCCAATGTAACTTTGAATGATGGTTTACACCAATGTAACTTTGAATGATGGTTTACGCCAAAGTAACTTTGAATGATGGTTTACACCGATGTAACTTTGAATGATTGTTCACGCCGATGTAACTTTGAATGATGGTTTACACCAATGTAACTTTGAATGATGGTTTACACCAATGTAACTTTAAATGATGGTTTACACCGATGTAACTTTGAATGATGGTTTACGCCGATGTAACTTTGAATGATGGTTTACACCGATGTATCTTTGAATAATGGTTAACACCGATGTATCTTTGAATAATGATTTACACCGATGTATTTTTGAATGATGGTTTATAACGATGTAACTTTGAATGATGGTTTACGCCGATATAACTTTAAATGATGGTTTACACAAATGTAACTTTGCATGATTGTTTACGGCGATGTAACTTTAAATGATGGTTTACGCTGATGGAACTTTGAGTGATGGTTTACGCCGATGTAGCTTTGAATTATGGTTTACGCCAATGTAACTTTGATGTAACTTTGAATTACAGTATTTTAATTATAGTATTAGTATTGAATTATAGCAATTTTACTTTGAATGATGGTTTACGTCAATGTAACTTTGAATGATGGTTTAAGCCAATGTAACTTTGTTTGATGGTTTACGTCAATGTAACTTTGAAAGATGGTTTACGCCTATGTAACTTTGATTGATGGTTTACGCCTATGTAACTTTGAATGATGGTTTACGCCGATGTAACTTTGAATGAGGGTTTACGCCGATGTAAATTTTAATGATGGTTTATGCCAATGTAACTTTTGGATGACGGTTTACACCGATGTAACTTTGAATGATGGTTCATGCCGATTTAACTTTGAATGATGGTTTTGGCTGATGTAACTTTAAATGATAGTTTACGCCGATGTCCCTTTGAATTAATAATATTCAGAGCGAGAATAGGACCCACAGGCGCCAGACTCTTATTAAATCTGTGTCAGCTGCTGCTGTCATGCACGGATGTAGCGAACAGCGAATAAAATGAGGAGGTTATTATATGTCCAAACTTTATATGTACATTGTATGTCTCACATTATATAAAGTGTTGCTTAAGTAGTGTCACACATACAATGGAAATTTATCAACATCTCTTCTCGCCAGTAGTCTCAATTCAATACTCTTTCGATAACATATGATAACTAGAAATGTGCTGTTTATAATGACTAATTAAATGACAAATATAGGCACATGCATTTGAATTTCTATCTCTTAGTTTCGAATATGACTTCAATGCCGTATTGTAGTTGAGCTTCACGCCGTTTGCAACAGTATTTCAGTATTATTTTGGCGAAAGTAAAATCTGCCATGGAAGCAGGGTGCCTTAAAACCATTACTACATATGGTCGTAGACAAGGACATATGGGCACTCCAACATTAGTGCTGCGAGCAGAAATCAGACTCGGAACGCCTGGTCTTAAATCCCAAACGTTTACCACTCTATCATTGCAGATTACTTTAATACCGTGAAACGGAACATGTAAAACTCGCA
>JASEVX010000002.1:60890313-60960313 GCA_031761405.1 Serripes groenlandicus
GACATGTAGAAACCAGGAATCTATTGTGCATGAACTCACAAATGACACAGAAAGGCTAATTTATTGAAATTCCTCGCCGTTTGTGACATTTTCTTTTCAATTATATTACGGCGGCCAGTTCACCTAACAGTGTGTTCTTTGCTTTGGCGACTGGCTACTTCCCAGTTATTCTCGTTTAGCCCATTCTTGTTCCAATGCGACTTGATACTTCCTACTTAGGGGTGTTTATCCAATTCTTATTCCAATGCGACTTGCAACTTCTCACTTATGGGTGTATAGTCCATTATTTTTCAAATACGACTTGCAACTTCCCGTTTAGTCGTGTTTATCCCATTCTCGTTCCAATGCGACTTGCTACTTACCACTTAAGGGTGTTTAGCCCTTTCTTGATCCAATGCGACTTGCTACTTACCACTTAAGGGTGTTTAGCCCATTCGTGTTCCAATGCAACTTGCTACTTACCACTTATGGGTGTTTAACCCTTTCTAGTTCCAATGCCCAATCTTGGAAGACGAATGCCGCAAGTCAAAATGACTTCGTTCAATCATCGGAAACAATCGATGGTCGAGCAGGGGTTTAAATTCACGATCCGGAGATTGATAATACGAAAGGTTGAGTACTTGAAGAAGTATCTTTATACTAGCTGAACACCGGTAGCGACACAAGCTGTCGATCCCTGGGCTGCGAGTGCAAGCACCAGCTCGACCAATAATTAGTTGATTATTAACACAAGTCATTGCAGCACGCGACATTCGTCTTCCACCGTTAGGCTTTCAGTATGTGTTGAAAACCAGCCAGTTGCCTTGAAATAATGTTGTGTGGTTCACTTTTGTGAGAAAGCCAGGAGAAACATGGGTAGGTGAATTAAGCGCCGTGATATGAACGAAACAAATAAGAGAAATGTTTTGCTTTATTGCTCCATGAAATATTCGAGCTGGAAACACATTGAAGGGAACAATTACTTTCCCGTTTCCTCCACAGATTCATAAGATTGATTGCATATCTATACTGTAAGGCATACTTACTTTCTGTACATTTTGGCTCTTTTCCGTAAGTTTTGGATTTCAATTTCCCATCACTACATTCATAGTAAATGTCGCCTCCGTTCCAATTTAGTGTGTAGCCATCATTGCATGTGAACTTATAGGAGTTTGAAAAGATTTTCGATAGCCTTCCATTTTCTGGAGCCTTGCATGCGATTTCCTCTTCCGCTGTAGAGAGAACCAGGCATAAGTCTGATGACCTCAATGTACATTCAAAATAAATTATAACCTCAAAGAATATCCACTGAACACTCTAAGCCTAGTTCTCAGTTACGCATGCATATGTATAAATAAGTACGTAGAAGCTCGAGCGATTTGGCGTGAATATCACAGGAAACACAGGTATTGAATTAATTGTTAAACATACTTTACTGATTAGATTCGGGACTGCACCATGCGTAACACATCATATTAAACTTGTACCGAAGTTAAGATTCTATTGAAAAACGTGTTTGCTTTCCTATCCAATCGAACATAAAGAACGACAAACAAACAATATACACATATAATCTTCAAAAGAAAGTCGACCTACGGACATTGTAGAATGAATGATTATCTACATGTACATGTATACGCTAGCACGACATTATGCTTAGTAATACAATAACATTGAGAGTGACATGTATCAATGATTAACAAATGAAATCGCCTATGGTAGTCTGGTAGCCGGCGTTCTATAGTAAATTAATACGTCTGGCATAAACTGACAATAGCAACTTGCAATGCAATCTCAAATCCGGCGTTCTGTAGCTGATATATATGTCCGACATGAGTCTGTTTACCGGCCTACTGTAGTACATAACTATGTCCGGCTTAAGTCTGTTTAATGGCGTACTGTCGTAAACAATTATGTCCAACTTGCAGTGCAGTCTCGAATTCGGCGTTCTGTAGCTGATATATATGTCCGACATGAGTCTGTTTACTTGCGTACTGTAGCTGACACCTATGTCCGACATAAGTCTGTTTGCCGGCGTACTGTAGTAAATAACAATGTCCGACATAAGTTTGTTTGCCGGCGTACTGTAGTAAATAACTATGTCCGACCTTAGTCTGTTTACCGGCGTATATATATTCCCGCTTTCAATCTGTTTACCGGCGTACTGTAGTAAATAACTATGTCCGACCTAAGTATGTTTACCGGTGTATGTAGTAAATAACTATTTCCGAATCTGTTTACCGGTGTACTGTAGAAAAAAACTTTGTCCGACTAAAGTCTGTTTACCGGCGTACTGTAGTAAATAACCATGGCCGACTACTTTAGCTAATTTATATGTCCGCTATCATTCTGTTTACCGGTGTACTGTAGCAAATAAGTATGTCCGACCTCAGTCTATTTACAGGCGTACTGTAGTAAATAACTATGTCCGACTTTAGTCTGTTTACCGGCGTACTGTAGTAAATAACTATGTCCGACCTAAGTAAGTTCACCGGTGTATGTAGTTAATAACTATTTCCAAATCTGTTTACTGGCGTACTGTAGAACAAAACTATGTCCGATTTAAGTCTGTTTACCAGCGAACTGCAGTAACTATAATTGCCCTTAATCAGTTTGTTTACCAGCGTATTGTAGTAAATAACTATGTCCGACATAAATCTGTTTATCGGCGTACTTTAGCTGATATTTATGTCCGACATAAGTCTGATTACCGTCGCATTGTAGTAAATAACACTGTCCGACTTAAGTTTGCTTACCGGCGTACTGTGGTCAATATCTATGTCCGACTTAAGTTTGTTTACCGGCGTACTGTAGTAAATATCTATGTCCGACTTAAGTTTGTTTACCGGCGTACTGTAGTAAATAACTATGTTCGACTTAAATCCTTACCGGCGTACTGTAGAAAATGTTTTTGTCCGACTTAAGTCCGTTTACCGTTGGACTGTAGTAAATAACTCTGTCCGATTTCAGTCTGGTTATTGGCGTGATATATTTGTCCGACATAAGTCTGTTTACGGCGTACTGTAGTAAATAACTATGTCCGGCATAAGTATGTTTACCTGCGTACTGCAGTAAATAACTATGTCCGACTTAAGTCCGTTTACCGGTGGACTGTAGTAAATAACTATGTCCGACCTAAGTATGTTTACCGGTGTATGTAGTAAATAACTATTTCCGAATCTGTTTACCGGTGTACTGTAGAAAAAAACTTTGTCCGACTAAAGTCTGTTTACCGGCGTACTGTAGTAAATAACCATGGCCGACCAATTTAGCTAATTTATATGTCCGCTATCATTCTGTTTACCGGTGTACTGTAGCAAATAAGTATGTCCGACCTCAGTCTATTTACAGGCGTACTGTAGTAAATAACTATGTCCGACTTTAGTCTGTTTACCGGCGTACTGTAGTAAATAACTATGTCCGACCTAAGTAAGTTCACCGGTGTATGTAGTTAATAACTATTTCCAAATCTGTTTACTGGCGTACTGTAGAACAAAACTATGTCCGATTTAAGTCTGTTTACCAGCGAACTGCAGTAACTATAATTGCCCTTAATCAGTTTGTTTACCAGCGTATTGTAGTAAATAACTATGCCCGACATAAATCTGTTTATCGGCGTACTTTAGCTGATATTTATGTCCGACATAAGTCTGATTACCGTCGCATTGTAGTAAATAACACTGTCCGACTTAAGTTTGCTTACCGGCGTACTGTGGTCAATATCTATGTCCGACTTAAGTTTGTTTACCGGCGTACTGTAGTAAATATCTATGTCCGACTTAAGTTTGTTTACCGGCGTACTGTAGTAAATAACTATGTTCGACTTAAATCCTTACCGGCGTACTGTAGAAAATGTTTTTGTCCGACTTAAGTCCGTTTACCGTTGGACTGGTTATTGGCGTGATATATTTGTCCGACATAAATCTGTTTACGGCGTACTGTAGTAAATAACTATGTCCGGCATAAGTATGTTTACCTGCGTACTGCAGTAAATAACTATGTCCGACTTAAGTCCGTTTACCGGTGGACTGTAGTAAATAACTATGTCCGATTTCAGTCTGTTTATCTGCGGGATATATTTGTCCGACAGAAGTCTGTTCACGGCGTACTGAAGTAAATAACTATGTCCGGCATAAGTCTGTTTACCCGCGTACTGTAGTTGATTTAAATGACCGGCATAAGTCTGTTTACCGGCGCACTGTAGTAAATATGTATGTCCGACACAAATAGCTTACCGACGTACTATAGTAAATATATATGTCCGACATAAGTCTATTTACCGGCGTATTCTAGTTAATAGCTATGTCCGATATAAGTATGTTTACCGGCGTAATATAGTCGGTTTAACAAATATTTAATCAGTTATTCCAATATATAAGTTAATGTAGGCACATTTACAGAGAAGTACGTAAATGGATCAGAAAATAAGAACAATATGCTTATATTAATTCTTCTCCTTGAAGATGCATTTGCATATAAACATTTGCCACAAATGCGTTGGTGTAGTGGATCTGAGTATCATACACACTTGTCGTTTCAACTGAAAGTCCTAAACGTTGATAATTTGGTGTATCATTTTATTGTGTTTCACCTTGCATGCAGCCCCTACAACTAACACGGGGAAACTTTTCCCCCACAATAGTTACATGTAGATTTATTATCAAATCTCTGACTGGCAAACATATAGTTCTGAACACGCTTGAACACAACGACATTATTTTCAAATGACATATAATAATTGTCATACAGTAAATTGTCTACCAGTGTATGGCACGGGAGGTCATTGAAATACCACCACCGCAAGTTATGGTATCTTGGACATGAAAACAAGTAATGCGACATGGTACTATGTTTCATATGAACAGGTCATAGTTCAGATTGCTACAACTAAGTCGTAGTCGACATTGATGAATTTGATCTAGTCTTTTTACAAAACTAGCGACGATGATATAGATGAACACTTCTTTATTGATATTTAAATTGGCTTTTAGTCGATGCATTCCAAATGTTAGGAGCTAGTGAATTCCATTATATGATAGCGGAGGGTAGAAACGACCATGCTCAGCACTGGATATTTGTTTGTATGGCAGAAGTTGCTGGTCTGTTCGTAAGTTGGTTCGTTCGAACAGGATTAAGTAGAATTAGATTTGAAAGGTAATAAGGTGTTTTTTCAGCTTATAAAAGTGAATACGTTTAAGTTGACGTTTACGTTATGCTGTTTCCCCCCCCCCCCCCCCCCCCAATTAAGGTCGGTTAGAAGGCGATCGATATTGCATTGTTGCGTAACATCGGAAACAACTCGGAGTGCCTCTTTTTGGGTATGTTCAATGCTAGCTTGACTTAAAATGGACAATAGTCTTCGGATAATACCTATCATTTGCAATGCCTTGTTGGTGACTATTGATTAATGTGATGGCCATTTAGAAAAAATCAGACCTAAATACTTGTGGGTTTTGACTTGGGCGATTGGAACACAGTCAACTATTATGTTATGGTGATCGACCTTTTTGCATTTTACGCGAGAATAATAATTTGGATGGATTTAACGTGACCAGTCATTGTTGAGACCAGAACAACACTCTAGTGAGGCCCTCGATAACATTTGCAGCTGGTGTAATTTGGTCATCCAAAATTATATAAAGAATTGTATCGTTTTCAAATGAACGTATATTTGCATTGATATATTTTACGATGTCGTTTGTGTATACTTAAATGAGTAAATGCCCTAGAATAGACACTTGTTCTTACGTTTATATATTTTTTGACAAGGATTATTATCAAGATAAGACAAAATCAAAGAGAGTAACTTCCTTTCAACACTGATAGCAGAAAGTTTTCAAAGAAGATCCTTGTGCCAAATTCTGTCAAATGAGTTTGGTATATCACAAAAGACAGATCGGATCTCTTTCCCCTCGTCTAGCGTAAGACAGACTCATTGTAAATATAAACGAGTTGATTTGTAGTGGAGTCACCTTGGACAAAACCAGACTGGAGACGTTAAATAATGTTATAAGAACTGATATAATTATAAAGTTGTTTTGTGTATGCAATGTTTTATTAGTTTCCTAAGACAACTCATGAGTGATATTGGTCTGAAGTTCGAAATTCTGAATGGGTCCGTCGATTTGAATATTAGGGTTACATTTATTACAATATTTCGAAAGCGGAAGTGCAAGCTCGTTTACGCCTTATAAGTATTGGGCTGATACAATCAGATCCAATAGCATTAGATGGATCAGTTGAAGAAATTGCATCTTTGACATCCTGCGACGATGTCTTGAACCTGGAAAGAGCATATTGTGTTCGGTTAGGCATGTTTCGTGAGACATGAATCGAATCGTCCATTGTTGATTGAAGACACAAATAAATGTTAAACATTTCAGCCTTTTCTGTATCTGTTGAAGCCTCGATACCATGTTCAATTAGAGTTGGAATTCAGGCGGATCTGTTTCTGTTTGTAAGGCGCTTAATAAGGGTGAACCATTCGTTAACTGTTATATGCTCAGAGTCAATCTGAGTAGAAATTCGTTCTTGTCATTACGTATCATATGAGTTGCTTGGTTACGTATGAGCCTCAAATGTTTTCAAACCTCGGCTGTATTAGTGCGTTTCGTAAGTAAGTGAGATTTATTATTGATGTATTAATGTACCACTTATCTAGGGGACATACGCTAGTAAGTAGGATGTTTGTTTCCTGAAGGCTAAGTCAATGTTATGTACCATTAGTGACCGATTAAAAAGTTTATGTTGGTTGACCCTAAGCTCTAACCAAATAGCTTCAAGTCCGTCAACCTGTATTTCAAAATATGTCATATACATTCACGGCCATAATGATACAAATAGTCCTTCAGAAAACCTGTATTTGCGTAGAAATGAGCGTACACTGTTACCAGAATGCATTGCATATACGACTCTGAGTTTCAAAGTATTTTTTAAGTGTATATGAAGCACTGGAAATGAGAATGGGTTTCCTTTTTCATCTGAAAATACAAGTTACTCTGCAATAATTGTAGTTTTTGTTACTATTTATTTTGTTTATAAAGTTGTAGTGTAATTCGAAAGCATTTAGATCGGGCGGATGCATTGATGCTTTTGGAATATGCTAAAGCAATTATGCTGATAGTTGTAATACATTGCATCATTGAAAAGTAGTAAAAAGATGATAGCAAGATATGTGCATTGATACCTTGATTTACAATTTCACGAAAGACCAAGCACAACGTTGCTTTTGTTGCCAATGCAGGAAAAGGAAACCAGTTGCTTATGGAGGTAACGACATAGTTCTTCACCGCAATGGGGAAGATTGGGTTTCCTTATTCATCTGATAATACAAGTTACTCTGCAATAATTGTAGTTTTTGTTACTATTTATGTTGTTTATAAAGTTGTAGTGTAACTCGAAAGCATTTAGATCGGGCGGATGCATTGATGCTTTTGCAATATGCTAAAGCAAATATGCTTCTAGTTGTAATTGCAGTGCATCATTGAAAAGAAGTAAAAAGATGATTGCAAGATATGTGCATTGATACCTTGATTTACAATTTCACGAAAGACCAAGCACAACGTTGCTTTTGTTGCCAATGCAGGAAAAAGAAACCAGTTGCTTATGGAGGTAACGACATAGTTCTTCACCGCAATGGGGAAGGTTGGGTTTTGTTATTCATCTGATAATACAAGTTACTTTGCAATTATTGTAGCTTTTCTTACTATTTATTTTGTTTCAAAAGTTGTAGCGTAACTAAAAGCATTATATCGGACGGATACATTGTTGCTTTGAAATATGAAAACGCAAATATGCATCTGGTTGTAATTACAGGGCATAATGCAAAAGTAGTAAAACGCAAGATATGTGCATTGATATCTTGATTTGCAGATCACGAAATACAGAGCACACCGTTGCTTTTGTTGCCAATGAAGGAAAGAACCCAGTTGCTTATAGAGGTAGCGACAGAGTTCCTCCCCGCAATGACCCTACTTGTTTCACTCATCTTGTCGGTTTTATAACGTACCAGGGAGGAAAGTTAAGTATTTCACCATTTTGTATAATAAGTATACACTAGCAATTCCTAAACAAACATAAAAATTAAACGTAGAATGCTTAAACGTATTTTCTCAATTATCCACAATATTTTCAGAAGTGGTACAAAACAGATGTTGCGAATACAGGCCGTAATGTAAAGAGGTCTCTGTAAATTGTACTTTGTTTTTAAACTTTGAAGCAGGTACAGTCGACTCTGGTCAATTCAACAATGCTCGCATAAAACAGCTAACCGTTAACGGTTCCTATTTTGTCCTCAATGCATCCGGAGGTAATTCCTTAAGAAATGTCAAAAGGCACGCATCAGGTATAAATTATATAGTCTTTGTAATGGGCCAACGAGAGTCGTCTATATTAACATCGGGATACATTTACATAAGTTAGATCGATACACAGAATACTATGAATAAATACATAAACAGTGAACCAAACTTAATTGGTTTAAAAGGATTGGAATGTTTGGTTTACATATAAAGTATATAGCGTTTCCTTTGCTCCGCCACCTACAGAAGTGCGCCACCATTATTGGTGGAAACCTGACCCTATTATGTAGGGGCAGGTTATTCTAGACGGCGTTTAGTAATCCCAATTATTACATCATCTACCGAAGACAACTATATTCTTACTTAATCACAAATCATAAACCTTACAGCTGACCAATACAACATGATGTTCGATATAAAAACATCAATAGTGTATCATAATAACAACAGGGTCTGACCGGTTTGGTCCCTCTCCCCATGTTTTACAAACTTATCCAAACCGGATTAAATTATCATGTATATATGGCAATAAGGGCTCGCATTGCATTACGTAACGAGCTCGCTTAAAGGGACATGGAAGGTATACTCGTGGGACTACATGTATAATTCCTTGTAAAACGTTGCGTATGGGTCTATACTTAATGCAGGCATACGAAGAAGTATCTGGTAATAGTTTGCGTATGGGTCTATACTGTAATGCATGCCTACGAAGAATTCTCTGGTATGAGTCTGCTTATGGGTCTATAATTATTGCGAGCCTACCAAGAAGTGTCTGGTAAGAATTTGCGTATGGGACTATACTTTTTGCGAGCTTACGAAAAAGTATATAGTAAGAGTTTGTGCATGGGTCTATACTTAATACAGGCCTACGACGAAGTGTCTGGTAAGAGTTTGCGTATGGGCTATACTTATTGCGAACCTACGAAGAAGTCTCTGGTAAGAGTATATGTATGGGTCTATACTTATTATGAGCGTACGAAGAAGTCTCTGGTAAGAGTATACGTATGTACAGGTTCACCCGATTCATCATTATGAGCAGATGCAACAAGACCTTACATCCTCAGAAGTGGAGCCTATTTAAATATACGTACCTTCTGCAGTCTCATAATCCTCATAATTACCATAATCCCCATCTGTTGAAAATAACAAAAACAAAACCTACGTCATTTGCGTTCCTATCTTTCGGTTTGTTAGTTTGGATGATGTATTATGGCGCCTTCAACAGTATTTCACAGTAATAAAATATATGTGATTGTTTATTCTCGGACCAATGGATCAGTCGTAAGGCTACCGTCACTACGTTGAACCTTTAAAAGAAGCTTTTTCTGCGGTATCAAGGGGTTAACCATTTACGACAAGTGTAGATCCAGATAAGCTAACGCATCCGCACAGTCTTATATGTTTCTTTACTGTTCACATATAATATATGAATGGACCGTTTCTTGCACATCCGTCCAGTTGCTAGACATAGTGTAAAATGTCAAGGATTAAGTTTGACTCATCAAATAGGCTATTGTTAGCCCTTCGGATCACATATAAATAAACCAGTCTCCATACCTCTGCCAATAAATAAACAAGAGGGCTATGATTGCCCTAAATATCGCTCAACTGATTTAATATAACTTACTAGATGGTCACCCATTGAGCATATGTTTAAAGGTATTTCAAGATCAGACCCATACTTTTGACAAGAAGCTTTCAATTTATATTCATACAAGGAAATCAAACCCCACACCCTGGCAGACATGTTTTTAAAGGGATCGAAATAAATCGAACTCTTCGTAGAGGGTAACCCTCGAGGATCATATGTCCCAAATTAATTTAAAACCAGTACAGTACTAGTTTGTTTGGGTACTTATCGCTTTAAACGTTACTCTTGATTAAATACGTGTGACTGCAACACCTACGCACTGCTGCAAATCCTAGTATGCAAATGAATAACAAAGCTAATATCCTAAATATCCATTTGTTACTTAACCTAGGAGGTAGGTCAACGATTGCATCATATTTAATTACATCTAAAGCGGCGCTTATACAACTGTTTAAAATGAAAAGTAAGGAAGTATCTCAATGACGTACATTCATATTCGTCCTCATCAGCAGAATGAGTTGTAGTCACCACATCGTTCCCATTGTCTGTCGAAATAGAAAACATGTTGTCACATTGATTAAATTCCCCTTTGGTACAATACGGACATATATTGAATTTAATTGTTTATCCTTTTCCAACATTATTCTCTTGCACGGGACTTTGAACACGTGACCTCTTTTTGTATGAGAGTATGTTTATTGAAAATAGTTGAGAAATATAGTGGCAAATGGAGAAAATGCCCACTCCTTTCTTTAAATGTTTCCAAATTTGACTGCTGCAGATGCGCCAAACTGCATCTGCACACGTGGGAAAATTGGTGAAAAAATTGTAGTTCTACTTTCGTTTAATAAGTGAGTGACGCTTTCAGAAAATTCGACAAAAGACAAGTTTGCGCCTAGTGTTGTTTCAGATGAAGCCATGCATTCTCGAATGCAGATCTGACGGTGCGCACATCGAAAATGGGTCTTAGTAAACATGTACAGTTGAATTCTAGTTTACTGGCACCGATATCGATGTATATGAAGGACATTCATGCGGAAACCACCAGAGAGATTGGATCGTGGTTGCGATGGCTAATCTGAATATATATTGGTCGGCAATGTCAACGTCTACGTTTTTCGACGTAGAGGCGCGTGCCATATTATTAGCTTGTCTAATTTACTAATATATTATTTAATGTTTACAGGTAAAATACTCACATGTCAAAAATGAAAATTTAACAAGATAATTGTGTCTCGCCGCCACGAAGACGCGAACTAGACTAATGTGTTGCTTTTCTGGCGGCGGAGGCGGCGTCACACATCAACGTTAAAGTTTCGGGGTTGTTTTAATTTTGTTTTAAGTACTAGTCGTAGGGCTTTCAAATCTGGAGAAAGGATAAAGCTCATTAAAGCGGATGAATGCGAGACATCTAATCAAAGCATAATTCTTGTTTACTTCGAATTTTGTTTGAATGCTCGATGAGTTTAAAAAACGTTAAAATGAAAAACTTTATACAGACAATACCAACATAAACAAAACACATATCACTGCATCTGATCTGCATCTGGGTGCAACATGAATATGACGTTCGAGTTCTTTTGGCGGAGTACTGCATCCACAACCAGGTATTACTTTGCCTTAAGAACTCTTTCAACACAATATAAAATGAAATTAACAATGGCAATGAACCATTACATTTCCGAACTAAGTTTAAATTGAAAAGTTTAGCAACCAGCAGTTAGGCTTCCCAATATCGGTCACAGCAATCAAGGACTTTACACTTTTCCATATGTAGACGCTTTCGGAAGCCTCTATAGTAGACAACTTTGAAAACATTGTTACTAAAGGAAAATTTGCTCAAAGCGAGTAATTTCTCATTTTGCAACAATGTTTTAAACTTTTTTCAGTCATTTCACTCTCATTTACTTAGGTTTTCTATAGTTTTGCCTATATGTTTTGGAAGTTTTCTGCTGCATGTTTGTTGTATTTCGGAAAGGGTTTATAAAACAGTATTTACCTTTGATTTCATCGTTCACTTGGACTGTCGTTTGTAGCGAAGTATGGTTTTGTGGTGGTTGTGTTTCGCTGGCCATCGTAAAGGCTTCAGTCGTACTGTGAGGTTTGACCGATTCTTGATGGTCAGGTTTACCTACAAAGGATTATTAATTGATTGATAAACGCGTTTTGTCAGTGGTAATTTGAAGTTATGTAACGGCTGCAAATTCCCCTATAGTGTGTGATCTGGCTCGTTTGCGCCTATACGCCACGCAACATTTTTTCCATCCAAGGACAGTTCTAGAGCACTACATAAGGGTTGTTTTCCGTATGGAACCCATAATGATTATATTTAGGTTTCCAAAAAGAAGCGTCTTAACTTGTTCCCGATTGCAGACGCATAGGTTAGATATAGTCCTCGATATGATTCGACAATTTTATTAGGTCAATAGGACATATCTTACTCCTTTTCCACAAACAACAAATCTGCAGCAGACGACTTTAAAAACACCAATGCAAAAGTATATGTTGAAGAACTATATTTGATAAACTAATGCTTACAATTAGATATGAATGAAACAAACAATTATGAATTTATCTAAAATTCTCAAAATCAACCAAAACTCACGTCAATGCGAGCAATTTTTCCTTTTGCAACAATGTTTCCTACCTTTTCCAGTCATTTACTGAGGTTTTCTATCGTTTTATCTATATGATTTGAAAGTTGTCTGCTGCAGATTGTTTGTATTTCGGAAAGGGTTAATAAAACAGTATTTACTTTCGATTTCATCGTTCGCTTGGACTGTCGTTTGTAGCGAAGTACAGTTTTGTGGTGGTGACGTTTCGGTGGCCATCGTGAAGGCTTCAGTCGAACTGTGAGTTGTACCCGATTTTGGATTGTCAGGATTACCTATAAAGGATTATTAATTGATTGATAAACGAAAATAATGTTTTTTATCCCAAAAAGAAGGTCACACTCAGAATCTTCAGCATTCAATTATTCAATGTGAAAAAAAGGTATTATATGTAACTGTAGTCCAATTATCGAAGCCCAAACACAAGTGCTTATTGTGAAAAGGTAAACAAATAAATGAAAGTTTTAACTTGCGCTAAAACTTTAACCACCCCAAATCATTGTTTTTTAACCCCCTTAAAAGAAGGTCACACTCAGCATCTTCAGCATACAATATGACGAAAGGTATAAAATGTAATCATATTTCAAATGTGAAATGCTTAGCACAAGTACTTATTGACCAAGTAAAAAACATAATGAAAATGCTAAATTGAACTATCCGAAATCATATCTTTTACCCTAAAAAGAAGGTCACACTCAGTATCATCAGTGTTCAATGGGAAGAAAGGTATTATATATAACTTTATTCCAAATATAATAGACCTAGCACAAGTACTTATGAATCAAAATGCCAACTTGCCCTAAAACTCTAACCGGACGCTGACGCCAGATCGAGTAATATAACTCTCCTTATTCTTCGACTAGTCGAGCTAATAATGAAAATATAAAATAAATGAGGTGTTTCCGTGACGAAGTAGCTAAAGCGAGACTAAGGGTTTTGCTTTCCTGGTGGCGGCAAAGATGTCGACGTCAAACATAAAACATTTGTTTTAAAGGAGAAATGGCTCAAAGCGAGGAATTTCGTATTTTGCAACAATGTTTACTACATTTTCCAGTCATTAAACTCACATTTACTGAGGTTTTGTATAGTTTTGCATTTATGATTTGAAAGTTGTCCTGTGCAGATTTGTTGTATTTGTGAAAAGGTTAATACAACAGTATTTACTTTCGATTTCATCGTTCACTTGGACTGTCGTTTGTAGCGAAGTATGGTTTTGTGGTGGTTGTGTTTCGCTGGCCATCACGAAGGCTTCAGTCGTACTGTGAGGTGTGACCGATTCCGGATTGTCAGGATTACCTACAAAGAATTGTTAATTGATTGGTTAACGCGTTTTGTCAGTGGTATTGAAGTTATATCACGGCTTCAAATTCCCCCAAAGTGTGCTTTCTGGCTTGTTTGCGCCTATACGCGACGCAACATTCTTTTCAGCCAAAGACAGTTGCAGAACACTACATAAATGTTGTTTTCCGTATGGAACCCATAACGATTATATTTAGGTTTACCAAAAGAATCGTGTTAACTTGTTCCCGATTGCAGAGGCATTGCTTGGATATAGTCATTTGATATGATTCGAGAATTTTACTAGGTCAATAGGACATGTCCTAATCCTTTCCACAAACAAAAAATCTGTAGTAGACGACTTTAGAAACACCAATGAAAAAGAATTTGTTGAAGAACTATATTTGATAAATTAATGATCAAAATTAAATTTGAATGTAACAAACAATTATGAATTCATCTCAAATTCTCAAAATCAACCAAAAATTATGTTTTTTACCCGCTCCCAAAAAGCTTATACTCATCATCTTTAGGAAACAATGTGAAAACGGTTATTAGATGTAATAATAGTCCAAATATGAAAGCGCTAACACAAGGACTTTTTGAGAAAAACTAAACAAAATAAACGAAAATGCCAAGTTGCCCTTAAACTTTAACCCCCAACAAACTCGTTTTTTACCCCAAAAAGAAGGTCACACTCAGCATCTCCAGCATTCAATGATTCAATGTGAAAAAAGGTATTATATGTAACTGTAGTTCAATTATATAAGCCATAATACAAATACTTATTAAGAAAAAGTAAAACAATAAATGACAATTTCAACTTGCACTAAAACTTTAACCACCCGAATTCATGTTGTTTAACCCCCAAAAGAAGGTCACACTCAGTATCTTGAGCATACAATATGAAGAAAGGCAGAGACATATGTCTCTGAGAAAGCTAAGAGATGTAATTATATTTAAAATGTGAAAGCCCTAGCATAAGTACTTATTGAGAATAAGTAAAGAACATAATGAAAATGCCAATTTGAACCACCCGAAAACATTTTCTTTACCACAGAAAGAAAGTCACACTCAGCATCTTCAGCATTAGAATACAGAATACAGACATTTTATTTGTAAATAAAGGCCTCAGGCACATAATACAGCATACAGCCTTTTCTTCTTGAAAGTGATGTTTGATAATAGATGGCTATATATACATGTGCATGTGGGTACATCATTCTCACAAATGATGTATATCAAGATTTACGGCAATGTTTTGATTGTCGACCATTTTCATAGTTTGTAGAGTCACAAAATTGTTAGTTTTTAACAAAGAGTAAAACCCCCTTGCTCTCTGTTACCAGTGTATCAGTTAAAAAGGAACTTATTAATTTCTTCTTCGAATCTTGGACAAATGTAAAATGCGTGAATACTCGTCTTCTAAAATTATAACATCTTTGTTCAATAAACAGTAGGAGCATATTCGATCCTCTCTGTTTATGTTATGATGACGACCCAATTCAATATTAAGTCTAGCGAGAGCTTTTCTTAACTGGAACGATAGGTCAATATTTAAATATGTTTCGGGGTTAAGTAGGGATTTAAAATACTTATAAGTGTTGCATCTCGAGGATTCATTTATGTCGGCATGCACATTTTGTGTAACACAGTCCTTGATTCGCTGTTTGAAACTAGATAAGAATACATTGCAGTTACTAACTTCTTGAGAAATCCAGACATTACCAAAGCCATACGTATATAATAAATATTTAACTTTTGACGCCCATGCACCTCTTCCAACATCGTCAATGGCTTTTAACATTAAGTAACAGTTTCGTGGGTACCGGTGTTGCGGCATATGCAATAGTTTTAACCAATAAGATATTATCTTTGTAAAATATATAACACATAACGGATATCTTCCACATTCTCCTAGGACCATGCTATTGTTGACAGTCTGGATAACCCCTAACAAGTATCTGCAAAAGTCTAGTTAGACCTTTTCGACGACGAGTATGAATGACCCTATAGCTCGGAACCGGTAAGGATGGGAACAACCAATACTGTCAAATAATTTGAATATTTCATGATGTTGAAAGTAACCATAGTTGTATTGAAAGCGTTTAATAGTACAAATAGCTTTTCTACTTTGTGCACATAGCTTTGTCTTTGCCTTGGACCATGACAGTTTAGGGCTGGATACAAGACCCATATACTTATAACAGGATGTAACGTTTAAGAGTTCGTCATTTAACTTTCATTGTTCGTAGTTTCTTAAAGGCCCACCATTTCTAAAAACCATAATTTCAGTTTACTTTAAGTTCACTTTCATACCAGTGTCGTTACAATACTGGAAACTAACATTAAGTTGTCGTTGTAGATTGTTTGCGGTGTCTGTGCAATTTGCCACATCGTCTGCCAAAAGGAGACAGTATATTTCTGAGACATTGTTTGTGACAAATATGCCATTCCTGCATTTTTCTCTAAGATCTGTACATAGATCATTTATATAAATGCTAAATATATGTGGCGAACATAAGTCCCCCTGAATTGTTCCGATATTGCAAGAAAAAGACTCAGAGATGAGATTACGGTCAATCTTAATTTGCACCCTTGTTTTACTATACATATATAAAAGTACATGTCATATTTGACTATTTAAGCCCTTACGTGCTAAAGACGAAAAGAGATTGAAGTGATTTACTGAATAAAATGCCTTTAGGAAGTCTACATATAATACGTAGAAGCGACCGCCACGGTTAGAGGTATATTTTTGAATAATACTCTGTAAACAGAACACATGTTGTCAACTGTAGAATAACCAGCTCTAAATCCTGATTGAGCTTCATCTATTATATTAAGTTCATTGGCCGAACGGGTCAGACATTGTACATAGTATTAAGAAGCGAAATACTCCTATAATTAGATTGGTCATTTCTTGCACCGGATTAATACAATGGTATGAAAACGCTTTCAGTCCACATTTCTGAAAAAATACCAGTATTTAAAACATTATTAAATAAAACGTTAAGAAATGGCAATATTTTCAAAACATGTTTTCTTATAGAATTCCGCCCCGATTCCGTCCCCTTTTACAATTGTGATATGTCCTGTATACGTTGTTGGTTGTCTTTGAGAATAGTAAACTACTAAAATGTTTGACCCAAACACAACTGCTAATATGATTTTCATTTTAGATTTTATATTTTATATTTTTGCTTATTCACCAAATACCAAAATTGGTTAGGGTTCTTTCTACGTTCCAAAAGTAACTGTCTATTGTTACACTGGTATGCATTTTTCTTACTGCGACAGATATATTTGAAGGAAGTACGAGACAGTTTGGATAAATCAAAGTCTGACTCAAGATTAGACCATCTATTTCTTCGCAACGATGAATATTTCCCCTGTTTGCCAAAAAGCATTATGTGTCCAACCACTGGGGTTTGGAACAGTTTTCGGTTTTGTGATGCTTTTTTCTTTTCAACCCACACGATATTGCAGTACTCTGATACAAGTCAACTATTGACTGAATACCAGAGTTTGCACTTATCACAATGTTTGGTAAAATATTTCCTGAAACTTCAGTTACTTTAATATTGAAAACTTCATAAAATGTATCCTCTATACTATCATCCCATTCAAACTATTATATGTGTGTAGCTGTTCATTTTCGCATGCAGACGATGAAAGATCATTTGAACAATTAAATTTAAATTGTACATATAGAGGAAAACGGTCGGAACAATCAACTTCTTCAATATTAAAGTACGACACTAGGGGAAATAACTCGCTCGAAGTAATATGATAATCAACTACACTGTGACCATCGTTCGCTATGTATAATTACCATCTTTATCATCAAATAACCTGCAATTAAGAACATGAACATTATGAGGGCAACATAGTTCCGTTAAAGATTTACCAAAAATATTGTATCTCTCGTTATCTCTGTTGTTACGTGGCATGTCAAAAAAATCAGATTCATAATTACTGATATCCGAGTTATACAAACAGTCAAGATCGTCAAACAGAATAACATTTGTTAAATCTTTAGTTCTTGCATTGAAGTCTCCAGCTAGTAAAATATGACAGTCTGTGAAATTCATGCGTAAGTGGGAAACATTGTGACCTAACCGTAGGATGCTGTTATTTTCAAGACTATTCGTATAAACTGATGAATACTCCGGAGAGACATAAGTAATATATAAAATAATGTCATTTATACCATAAATGGAGCTACATTTCAACAGGAGTACTACACAATCTGTAAAATCTAAACAAAGCCAGATTGAAATAGTTCATGTTTTTCAAAAACACTTACTCCCCCACTATTATGAATTGATCGGGGTTTACGAGTTCTTACACAATCAAAATGTTTATATGAGGTAAACAATCAATCAAATTCTCCTACATAGTCTTCCCAAGTTTCAACTAAACCAATGATATCAAATTTATGTATATAACTATTAAAATTTAAGTCACCATCGTAATTTTTAAACCACAAATATTCCATGTCACAATGTTTAAATGTTTATAAACAATCTCACGCACAGCTGCCGGGCCTTGGCCTATTTTTTAATCACGTGCGCTGGCTTCTTCGGATGGGAGTCGGTTATTTTTGTCATTCCCTCAGTATAATCAATGGTATTGAAGGTATTATATGTAACTTTATACTAAATATAAAAGCCCTAGCACAAGATTTTATGAATGAAAATGCTAACTTGCCCTAAAACTCTAACGCCGGAGCTAGTAATGAAGCTGTCCATTGTCTTTGATTAGTCGAGCTTATAATGAGAATATAAAATGAATGTTGTGTTGCAAGGACGAAGTAGCTAAAGCGAGAATAAGGTGTTGCTTCCCTGGCGGCGGCAAATGCGGTGGCGTAAAACATAAAAGGAATTGCTCAAAGCGAGCAGTTTCTCCTTTTGCAAAAAGGTTTTCTACTTTTTCCCGTCTTTATACTCTCATTTACTGAGGTTTTCAATAGTTTTGCCTATATGTCTTGGAAGTTGTCTGCTGCATATTTGCTGTATTTCGGTAAGGGTTTATAAAACAGTATTTACCTTTGATTTCATCCTTCGCTTGGACTGTCGTTTGTAACGAAGTACGATTTTGTGGTGGTGGTGATTCACTTTCCATCGTGAATGTTTCAGTCAAACTGAGAGATATGACCGATTCTGGATTGTCAGGATTACCTATAAAGGATAATTAATTGATTGATAAACACGTTTGGTCAGTTGTATTTTGAAGTTATGTAACAGGTGCACATTTCCCTATTGTGTGTTTTCTGTATCGCTTGCGCCAAGACGCCACGCAACATTCTTTTCAGCGAAGGAGAGTTCCAGAGAACTACATAAGGGATGTTTTCCGTATGGAACCTATAACGATTATATTAAGGTTTCCCAAAAGAACCGCCTTAACTTGTTCCAGATTACAGACGCATAAGTTGGATATAGTCATTCGATATGATTCGAACATTTTATTAGGTCAATAGGACATATCTTAATCTTTTCCACAAACAACAAATCTGCAGCAGGCGACATTAGAAAGACCACTGCAAAAGTATATGTTGAAGAACTATAGTTGATAAAGTAATGATCACAATTAGATATGAATGTAACAAACAATTATGAAATTATCTCAAATTCTCAGAATCAGCCAAAAATCACGTTTTCGTCCCCCCTAACATAAGTATTTATTGAGAAAAACTAAACAAAATAACTAAAACTGCCAAGTTGCCCCAAATCTTTAACCCACGAAAATCATGTTTTTTACCCCAAAAAAGAAGGTCACACTCAGCATCTTCAGCATTCAATGATTCAATGTGAAAAAGGGTTATAAATGTAAATATAGTACAATTATAAAAGCCCTAACACAAGTACTTATTGAGAAAAAGTAAAAAAAATAAATGAAAGTTTTAACTTGCCCTAAAACTTTAACCACCACAAATCATGTTTTTTTACGCCCAAAAGGAAGGTCTCACTCTGCATCTTCAGCATACAATAGGAAGAAAGATATAAGATGTAAATGTTTTTCAAATGTGAACGCACAAGCACTTATTGAGAACAAGTAAAAAAACATAATGTAAATGCCAACTTGAACCATCCGAAATCATGTTTTTTACCCCAATAAGAAGACCAAATTCAACATCTTCAGTATTCAATGGGAAAAAAAAGGTATTATATGTAACTTTATTCCAAATATAATAGCCCTAGCACAAGTACTTTTGAATGAAAATGCCATCTTTTCCTAAATCTCTAACCGAACGCCGAAGCCAGAGCGAGTAATAAAGCTCTCCTTATTCTTCGAATAGTCGAGCTAATAATGAAAATATAAAATGAATGATGTGTTGCCGTGACGAAGAAGCTAAAGCGAGACAAAGGTGTTGCTTTCCTGGTGGCGGCGAAGGTGTCGGCGTCAAACGAGGAATTACTTATTTTGCCTATATGTTTTCTACATTTTCCAGTCATTAAACTCACATTTACTGAGGTTTTGTATAGTTTTGCGTATATGTTTTGAAAGTTGTCTGCTGCAGATTTGTTGTATTTGTGAAAAGGTTAATAAAACAGTATTTACCTTCGATTTCATCGTTCGCTTGGACTGTCGTTTGTAGCGAGGTACGGTTATGTGGTGGTTGTGTTTCGCTGGCCATCTCGAAGGCTTCAGTCGTACTGTGAGGTATGACCGATACTGGATTGCCAGGATTTCCTTTAAAGGATTATTAATTGATTGATGAACGCGTTTTGTCAGTGGTAATGAAGTTACATCACGGCTAATGAAGTTACATCACGGCTTTAAATTCCCCCATAGTGTGTTTTCTGGTTCGCTTGCGCCTATACGCCACGCAACATTCTTTTCAGCCAAAGACAGTTCCAGAACACTACATAAGTATTGTTTTTCGTATGGAACCAATAACGATTGTATTTAGGTTTCCCAAAGGAATCGTGTTAACTGGTTCCCGATTGCAGAGGCATTGCTTGGATATAGTAATTTGTTATGATTCGACAATTGTATTAGATCAATAGGACATATCTTAATCTTTTCCACAAACAACAATTTTGCAGCAGACAACTATAGAAATACCTATGCAAAAGTTTCTGTTGAAGAACTATATTTGATACATTAATGATCAGAAAGTAAATATGAATGTAACAAGCAATTATGAATTTATCTCTAATTCTCAAAACAAAACAAAAATCATGTTTGTCACCACCCGAAAAACGTCACACTCAGCATCTTGAGGAAACAATGTAACGAAGGGTATTAGATGTAATTATATTCCAAATAGGAAAGCTTTAACACAAATTCTAATTGAGAAAAACTAAACAAAATAATCGAAAATGCCAAATTGCTCTAAAACATTAACCCCCCAAAATCATTTTTATCCCAAACAGAAGGTCACACTGAGCATCTACAGCATTCAATAATTCAATGTGAACAAAAAGGTGATATATGTAACTGTAGTCCAATTAAAAAATCCCTAACACAAGTATTTATTGAGAAAAAGTAAAACAATAAATTAAAATTTCAACTTGCCCTAAAACTTTAACCACCCAAAACCATGTTGTTTTACCTCCAAAAAGAAGGTCACACTCTGCATCTTCATTATATAATATAAAGAAAGGTATAAGATGTAATTATTTTTCAAATGTGAAATCCCTAGCACAAGTATTTATTGAGAACAAGTAAAGAACATAATGAAAATGCCAATTTGAACCACCAGAAAAAGAAGGTCACACATAGCATCTTCAGCATTCGATGGGAAGACAGGTATTATATGTAACTTTATTTTAAATATAAAGGCCCTAGCACAAGTACTTATGAAACAAAATGCCAACTTGCCCTAAACTCTAACCGGACGCCGATGCCGGAGCGAGTAATAAAGCTCTCCCTATTGTTCGAATAGTCAAGCTAATAATGAAATTATAAAATGAATGATGTGTTGCCGTGACGGGGTAGCTTAAGCGTGATTAATGTGTATCTTTCCTGGCGGCGGCAAAGGTGTCGGCGTCAAACATCAAACATTATTTCTAAAGGAGAAATTGCTCAAATCGAGCATTTTTTTTATTTTGCAACAATGTTTCCTTCTTTTTCCAGTCATTAAAATCTCATTTACTGCTAATTTACTGAGGTTACTTGGACTGTCGTTTGTAGCGAAGTTCGATATTGTGGTGGTTGTGTTTCGCTGGCCACCCTGAAGGCTTCAGTCGTACTGTGAGGTTTAACCGATACTGGATTGCCAGGATTACCTATAAAGGATTATTAATTGATGGATGAACGCGTTTTGTCAGTGGTATTTCTTAAGTGGTAAGTTATGTTACGGCTGCATTTCCCCTAGTGTGTGTTTCGGCTCGTTTGCATCACTCTTATAGTACATTCAATTTTAGCAATTATAATATTTCCTAATATGATGGTCATTGAGATTTCAGATTTCAAAAAGCATTTGTTTAGTTACTTTTTTAATTTGTTCAGGGTTCCATTGCGTACTTGAATTACTTTCAATATTTTATTTTGGAAATGCGATTTGTTCAGTTTTGATTTTCATGGCGCGTTTCAATTAATGCTATATTAAATGCAATTTGTTTGGTTTTCCAAATTCTAATGTTTTATTTTAAGCCTTACGTAATATGACACATTCTTTCATTTTCAAAGAGTGAATGCTCTGGCATTTCAGTAAAGCTTGTAATACTGGGAAAATTCTTACAGTTAACCCGAGTTCATCATCTCTTAACCTTGGTTTCGAGCCTGGCGCTCTTTTTCTTAGCTAATGTCCCTTACACTATTGCCATGTATTTAAATGTATTGTGTACCACTCTCATTGACAATACATCTGTAGCAGACACATCTAAAATCGTTTTTGCAAACTGCACAAAAGCTCTGTAAATGAAAGCTTGATTAATTAATTAAGTTGAAAAATATGTGACAAAAGTAAGTCCTCCCATAAGTGTCTTCTTTTGCCACGATGTTTGGAAATATCGTCTGCTGCAGATGCGTCTGCATTTGGGAAATTGTAAATACAACTCGAAATACTCTACAGCAAGAGCATCAAGGCCCAAATTCTACCAACACACTTAGCGCAAAGTAATACTTAAAATCTTAGATAAGATAGGAATACTTTTCACTATCCATGTTTCAATAAATGTGTAAAATGAGGAATTGAGAAATATAAAATAGTTACATTACTGACTAACAATATTTGTTAAGTAATGCAATATTTATTCACTTTTATTTTGGAAACAAAACTGATAAAAGCCTTTCTCAATTATCTAGGTATTACTTAGCACTAAGTATGGTTAGTGGAATTGGAGCCAGATATAGTAAGTGACCAGAGTCGACTCCATCAACCAGTACAGATGTGCCATCTAAGTTGTATCCACGCTGTTCGATTTGTATTCGAACAAGCATTCGATAACGTTCTAATGAATGAGTGTGCGTTTTAACAGGCGTCATGACTGCAGGTGATTTGAACTGTGTCACAAATGTAAAGTGGTTGGTTTTCCTGTTGCTCTATTTAATCAACACAACATAATAAATGAGCCGTTCCACGAGAAAATCAACATTGTGAACCCTGCGTGAAGTATCGACCTGGATCAGCCTAATCATGCCGTGCAGCCTAACAAAGACAGACACTTTTCACAGCTTGTGGATTGTCAGTTTCAAGAAAAATTACTCTATACCTCTATCCCCCCTGACACGGAATGTGTCGACCCGGATTAGTCAGTATCGTCTGCGCATGCTGATCTGGGTCGACATATTACGCAGAGTCCATAATGTAGGTTTTCTCGTGGAAGGGCACTTATAGCGATATCCTTCATTCATTACGGTATTTCTCTTCATATATATGTGTATATGGCTGTTGCTTCTTTTATAACCCCGTGAAGTTCATTCCCTATTCCTTATTCCTTATTCCTTATTCAAATTTGAAGTTGGTAACTTGTTCCGTGTTCCTTATTCTAATTTGAAGTTGGTAACTTGTTCCTTGTTCCTCATTCCTTATTCGAAGGTACTTATTCAGATTTGAACTTAGGTACTGCGTATGCTGATGTTGCTAACAAACAATGTGATGTTGGTGTTGTAGAAGCTGACAGAGCCCTATTGGAACATATATTATACCGCCTGTTCCTTGTTAAAACACCTGTTACTTATATGGCCTTTTTCAAGAAAAGAAGCCTTTGCTATCCAAAACAGCAATCAAACTGCATATATTGATGTTGAAAAACACAATGGTGATGCTGTTATTGTTGTAGATGGTGACAGAGACCCATTGGTAAATTTTAAATCACCTGTTACTTATTCAAGAACCTGTTACTTATTCGGCGGTGTTAATTAAAAGAAGCCTTTTCTCTCCCAAATATCATTCAAATTTTATATTTGAATGTTGCCAATAGCATATGGGATAATGTTGTTGTTGTATATACTGACAGAGACCTATTAAAACATATTAGATTACCTTTTACTTATTCAAAAACCTGTTACTTATTCATTACTTATTCGGCAATGTTCAAGAAAAGAAGCCATTGCTGTCCCAAAAATCATTCAAAATGCATATGTTTATGTTGCCAACAGCAATGTTAAAGTTGTTGTTGTTGTACATGATGAAAGTGAGCTATTGGTACATATTAAATCACCTTTTACTTATTCGGCCGTTCCCTGTTCCTAGTTTCTTATTCAAATGTGAATTGGTTACTTGTTCCTTGTTCCTTATATAAATGTAAAATTGGTAATATGTCCCTTGTTCCTTATTCATTACTTATTCAGATTTGATCTAAGTTACTGCATATGTTGGTGTTGCCAGACACACCGTTGTTGTTGTTATTTGTGTTGTTGTAGATGACGAGAGAGACCCATTAGTACATTTTAAATCACCTGTTACTTATTCAACACCTTGCTACTTATACCGCCTTTTTCAAGAAAAAAAGCCTTTGCTATCACATATATCATTCGAATTGCATATGTTGATGTTGCCTACCGCATTTGTGATATTGTTGTTGTTGTAGATATTGACGGAGATCTCTTTATAAGTACCTATTGAATAACCTGTTACTTATTCGGCCGTGTTCCAGAAAAGAAGTATTTGCTATCCTACACAACATTCAGACTGCATATGTTGATGTTGCAAACAACAATGTTAATGTTACTATTGTTATAGATGCTGGCGGAGACTCATTGGTACCTTTTAAATCACGTGTTACCTTTTTCAAAAATCTGTAACTTATTCGGCCGTTTTCATGAAAAGAAGCCTTTGCTCTCCAAATATCATACAAATTGTATATGTTAATGATTCTGTTACTTATTCAATAACCTGTTACTTATTCATTACTTATTCTGCCGTTATCAAGAAAAGAAGCCATTGCTGTCGGCCGTTCCCTGTTCCTTCTTCCGTATTCCTTATTCAAATATGAAAGATGGTTACATGTTACTTGTTCCTTATTCAAATGTAAAGTTATACGTTCCTTGTTCCTAATTCATTACTTCTTTAGATTTGACCTAAGGTACTGCATATGTTGATGAGGTTGTTGTAGATGATGAGAGAGACCCGTTGCTGCATTTTAAATCACCTGTTACTTATACAAAATCCTGTTACCTATTCGGCCTTTTTCAGGAAAAGAAGCATTTGCTATCACAACTATCATTCGATTTGCATAGGATGATGTTGCCAACCGCACTTTTGATATTGTTGTTGTTGTAGATGATGACCGAGGTCCATTAGTACATTTTAAATCAACCGTTATTTATTCTAAAACCTGTTACTTATTCGCTACTTATTTGGCGGTTATCAATATATTAATTAGCGTTTGATATCCAGAAAATCCCTGCCAACTGCATACGTGGATGTAGCACCAACGAATGCGATGTTGTTGTTGTTATATATTTTGACGAAGAGCTATTGGTACATATTAAATCGCCTGGTACTTATTGAAAAACCTATTACTTATTCGTTACTTATCGGCCGTTTTTAAGCAAAGAAGCTATCCACAATATCATTTAAACTGCATATGTTGATGTTGACAACCAAAATATTGATAGTTTTGTTGTTATAGAAGCTGATAGATAGGTTTTGGAACATTATAAATCTCATGTTACTGATTCAAAAACCTGTTACTTATTCGACGGTTGCGAGATATTATATCGCCTGTTACTTATTTAAAAGCTTGTTACAATGTAATTATTCGGCAGTTTCCAAAAAAAGAATCGTTTTCTTTTCACAATATCATTCAAACTGCATATGTTTATGTCGCAAACCACAATTTCGATTGTGCTGTTGTTGTAGATGCGGACAGAGACATTTGGTACATTTTAAATCACCTTTTACTTATTCAAATACTTTTATTTTTCGGGGAGTCGTTCGTTTTCACACAAGAAAACGTTCTAACTGCAGACGGTGATAGTGATTGTAGGTCTACTGACAGAGACTTATTGAAACTTTATAAATTATCCTTATTCGTTAATTATTCGCGGGTTTCAACATCAGAGGCAATTTTCACAAAGACGTTCAAACAGCAACACTGTGATGTTGTCAAGAATAATTGTGATATTACTGTTGTTGATGATGACAGAGACTTATTGTCTCATATGAAATTACCTGTTACGTACGTACAGAACCTCTTTGTTTTTCTAGATGAAAGTATATATTGAAGGAATGAAACCTTTGAACGATTATGATCACCATGAGATGGTTCACCCATGATATAGTGTATTAGGAATTCCTCAAACAGATTAGAGATATATAAATATATGGCTGAATATAAACTTTTATTGAGAGCACAGTATAACTATAACAGTTCAAAATTGTGTTTTATGTTAATGTGAATATTATTTGTGTATTTATTCTGAGTAATCAATATTGATCTTTTACATATTAAGTTTCTTTTTTTTTTAAATATTTGAATTATCCATCTTTCGTTCAAACCCCTTTCTGACAACAAACCTGCAGCAGACAACTTTGAAATAATATTTTCATCTCATTAAATATAAGTAATAAGTGAATAGAGTTGACAAACAATTTGGCGAAAGGCTGGCTTGATTAACAACAAACTTTAACTCCTGAGCACAATTGTTTAATAATGTGTGTATATAGTTTATGTTAAGTTTAATTTTGGTAGGGGATAGGAGATGAAGTCCACTATTTATTGATATGCTCACACTTCCAAAACGCAAGAAATAAGTACCTAACTTTCTCCAAAATTAATCACGTAAACGTTTTAATATTCCAAAAGATTATGTGCGAGAACGAAATATCAAAATAAAAAAATTAAGTAAATTCGTCAAAATGATATGTTGGGAACTAAGGAATCCACCTGGCAACGATCTGTAGTCAGTCTATAATATATTATTACTATTACACTCCTTTTCTTTACAACCTTTTTGCTCAAACGTTTCGCCATTCCTATATTATTAATCAATCCTGTACCTCAACATTTAAGGATTTTCTTGTGTATTGTTGTTGTTGTTGTTTTTGTTTGTTTGTTTGTTTGTGTTTTTGTGTTTTTGTTGTTGTTTATAATTATGCCATATACAGTGTAAGAAGAAGGAATATATTTTGATTAAGGTATCTTTCCTAAAAAACTTTAACAACGTAAGAAAAAAAGAAGTGTTTCGACTCCTTTTAATGAGAATTGGAAAGTGATTGGAAATTAACATTTTTAATTAAAATAATTTGGCCGTTTCAAGAAATATGTTATTTGGCTAGTTTTGGCAATAGCTATCTATTCTTTTCTTGAAAACCGCCGTAAAAGTAACGAATAAGTAACATGTTTTTGAATAGGTGATAAGTGAAAGCATCCATCATTGCTGTTAGCAACATCCCCTTCTGGAGATTGAACGAGTTTACGTGATAACAAACGCTTCTTCTTTTAAAACCAACGACGGATTTATTAAGTGATTAGGGTCAAAAGTCAATGCTACAATCATATCTTGGCGGACAGCTCACATACTCATAATTTTTATGGCAATACCATTCCAGTTCTCCACAAATAAGACTTTCCACGCAACTGGCTTTAATTTAAATACCCATATAATTTAATCCCATTGGTCGAAAACGAATGACGTCAGAGTAACTTTAGTCAAACGTCAGAAAGAATGTTGACCGAGCTGAAAAAAACACCGAATAAGTATCGAATACGTATAAGGTTTTGGATAAACTAACAGGTGCCTAAACATTAAGATGTAACAAGAAGTCTGTGTCAGCATCTACAACATCAACATTATCAACATCTTCAGTTTGAAAAGGTTTTGGGATATCACACGCTTTTCTTCTTCAAAACCACATAATACGTTACGAATAGGTAACAGGTGTCTGCAAAAGTAACAGATGAATTAATATGTATAAAGAAGTGTATGCCTGCATCTGCCACATCAACATCACCATCAGCAGTTTGAAAGTTTTGTGAACTAACAAAACCTTCTTTGTTTAAAACCACCGAATAAATAACCAGTATTCGGTTTCACAATAAGAAAAATGTGCTTTAAACAATAACATCAAAATTGTGCTTGAAAATATCAACATATGGAGTTTGAATGGATTGTCTGGATATCAAACGCTTATATCTTGATAACTGTCGAATAAGTAACCGATTTTTGAATAAGTAACAGGGGATCTAAAATGTTCCAATAGGTCTCTGTCAGCTTCTACAACAACAACAATATCAAAATTATAGATGGCAAAAAAAAATGCATTTTAAATGATATTTTGGAGAGCAAATGCTTCAACATCACCACCAGCAGTTTGAAAGCTTTGTGACATAAAAAAAGCTTCCTCGTTTAAAACCAACGAATAAATAACGAAAAGGTATTCGGTTTCTCATACGAACAAAATGTGCTTTAAACAACAACATCAGAATTGTGGTTAGCAACATCAACATATGCAATTCGAATGATACTATGATAGCACAGGCTTATTTTCTTGAAAAAAGGCCTAAGAAGTAACCTGCTTTTGAAAAAGAAACAGGTGATTTAAAATGTAAAATGGGTCAATCTCGTCATCTACAATAACAACAACAACATTGTTGCTTGCAATATCAACATATGCAGTACCTTATATCACATCTTAATAAGTAATGAATAAGAAACAAAGAACATATAACTAACTTCACCTTTGAATAAGGAACAAGAAACAAGTAACCAACTTCATTTTTGAATAAGGAACAAGGAACAGGGAAGGGTAAAATAGGTAACAAGTTATTCAATATGTACAAATAGCTCACTTTCATCATTTACAACAACAACTACCTCACAATTGTTGTCAACATAAACATAAGCTTTGTTAATGATAGTTGGGACAGCAATGGCTTCTGTTCTTGAAAACGGCCGAATAAGTAACAGAATGAACAGGTGACCCAATATGTTCCAAAAAGTCTCTGTCTGTATATACAACAACAACAGCATCCAATGCTTCTTTTCATGAACACGGCCGAATAAGAAACAGGTTTTTGAATAAGTAATACTTGATTTAAAATGAACCAATGGGCCTGTCAGCATCTACATCAACAACAACATTAACAGTGTGGTTTGCAAAATCAACATATGCAGTTTGAATGATGTTTTTGATAGCAAAGGTCTGTTTTTCTGAAAACGGCCGAATAAGTAACAGCTTTTTGAATAAGTAACATGTTATTCAATAGGTATTTATATATCTCCTTCAGCATCTACAACAACAATCACATTAAATTTGTTGTTTGCAACATCAACGTATGCCATTTGAATGGATTTTCTGGATATCAAACGTTAACATCTTGGTAACCGCCGAATAAGTAACGAATAAGTAACAGGTTTTTTAAATAAGAAGCAGGATTTTTAAATAAGTAACAGGTAATTTAAAGTGTACTAATGGGTCTCCGTCAGCATTTACAAGAACGGCAATATCACAATTGTGGTTGGCAACATCAACATATGCAAATCGAAAGATATTTGTGATAACAAAGGCTTCTGTTCTTGAAAAAGGCCGAACAAGTAACAGGCTTTTGAATAAGTAACAGGTGATTTAAAATGTACCACTGGGTCTCTCTCGTCATCTACAACAACATCAACATCGTCAACATGGTGCTGGCAACATCAAAATATGCAGTACCTTCGATCAAATCTTAATAAATAATGAATAAGGAACAAGGAACATATAACCAATTTGAATAAGGAAAAAGGAACAACTAACCAACTTCACATTTGAATAAGGATCTAAGGAACAAGACACATTAAACGGCCGAATAAGTGACAGGTAATCTCATTAAAATCATCTCCTATTAACGCTACGCATAGGATCTGAGGACAACCGATAGAGGGTCAGAAGCTTGCTTTCACGTTTTTGAAAGTGAAACTAAAAGTCTATATTTACCAAAAGAGTCTATATTTAGCATGGGATCCCAATTTTCGCATAGTGATTTACACGCGTGTATAGCTTTTATTACGGCCGCATCATGGCTACAAATGCGGAAATGAGGCGAAACACCAATACAGTTTTCCTTTGACCATACAGCATTGAAAGGTGTGCTTTGCTCTGGTTTTAAATGGTCTATTTTTAATTTGCTCAACTTCGTCAATTGACGCCATTTTGAAGGTTAAGCCAAACGTTTGTTGAAACGAGTCCTCTGGTTGGTTCAAATAAAAATAGCTTGGTGGATCTAAAAATAGCGATATTGGAAATCCGATAAAACAAGAAGATGAATTCGAATGGATCGCCATCAGATCTTACAATTGGTCAGATCGTGTACTTTAGTCAGATTGAAATGACAGGTGATTTAACATGTACCAATAGCTCACATTCATCATGTACAATAACAACAGCCTCTATATTGTTGTTGGCAACAACAAAAAACATATTCATTTTGAATGATATTTAGGACAGCAATGGCTTCTTTTCTTGAAAACGGCCGAATAAATAATAAATAAGTAACAGGTTTCTGAATAAGTAACAGATGATCTAATATGTTCCAATAGGTCTCTGTCACTATATACAAAAACAACAGCATCCCGTATGCTGTTTTCAACATTAACGTATAACATTTGAATGATATTTGGATAGCAAAGGCTTCTTTTCATGAACACGGCCGAATAAGTAAAGGGGTTTTGAATTAGTAACAGATGATTTAAAATGTACCAATAGGTCTTTGTCCGCATCTATAACAACAATAACATTAACATTCGTTGTTGGCAACATCAACGTATGCAGTTTAAATGGATTTTCTGTATATCAAACGATAACATCTTGATGACCACCGAATAAGTAACGAATAAGTAACAGGGTTTTTTGTATTATTCAAAAGATATTTGTGATAGCAAAGGATTCTTTTCTTGAAAAAGGCCGAATAAGTAACAGGCTTTTGAATAAGATAAGTAACAGGTGATCTAATATGTTTCAATATGTCTCTGTCAGTATATACAACAACAACAGCATCCCATGTGATGTTGGCAACAGTAACATATACAATTTGAATAGTAGTTGGGAGAGCAAAGACTTCTTTTTATGAATACGGCCGAAAAAGTAACAGGTATTTGAATCAGTAACACGTGATTTAAAATGTACCAATGGGTCTCTGCCAGCATCTACAACAATAACAACATCAACAATGTGATTTTTAATATCAACATATTCAGTTTGAATGATCTTTTGGAAAGCAGATGCTTCTTTTCTTAAAAACGGCCGATTAAGTTACAGTTTTTTTTAATACGTTACAGGCGTTTTAATATACACCAATACGTCTATGTCAGCATCTACAACACCAACAACATCACATTTGTATCTGGCAACATTAACATACGCAATACCTAAGTTCAACTCCGAAGAAGTAATGCATAAGGAAAAAGGAACAAGTAACCAACTTCACATTTTAATGAGAAACACGGAATAAATAACCAACTTCACATTTAAATAAAGAATAAGGACCAAGGAAACAGTAACCAAATTCACATTTGAATAAGGAATAAGGAATAAACTTCACAAGGGTTCCTTTATACTCTTATTTTAATTGCCCATCATCCAGATGGAATTTGTCGCCTTTGCAGAAATGCAGACGACTTTCGAAATCGATGCTGTTAACCAAGTTACAGAAATGGTTATCACAATTCACTATGTGTTTAAAAAAAATGGTTTCAAAGCAGACAACAGTTTTTTTTAATACATTTTAGGCATTTTAATATACACCAATAGGTCTCTATCAGTATCAACAACACCAACAACATCACATGTATCTTGCACCATTAACATACGCAGTACCTAAGTTCAACTCTGAATAAGTAATGCATAAGGAACAAGGAACAAGGAACAAGTAACCAACATCACATTTGAATAAGGAACAAGGAATAAGTAACCAACTTCACATTTAAATAAAGAATAATGACCAAGGAAAAAGTAATCAAATTCACATTTGAATAAGGAATAAGGAATAAACTTCACGAAGGTTCTTTTATACTCTTATTTTAATTGCCCATCATACAGATGGAATGTGTCGCCCTTGCAGCAATGCAGACGACTTTCGAAATCGATGCTTTTAACAAAGTTACAGAAATGGTTATCACAATTCACTACGTGTTTAAAAAAAAAGAAATGTTTTCAGACGACTTCAAAACATCATAATACATAAAATAAAGGGTTAACATGACCATACTTCATAATCGTCAGTCCGACGAAGTCTCTAAACCGCTGTGAAATCGTATATAGGAGGGTTCTCACAAGAACCCTGGCCCTATCGCACATAAAGCAAATCTACAGGAGCGACTTTGAAAACATTTAGGTCAAAATATCGAAAATGTCCATAAATAAAAGTGTAATCATTAATAAGAGTTCTCAACGGAGATTTCGAATAATATGAGCTTAAAAAGACTCAGAGGTTAATCTGAATATGCGCACAGATTTGACTAGAGTCAACGTAACTGTCGAGTTATATTTAATTGAACAATATATGTAAATTCTTGAAATTGAAGCATTTCTAAATTCACTAATGTATCTGATTATGTAATACAAACGAAACATTTGAATGTAACAAGGCTTCTTTGTAAATACCTTGCATTGATCAACTATGTAAAAGGACTGTTTTATAATGTTAAGGCACTTCACCATTTAAACAAGTGATGTTTAGTGGAAATATCCGTTCGAAGAAAAGCACTTTGCGAGTTTCAAGTACTCTCACATGCTTGACAATCGTGAGAGTTCGCTGGTTTATACAGACAATTAAGATAGGACAAAATGAGATCATTTGCTGAAGCTTCGATGTTTAAGAAAACTGGTACTGTGGTATCTCTAAGATACTAGTAATCCACACTTCAACATGGTGACAAACATTCTGCTTTACATAGGTTAATTGTGCGATGTATCACCGTGATATGGCACTCACTCACTCACTCACTCACTCACTCACTCACTCACTCACTCACTCACTCACTCACGCACTCACTCACTCACTTACTCACTCACTCACTTACCCTGGCACCCTTTCAGTCTCTATCTCTCTCTATCAAGAAATCAAAGATCAAGACATGTCTTTGTAATTGAAGAACAATGCATTTATCCCACAATTTTGACAAGGACGTTAAAGTTACAAAGACCGTCGTTTTACTTTGTTATAGATATATCAACGCACCAATAAGCGTGAACGTTGAAGATGATCGAATGATTGTTTGTGGATGGACCCATATTTCTGACAGTGGTTGTATTATGTAGTTCATGGCAACCAAATAAAAAAAATCGATACAACAACTCGTTCCATAGAAGACGCATGTTCGAGTCTAACAACAGTTACATGAGTTAACATAATTTAATAAACCTCAATCGCTACACACCACCGGGTGGTTGTGACCTAGATTAAACTTACACCATTCCGTGTGATCCCAAATGCGAACAACAACAATTAAACAACAATATGTACGGTTTCTAGTCATGCAAGATCGTACTCAGTTCACGTAATGTCTTAATATATACAATCCTGAGGTTTTTGGACTATATTGGTGTGCATTTTGAGAAATCATACAACAATTGTCTCCCCGATTATAAACAGAATGACAGACTAAAGCTGTGCACCAAAAATCGAGATGTCTTTGCTTAACACTAATATAAAATGTAGTGCCATGTATAAGTCAATAAGAAAGCAGCTTTACTGGTTCAAGTGATACGTGTACATTTTTGTATCACAAACAATGTATACATACATCCAACGTTGTTTACAGTTGTTAGATGCTTCGAAACATAATTTTTGTTTACGAAATATTTTATGTCATTTATAATGTTATATTATAATTTTCTGTTTCTTTTATTTTGTTGATTAGAACTTATTTAGAAGATCTAATGTTTTATTGGCATTGTATGCTAAAGATGCTGATCGTAGCCTGTTTTTTTGGGTAAAAAACATAAATTTTGATGTATTACGGTTGGTTTTGAGAATTGGACATTGTTGGTTAAGTTTTGCGTTTAGGTAACTTACATGAAAACCATCAAACCTTTTACTTTGAAACTTGAAAAACTTGTTCACCTTATACCCTTCGTCACATCTGGGTTTTTTTTTGGGGGGGGGGGGGGGGGGGGGGGTAAATCATAAATCTTGATGTATTTGGGTTGATTTGAAAACTGGCGGTGATTGTTCATTTCCGTTTAGGTCACTTACATGAAAACTATCAAACCTACTGTATGATAACATATGCTGAGTAGGCCTGTATTTTGGAGGGTAAAACACATTTATTTTGATGAATTTTGGTTGATTTTGAGAATTGGACATAATTGGTTAAATTTTGTGTTTTGGTCTCTTACATTGAAACTATCAAACATTTTACTTTTGAATATTTGGAAAACTAATTCATCTAATAATCTTCTTCACTTTGAATGATAAAGATGCTGAGCGGGACTCTTTTTATATCAACTTGTAAAAGGAGTAATTCCTCAAGATAAGCAAATTCCCCTTTTGTCAAAATGTTTTCAAATGCTCTCTGTTGAACAGGAATCAAATTGAAGGTGGGATAAGGTTAACTACTGTATAGGTGTATAGGTGTATAAGTGATGCCTATGAACCCTTTTTCCACATACACAAATTCTAAAACAGACAACTAAATATTATAGATAGGTTAAACTATTTTGATTTTTTTTAAATAGAGTGGAAACCATTATGACAAAAAGAGCATTTTCTCAGGATAATATTAGCCGTCCTGCAATTTGATTGCAACATTAATGCCTCTGCTTAATGTATCGACACATATCAGCCTGCGCAGTCCGTGCAGACTGATCCATGTAGACACATTCTCTCTCAAGGGTATAGAGTACTGATTCCTGAAACTGAAAATCCACAGGTGAAATATCTCTACCCTGGTAAGCCTGTGTGGCATGCTTAGTCTGATCCGGGTCGATACTTTACGCAGAGTCCACAATGTTGGTTTGCTCGCAGGACAGCTCAAATCAAAGGAAAATCTAGTTAACACTGTGGAAGCCGCATGTTTTACTTGAGGATGTTGAAACTTCGTCAGAATATTTGCTTGTATGATATCTAGGCTAAGTTCGAATATGTGTCAGGTCCAGTAAAGAACTAGGTCACTAAACCATACTGTAGAAAAATATTGTTAACACTGTAGACACCGCATTTTTGTCTTGAGCAGTTTGAAACTTTGTCAGAAGATTTGTCTTGATGATACGCCAATTTCATATGTTGGTTATTTTGGATAAAAAAATTGGGCACTTAGCCAAATTGAAGGAAAACCTTGTTAAGACTCTGGAAGCTGCACTTTTAGCTTGAGCATGCTGAAACTTTGTCAGAATGATTTTTCTTTTTTATATTTAGTTTGAACATGGGTCATGTTTGTTCAAAAATTATGCCAAGTTGTAGAACAATCTTGATTTAACCCTTAAGAGACCGCAATTTTGACTTTAGCGTCTTGAAACTTTGTCAGACAGGTTTTCTTGATGATATACAGGCCAAGTTAGACATTGGTCATGTTGAGTCAAAAAAGATGTCCCTTGGTCAAATTGAAGGAAAATCTTGGTAATGCTCTGGAAGCCATGATTTGAACTCAAGCATGATGCAACTTTACCGGAATGTTTATCTTGATGATATCTAGGCTAAGTTCGAATATGGTCTGGTCAAAAACTAGGTCACTATGCCAATATTGA
The DNA here is from genome assembly GCA_031761405.1 of Serripes groenlandicus. Lineage (NCBI taxonomy): Eukaryota > Metazoa > Mollusca > Bivalvia > Cardiida > Cardiidae > Serripes > Serripes groenlandicus. The sequence continues at coordinate 60,926,137 of JASEVX010000002.1, forward strand.
GAAAGATCTTGTAAACACACTAGTCACCACATTTCTCTCAAATGTTCCTTTGGTGACTCTTTACAAAGAGTGTTGAAATTAAGTTGATTCTTTAGATACAATAGATAATAAATAGCTTTGCTACAGGTACTTTTTTACCCTTTCTACACTACAGACACATATTGTCAAATCTTCAACAGATGGATGGTATGAGAAATAGTTTTCTCAAGGTTTTCCTCACACGTCAATACATTTATTTTCATCAAAACAGATTTACCAATATCTTTAGTTAAACATTTTCAAATCATCTGCTGTAGAGTTTATCTATGTTTGGTTATCTACCGTTCAAGAGTAGTCTTCGTTAATTATCTATTAGCAGGTTACCTAACATGATATTTTTTGAAAAAAGTCTGATAAGTTGGAAGAACAGTTTAGGTACACTGTTGAAAACGTCGTGAGAAAAAGATAATTTGCCCGTGTCTAAAAGTTTCATTTGTTTTCTCGCAATTGTCAAAAAATATTGACTTCCTACTAGATTTCAAAACAAGTATTTATCAGGGAAAGGGTTAATATCAATCTAGTCGTTAATTGTATACTAAGAGTATGTTTCCGTTGTTGTTTTTTTCCTCATGTTTTCACTTTCAATTTCAACGTATATCTTCTATTTTCTACTGATCTTCTGTTTTTCATTATAACCAATTCACCATGTGTTTGTATGTATTCATGTCAGTATATATGTACATCTTTTTCCATGTTTTCTTATCATTTTGTCTATGATTGAGTGAATTTGTTCTTTATAATAATCTTCAAAAATGGAGGAAAGGAAGATTAATATATTTGAAACGATCCGGAAATAAGGCCGAGTTATATTTATTAAAGTGATTTCCTTAACGAACGTGGGGTCGGTTTATGTTGACTAGGTGAAAATTGGCTGTTTAGACTCGGTGCGAAAAGTCGCGGAATCGATCCCCGACCGGGTCATAACACAGACATGGCACTCAGGATTGTTTCCTTAGCATCACGACTGGTGTCAAGATAAATGTATCAGTAGTACTGGTAACTTACCATGGACACGTATTGATAAAACTGAACGAATTGTTGAAAGTGGCGTAAACCATCATTCAAACAATCAAATAAACAAACAAACATAATTTACATTTCTTAAATTCGGTTAACGACAAGTTACGCAATGTCGTTACCAGATTAAGATGTTGTAAGTTATCGAAAAGTTTGTGCAGATGGTCCATGCATATTGTGGTAACATCCTGATTGAATAGGATTATAACGATACTATTAAACTGTACACTAATTATAGCGTTACTTTTACAAATGCCATAAGTACTAGAAATTGTTTCATAATAATCCTGATTGAATAGGGTTATAACGATACCTTATTATCGTCAGGCCTGATCCCCGTGAATTATCTCCCTTTTTACAATTACCATAACTACTAGAGAGTGTTTCATAATAATCCTGATTGAATAGTGTTATAACGATACTATTAAACTGTAAAATAATTATAGCGTTACTTTTACATATTCCAAGTTGACATTCCACGTAGAAATCACTCACTACGTGAATATAAACGTTCTCTAGAAGCAATAGAAAACTCGTTGTATAATTAGAGAAGTCGAGATTATATAGTACTGATGGGGGATTTCAATACAGAATGAGTCTCGATAGAAGGGGCAAATGATTGTGTCATTCCTTAGCTATTCTTCCTTCATACCCTTATAAAAGTAAACAACAACAACAACAACAACACTGTATGCTTTTTACCAGACAGGCTGTATAAGTAGAGGACTGAGATACAAATAATCATTAACAGATTCGCCTGATCGAATATTAATACAATATTAAACCGACGTTGATAAATCGAGCAGACCTATAAACAATATGAAGCTTATGTAATGCGGAAGAGCGGACGGATGCTAACCTGAAGTATACGGTTAACGTATGGAGGTATTTTAACCCTAGTCGAGTAAATAATGTAATGTAATCAAAACTTTCATCTTATATATACTCATTATTATCCCCCACCCTCTCCAACACACACATACATACACAGTCCACATACACCGTCCGCATACAAACATAAATATACACACATACATACACTGTCCACATACACACATACATACACTGTCTACATACACACACACATACACTGTCCACATACACACATACATACACTGTCCACATACACATATACATACAGGGTCCACACATAGATACATACACTATCCACATACACACACACATACACTGTCCACATACACACATACATACACTGTCCACATACACATATACATACATGGTCCACACACACATACATACACTGTCCACATACAGAAAATTTGCAGCAGACGACTTTAATGTACGTTTCATATGTCTAAATTGTCCATTTTTAATTCAGATATTTGAATTACGAATGCTGTCAGACAAATATGATTGTCTTTTATATTATTATAGAAATACAATAACTGATGTATTGGTTAATTGTAGCTTATATCGTTTTCAAGAGTTTAAAAGTATATTACCGCGACCAGGTGACTTCACCATGTGTTGTCTGACTTTCTCACTCAAGTAAGGTTTTTAACCGAAGTCACTGTACCCTCCCCCCCCCCCCCCCCCCCCCCCCCCCCCCCCCCCCCCCCCCCCCCCCCCCCCCCCCCCCCTCCCACCTCATGCAGAACTGCAGAAATGAGGTAACATATTTAATATTTCTGGACATCTTAACATGATCCTGAACTTTGCGAAAAGAAATATATTATGGTGACGATCATTTTTGTCGTTAAATTGATGTGTTGTCTTGCTTATCAAAAATTGCGTATTTCATCACAAATTCATAATTTGATTTTATTCATTCATTCTTCCATTCAATAATTTGTCGGTCCATCCATACCTCAGTCTATCTATATATTAATTAATTGAATAGTTCATTCATTCATTCATTTAATTATTATTCATTGATTGATTTATGTATTGAGTCACTGATTCAATCTTTCATTCATACTTTCGTTTGTTCGTCCATTCATTCCGTCAATATTTTATTTGACTATTCATTCATTTATTTATTCGTACGTCCATAAAACCATACATCCCTTTATCCATCCATCCATTCATGCATGCTTTCATGATTAACTAATTAATTAGTTAGTTAATTCATTCCTTCACTCATTCATCCAATTATTCAACCCATCCGTCCCTCAGTCCATACATCAAAACATCTACACATTCATTTATTCAGTTATCAATATATCCATCTATATTTCATAATTTCAACCCTTCATTCATTCTGTTTCCATATTTCATTCTGTCTTTAACGTATTCATTACTTTCTCAATAACATTGTTTTTTTCTAGCACACATACGTCGTTATCACTTTCTTTTCTTCCTTTCCTTGATTTAATCTTTCATTCTATAAAAGGAAGGGAAATACCTTGACAAAGAATCAACACTAAGAGTATTCCAAGAGACACTGTAGATGCCATATTTGCGCTCAAAGAAAACACAAACCGAATCGCTCCCAGCTTTTAATCTTATTAAAATAATTTATGAAGTGCCTGGCCATAACGAGGCTGTATAACATACACCTCCGACAAAACTTCCTGTTTGGTTTTACCCTTTTCCTCATACAGATACCTTAAGACGCCTATTCTGCTGTAAAGTTTGAAAACAATGAAGGAAACTAGAAATCGCTTTATAACGCCATTCTAAACAATTGACTACAATGCTTTTCCTAATATGATTTTAACGTAGACGAATCTTAAAAATTAGTTTATCACTGTTAACCTTGAGTACCACCTTTACTATAGAATAGTCTAAAATGATTCGAAATACTCAAAAAATATACTGCCTAGACTGTGCGATATCGCATACTGAGGTCGCTCATCCAAAATTTATTTTTCCTGCGAATTTATCCTTATATTTTTATCATTAGTATAACTTGACAAATGTCTGATTTTCTTCTAATGTATGTCTAAGAGATTTAATTTTGTTAGAGCAATGCTTATTTATTGAGACTTTTAATGTTTATGCAAAAGAAATAGTGTTTTGCTTCCTAATGAGAATCTTAGCCTAATTTTCTATTCGATACGAATATTTGAACGATCTTTGACAAAGGCAGGATAGAGTGCCGATATCTATTCAGTAGTAACCTGTAACAATTAATCGTAAACTTCAGTCAAGTGACGTTACACAAGGGACTACTTATTATTTGAATCTTTCAGCACCGAATTGTTTAAAGTACACTATTCCATGTTTAAAACCGAGCGTTTCATTTAATAAGATTATTGAAATACTGTGTTAACTAGAATGCAAACAATATTGAATCGCGGGAGACAGTTCGTTATGAGCTGATTCTGTATTGTTGGTTAAACCTCAATATTGCCATTTGCGCTGAAATAGTTAATAATACCTTACGAAGGCGAGACTAAGGTAGTACATGTTTATTCTTTAAGACTAGAGTATTGAACGAACAGTTATTGACCAAATAAACTTGATGCTGCTATATGTGCGATTACATCGAACAAGTTCGAACTGTGCTCCCATTATTCCACAATGTAGGCTATATATTCATGACACAATTAACGAATTACAGTAATGAAAATACATATAGATAGGTTATATTATGAATATGCCAGGCGATCCAGGAAAACATCCAATCAAAGGGTAGTTTCGATCACTGTGGATCCAAATCAATATGTTATAGTGTGCAGTGTGTGGCACCTGTACTGATCGCGTAATATTCTGCGAAACTTTCAGGAAACGCACGCTAGGCAATCAATATTTTGATCAGAAAGCACATATATATTTCTATTAAGTGCCAAAACGTTGATTTGAAAGAAGCACAGCTCATTAGCATATTGCACAAAGGTGAAGGTTAAGGTGAGGTTTAGGTATTTTTGTTCCGGTATTACTGACAATAATCAAAGAATGCACAGTCTCTTGTGGCTCTTAAACAATCCTAATCTATACATTGACATTGGATTAGCCGTGTTCGAGCGGTGCAGTGGGTGGTTTGAGAACGCGCGTAAAGTTGAAAATACGAAATAGTTTCATTACTGACTAACAATATTTGTAATGAAACATTCCTTCACATTATTTTGGAATTAATTATCTAAGTATTGCTTAGCACAAAGTATTGTTAGAGGAATTGGAACCAGATGAATTCAGTGACCGGAGTCACCTCCGACAACCAGTATAGATGTGCAGGTAGTCTAAGTTCTTTCCACGCTGTTCGCTTTGTATTCGAACAAATATTCAATAACGTTCTGGCGAATGGGTGTGCTTTTCAACAGGCGTCATGAATACACATAGGTTGAGTAACTGTTTGTGTCACACATGTCAAGTGGTTGGTTTTCCTGGAGCTCTGTGTAATCAACACAACACATTAAATGAGCCGTCACGAGAAAAACCAACAGTGTAGACTCTGCGTAAAGTATCGACCCGGATCAGGCTAAGCTTGCTGCTGTGAAATTGTCTACAGGAAAACTCTCACAAGAACCCTAACCCTATCCCACATAAAGCAAATCTGCAGCAGCAACTTTGAAAACATTTAGGTCAAAGTATCGAAAATGTCCATTAATACAAGTATGATCATTGATTAGAGATCTGAACGGAGTTTCCGAATAATATGCAATTTGAAAAAGCCCAGAGGAGAGATAATAATTGACCCATCTATGTACATTCTTGAAATTGAAGCCCTTCTGAATTCTCTCAAGTATATGTTTATGAGATGCAAAACGTGTAAATGTGACAAAGTCAACACTATTTTATAATGATGAGGCACTTTGCCATTTAAACAAGTGGTGTTTAATGGAGATATCCGTTCGAAGAAAAACACTATACGTAACTCTTTCTATATCTCTCTCTCATCAATTCTCTCTCTCTCTCTCTCTCTCTCTCTCTCTCTCTCTCTCTCTCTCTCTCTTTCTCTCTCTCTCTGTGTCTCTGTCTCTGTCTCTGTTTCTCTGTCTCTGTCTCTCTCTCTGTCTCTCTCTCTGTCTCTCTCTGTCTCTCTCTCTCTGACTCTCTCTATCTCTGTCTCTCTCTGTCTCTCTCTGTCTCTCTCTCTCTCTCTCTGTCTCTCTCTCTGTCTCTCTCTCTCTCTGTCTCTCTCTGTCTGTCTCTCTCTCTCTCTCTCTCCCTCTCTCTCTCTCTATTTCTGTCCCTCTGTGTGTGTGTCTTTATATGTGTATCTTTCTGTATCTCTTTGTCTCCCTCTGTCTAACTGCCTCTGTCTATGTCTGTCTATCACTCTACACCCATTCTATCTCTCAATATATGTCTGTCTGTCTGTCTGTCTGTCTGTCTGTCTGTCTGTCTGTCTGTCTGTCTGTCTCTCAATCTCTCTCTCGCTCTCTATTTCAGTCTCTCTGTATCTCTCTCTCTCTCTCTCTCTCTCTCTTTCTCTCTCGCTTTCTCTCTCTCTGCTTTCTCTCTTTCTCTTTCTCTTTCTCTCTCTTTCTCCCTCTCTTTCTCTCAGCTTCAGTGTATATGAAAACACGAATGTTCCTGTTAAATATATGTATCAAAACTATGAATATTTTTTGTTTTATAGCCATAACATATTAGCAATTAAACTTATTGCTTATAATTTCTCTTTCAGTGTGACTTTCGAAGCGTTATACATATGATGCATATGCTTATTCTGTAAGGGTGATATGTGTTTGCGTTCGTATTCTTCGATATTTATCTATTAACGCTTAACTTATGGGATATCTTTTGAAAAACATCTGATAAATTGGAAGACCAGTTGAAAACGTCGTGAGAAAAAGATAATTTGCCCCTGTTTAGAAGTTTCATTTGTTTTCTCGGAATTTTTAAAATATTGTCTTCACACTAGTTTTCAAGCAAGTATTTATCAGGGAAAGGGTTAATATCAGTCTAGTCGTTAATTGTTTACTAAGTCCATGTTTCTGTTTCTGTTTTTTTCCACATGTTTTCATTTTCAATATTAATGTATATCTTCTTTTTTTTCTCATCATCTTGTGTTTTTCATAATCAACTATTCACTATGTGTTTGTATGAATTAATGTCAGTTCATCTGTATATCTGTTTACTGTTTTTCTTTTCATTTTGTCTATGCTTGTGTTTATTGTTTCTTTATAATAATATTCGGGAATAATGTCGATTTATAATTATTTAAGTGATAGCATTAACGAACGTGAGGTGGGTTAATGTTGATTAGGTCAACATTGGCTGTTCAGCCTTTGTGCGAAAAGTCGAGGGTTCGATCCTAGACAGGGTCATAACGAAGAAATCGCGATCAGGAGTTTGTCCTTAGCATTACGACAGGTATCAAGATCAATGTATCAGTAGTACTGGTAACTTACCAAGGACACGCATTGATGTAACTGAACGAATTGTTGAAAGATGTGTAAAACATCACACACACAAACAAACAAACAGAGAAAATTCACGTTTCTTAAATTCGGTTAACGACAATTCTTTATTATCGTTAGGCGTTATCCCTGTGAATTATCTCCCTTTGTACAAATGCCATAAATACTAGAAAGTGTCTCATAATAATACGATGCTCAACTGTAAAACGTGAGTTCCACAGTGCACATGAACAAAATGTGCAAACTTATCTTAAGATTTTAGTAGACGCATTTGACCGAAATGAGGAAAAGGATAGGTGTGCATTTTAGAAATTAGTGAATAGGTACAAAATGTAGAGGAAAGCTATATCTCATCAGACATATATATATTATTTTTAAACCGGCCAGATATTTTCGGATGTGAAGATTTTAAAATGTCTCACTGTATCCATCTCACGCAAACAGTCCATACAAGTCATAACAGTCCGAACAGCGGACAACGGAAAACGGACGATGGACGACGCACAACTAACGACCAAACAACGCACGACGGACGACGCACAGCGGACAACAAGGGACGAAGCTAGCATGTCATTGTATATTTAAGTTTGAAAATCTGCAGGATGTTACATAATTGATGGTCATTAAAGTAAGTTAGACAAAAACAATTTACGTAGTTTTCTTTGGAAACTGTTAATTAACACGAGGACCTTTATAGTCGTCATATTTCACTCACCTGTGTAACATGATTTAGACAGTTGTCTATGCACATATAAGGGAATCAAGCCCCTGATAACTTTCAAAGCAGTACAATTGCTCAAATTGACATTTTTCTACTTTTTTTTAATCTTTAAGATACAATTATAATAACTCAACTCAATGTTATTAGGAATTCGGCAAATAAACATGCCATTGGCAATAAACAATAGATACATGAATATATGACAATGATGATTATTTACATGCTGTACGTACTTAAGTCTAAATATATTCACTACTACTTAAAAAGTAATAACATTTCAATATAATTAGACGATATTTTTTAAGCTTAAATCCCTATTTTGCATAGCTTCTTTTTTAAATATTGCCGTATTGACTTGCGTGTCTCTTCTTGTTGATGCCAATATTTTGATAAATTTAGTAACAGTTGGCCAAGTTATAGAAAGGATATTTTTCTTAGATCCTGGAAGTTCGAACACATGCATAGGAAGTGATATTCTGTTTCTGTCTGCTTTGAATTGCACAATTTACAAATTCTTTTCGCTTTATCAATATTTAAGTATCGTCCACTTTCAATTGCAAGTTTATGAGTTTCAAGTCTAAATTGATATAGCGACGTGATATCATTATGTGTTCACTGTATACTGTGTACATTAAACTGTTGGTATTATCAATAATTCTAAACAATATCTGAGTGATCTTTCGGGAGCTATTATGGTCAAAGCGTATCGACCGAGTTCAACATACACAGTGAAGTTCGGGGTTTGTGTTCGAACTCCTAGAATTATTTTGCAAAATATAATGTGCAGTTTTTCATCAGCCTTTAGACAATATATACCCCAAACCCTCCGCTCCGTAGATTAGAATCGGAGAAACCGATGTATCAAATAAAGTTAATTTTGTTTTAATATCCAATTTAACTTATTTAAATAAGATCAAAAGATTACTAAAAGCTCTCAGTGACTGATCATAGAAAGCACTAACAGCATTATGCATTACTCCAGTTTTAGAGAATTCTACCCCTAAGTAACACAAAATGATCCACTTCTTCTAAAATGTCCTCGCCAATAAACCATTCAAATCACAGACATTCTTTGTCTTTTCAAAAATGCAAATTTTACTTTTACCAACGTTTATTTTCAATCTAATTGTGTAGCCTAATCCGAAGTTGTTTCAGTTATTCTCTATTTATAATTTCCATTTGTTATAATAATTTAAAGCACTAAACATTGTTCGTTATACGATACAATTATTTGTATAATACAGTGAAGAATACAAATACAATCAAGAGTACTTTTCTTTATTATGAAACCGAATTTCGTATGGTTTACTATTATTGTACTTTATTTGTATTTTATTGTTTTCCAAAATTTACGGCTATTTTTCTTACTTAATTCAGACATATTTTGACCTTATTTTGTAAAATACTGAGCTCGGCGTTTCTCATACGCATATTGATTTCTTAATTTCAAAAGAATAAGTTTGTTCTCTTTTCTTCGATTCTTCCTAAAGTTATCTTTGCTTTATAATGAATGTTTCTTACACATTGTAAATAACTTATTACTGTTTCTGTTCACAAATGTGTCACGTGACTTTCGAACAGGTTCATATGTATCGAGCCTATCGCAAGCGGGCTAGACACAAATAGTTAATGGTATTACATGATATTGAACAAAACTCATCGGGAAACCCCACATACAGAAAATACAGTATAATTACGTTCTCTTGTGAGTTTATTTGTATACGTTAAGTGCCTACAACACATCTGAGTTTGGAAACATTAAGGTACAATATTGAACATCTCTTTAATAAAAGTAAAATTATAGAACATATTAGGAAATAGTGTGGCCATATATATCGAGCCTAAAGAAGATCGTGATATTGAACAAAACCCATCAGGAAACCGCACAGAAAAAACAGTAAAGCTGCATTCTTTTGTGTGTTTTTGTTTTTATACATTTAGTGCTTATAACAAATCTGTACCACACAACTTTCGAAACATTAAGGACAAATATGAAAAATCTCTCTAAATGAATGTAAAATTATAAATAGATTGGGAAATATTTTTGCAAAAGGACAATATCTCAATGTGTGCAATAGCCAATAGAGCCACAATACTTTCAAATGTTTTTTGCAACAAAAATGCGTCTGCAAGAGGGACAGGGTTGATTGAGACAGACAACAAGATTAAAGTTTAAAGTGACACATAAAAGGTTACGTCAATGCAGTGTAAAGTCGCTTACAGCAGGATAAGGTTGCAGTTTTCGTAAAATGTCCATTTATATTTAAAAAAACCTGTTAATTTGAATTCCCTTCCCACTTGCTGTCGCATTTTGATTTTTTTCTAATTGTGTCCCACAACTCTTTTCAATAATCCCACTTTCGTTTAAAGAGAGTTATCATAATTATGTTTTATGCCAAAATGGTTTTAAAGGTGTCTTCTGTAAATGTTTCGTATGTGCAAAATGATGATGTTTACAAATCATTACAACGTTATGAAGCAATGTTTCTCAATAATTCTGTTTTGCTTTACATTAGATATGCATCGATTAACGTCATTTCCCATCATTATTTATCAACAACCATTCCCATAAAATATTAACATTTACGAAATAATAATAATATGCCGCTCTGGTAATCATCATTAAGTAAGAATTTTCCTGAGGATTTTGTTCGCACAATAAAACAATGCAACTTTTGTCACAAAAGCTTTACAGGCTTTATCTTTTCTGCAAAGTTCTTTACACAATTCTAGATATTGTTTAACTTCTCCCAGTTGTACTGTAACCATGATGGCATTGTGTAAAAGACGGAACGATGCAACCAGGCTTGAACAGTTCTGTAAACACAAAACATGATTTTTTACGGAATATATCAAGATACAAAATTCTTAATGTCTTTTAACGGATATCGACTCAAGACGTATGCGAAAAGGCTACCTTAACCCTTTACCATTTGTAGATGCATTTTGACGCACAAGGAGCATACGTGTTTTGAGTAAACTGTGTTTGACCTACATAAGCAGTTTTCAACCTACAGGATGAAAGAGGATGTCTTGTATATGCAGTCACACTCTTTGGGAAACAATCTAGTGTTTGTTAACATCCTGGAAACGGAGTATAAGAAGCCCGATTAACCTAAAAAGGTACTTCGTAGCTTCATGGTCGAACAATAAAAAATAACCCAAGACTTAGTTAATTGTATGAAGTTTGAGCGGTTCCTCACAATGGGGCAAAGGCGTTGGCAAGTCAGACACAGACATATAGTGGCCGAGTTTTCGTTGTTTAACGGGCATGAGCCCGTTAGAAAGCAAGGAAGGCAGTTGAAAAATACACTTTTCTCAATGTTTGAACTATTCCCTCGTGAGATTGCGGCTAAACGTAAATCGTTAGTACCGCAAATAAAGACCGCCATTTGCTCCGAACGCATGGCGTGGTTAAGAATCCGAGGCGTGTGATCTTCCTTCATACATATCTACATATGATGTGTAACCTTCATGTAAAGTTTGAACCAAATCTATTGAGCCGTTTAGGAGGAGTAGTGCTTGTAAGAAATGTGGACATACGGACAGACAGACAGACAGACAGGGTGATTCCTATATACCCCCCCCCCCCCCCTCACCCCAAACTTTGTTTGCGGGGGGTATAATGATACATTGACGATAACATTGTAAACAACAATACATGAACAGCGTAGGATTAGTCGAAAGATGTAATGGACAGTAATGGTCTTACGAAACACAAGAGATAGGACCCAGGTTTTGTAGAATTACTTAGTCCGATGTACAACTAAGTTGGTATAGCCATGTTGATATTTATCGTAATTTAAACATAGAGATGCCCGGAGAAAATGAGGAGGCATAGTAATACATTACAAAACTATTATGGAAAAAGGTATATCTATTGTTTAAAATCGATTTGATACAGTTATCTTACTAAAGCCAGACAACAAAAGATCAATTTACAGAGGGATATTTACTTATGTGGAGGATACATTTGGTGTGAAAACTCAGTATTATACAGCTGTATTATTGACACACTCCTGAAGATTCCGGATTCCCGGACTATGGTGAAGTAACCCCGCATCTATAGATAGCACACGCGGGAATCACCATAACAAGTCTGGGATCAACCATTGATAATTTTGTTATGGTTCAGTCTCGTAAGCAGTCTCGTGATGGGTATAAAATAACGAGATCTGTTCTAAGCCTCTGAGTTTGTATTTACCATTATCGTTGACGTCCGTTTCTGCTGTAGGAACTCAAAGAAAGCCAGTGATTTGTAGATACCGCTGTAGACGAGTGTAAACACCAACCAACAGTAAGTTGATACCTTTCACAGTTCTTTTCATTGACACTATGAGCTAATAGTATATAAATAACACATTGCTTTGAATTGGACAGTAATATTGTCGGCCTGAGGTGAATACTGTCACCTGAGCCACAATATTACTGTCCAATTGAAAGCAATTTGTTATTTTTTTTATTATACCAAAAAATAATAAAATAATAAATAATAAATATAAAAAATAAAATTATAATTATTTTATGATCTGTAAAATGTTTCATAGCACAAAAGTACAACACAGAGCGCTCTACATGTTTAGTTTTAATGAGTTTCATTAACATCCTACCTGCCAGTAAACAAATTTGCATACGGCCGTGATATAGTACAAAAACTGTCTCATGGTCACGTGGTACATTTGTCTTGACAGTACAAATAGCAACTTTTTGTCAATGGGAGTTTTATATGGACAATGAAATTGAGGTATACTAATAAGAAATGTCTGTTTGTCTTTCGGCCATTAACGTTTCTGTTCGACAACGAGAGGACAAACATTTTGTGGTTTTCCTCGTGTCTGAACATTGCTGAGGCCTGTAGATACTTGTAGTATTGCAGGGTAAACAAACAACTTGGTTGAGAGGGCTCCCAATTTTGTTGGGTAGTTCGTTCCAGTTATTATCCGTAAATACGTGCCACGAGAACTGACCGCCATTTTGTTTATTGACATTCATTATGGATGTTAGGAAACATAGGTGTTTTTTTTTAAATAGTAACAATTATTATGAGATTGGTTAAGAGAGTTCTCAAATTTGTTGTGCAGCTGGTTCCAGTTAATTACCATAAAGTTTTGCGGAAACATGACCGCCATTTTGTTTGTTGGCTGCCATAATTGGATGTGGGGAGGCTGGGGTGATCATTTTGAATAGTGACAGTATTATGGGGTAGAATAACATATTGATACAGAGCTCCCAAACTTATTGGGCAGCTTATTACCCAGTTATTACCCGGAAATATGTTCCACTAAACATGACCGCTATTTTGTTTATTGACATCCGTTATTGGTGATTAGGAACCAGAAACTGTTATTTGAAGCAATTATATTTATTCAATGAATGGGTGTATGTGGCTCCAAAATTGAGGATGATGCACATGTATGCTGTTGGGTTTATATTTCCCGGTGAAATATGATGTGGTTTTGGGTATAGGTGCTATATTGTTTAATCAGGTAGCAGCCTATGAACCTAACTAGAGACAAACATGAAATCTCTGCAATTGTAACCAATATTTCAATATTCCAATAAGACAGTATTGTTAACCAATATATGTACTTTTTATCGGAGACCGAATTGGGCCAATACTTACTGAAACTAAGGATTTTAGAACTTAATTATAGTCAAAGTCAGTTCGTAGATCTGAAAATCCATCATAATTTAATTTAAAAAAAATAACATTCTAGCTAAATTTAAGAACACATTAATTGAATGGGAATATCTCATTTTATTCTGTAAAGGGAGGTAATTTGGGATTTAAGAGTTGCCTGAGCATCTGTCAAATTTGGAATAGGAGCAGTCGATGGGTTTTCATATTTGCTAGCAAAAACTAGAGGTTGCAGATTAGGAAGATGCCAATTTAGAAGAATGCCTCAAACAGGAGTCACAACTCCAGCATTTTCTGAATGGGCTTCTCTCCCTGTTATGATTAGGAAAGGAGATGAGATTGTACGATGGTGTGATCGGCAGAGCTTTAAAATGCCGTCACAAAAAAGGAACCTTACCCCCTTATGCTCGCCAAATGGCATTATTGCCGAGCGCGAGGGTAAACAACGTCATAAATCACCATCAGGAACCTTACCCACGAAAGAGGAATGCCTAGAAACTTTGTCTGGTAATCATTACCATGTATATACTATTTCATTTTTATTCTTATTAAAATGCCTTTGGGTTATTCTATGCATCAGCATTTTTTTGCGATTTAGCCTTGGGTTATGCAATGCATCAGTATTTTTGCGATTTAGCCCTGGGTTATGCAATGTATAAGTATTTTTGCGATTTAGCCCTGGGTTATGCAATGCATCAGTAAGTTTGCGAATTAGCCCTGGGTTACTGGGTATAGTCTACTTACCGATGAAGGACAGTGCCCAAGTATGTTGAAGCGTTGTACGGGACTGGCCAATTATCACATGAGATGTACAGGAAGCTTTGTATGTTGGTTATGCTGTTTTACGCTCTCACAGAAAAGTAATTTATCTGTTGTGCGACTAGCATTTGATAAGTGAAATAGGCCTAACTGGTGCTCTTATGCTTATGTTGCCAAAACCGTTTTATAATTTCAAGTTTCTGAATATTAAAATTCAACAAAATGCAACAAGTATCAGAAATAAGTTGATGAGGTCAGTTATAGATAAATAGATTGTTGTGCTTAGCAATTCAATGTCTTTGTTTTTTAGAAAGATATGTCAGAATTTTGTTAGCTTGTGGTATATTTTTAAAAGCTTAATACTTATCTCAAACTCTCAATATTTTTGCAAAAGTAGTGACCAATATTTCAACATCATTAATTTTTAATGAATTGGATACTTATTGAAAAAAGACATTTATCCCATCCTTACTGTTTTCGTATACCAGGACAGTGTAAACCCTACAACTCTGGTTAAGCGATCGCCGCACATGTATGAAAAAGTGCATCACTCCATAACTGGGAAGGTCAAGATCTGTGCATTGGTTTTAGATGTCTCGGTCATGGTTGTTTAAAATAAAACTTCAGATACAAAAGGGTAGGTCTACCACATGCTGTAATGCAGATTTCTTTAAATATTAAGAAATTCCAATTGGAACACCTACATATTGTTTCTTAAAAGTGTATACAATAAATGTGTACTAAACAACAGGCATTATATACGGGATCTTGTATTCAATATTGAGGATAGGCTCTCATTTCAATTTATTGTTGTTTTCGTTATTTTTAAATTGATGTTTCTGATTATTGTCAAAAGTTACAAGTCTATATGGACGAAGCTCATAACGGGGCGTGTATATATTGACAAGGTACATTTCCTTTTTAACGGCCAATTTTTCTGAGCACAATTGCTGTAATTTATCTTAAGATATTCGCGTGGAATTATTATATTCAAAGATTTTAAAGTCAAAGCAAGTTATGTACCAAATGTTTTTAGAGTTAATGGAATTATAAGCGAGATATAGCTTTCAATGTAAAACTACTGTTCGTCGACATCACTGAGGGTCCGAGAAAAACTCGTAAATCAGATGACTTTTCCATTTTTAAGAAGTGTCATATAATTTTAATGCGCTACTTTAATAGGGCATTCATATATTACATATTAAAGTTGACTTGACCAATTCGTAGTACTTCGGACGTCATTGATTACGCATACACTAAAAATGAAGGCTTGAATCGAATTAAGAACTCATTTAACACGAAAATCGGATACAACTGAAAAAGATATTTTAATAAAGCCACAAAACTACGCTTTCTTCGAAAGGATTTTTTTTCTATCTTGTATGCACCTGAAATACGGCGCTTTGTCATAAATTCATACGGCAAAATATGTCGAATAATTAAAAACCAAATGTCCCGGGCCGCTGAATAGGAATTGTACCTTGTCAATATACAGTCAAATGCTATTTTTAGATTTTAAACGAGACTGGCACCTGTGGTTCAGGGGAAGAACAACACACTGACATATATGTTGTCAAGAATTCACGTTTAATGTACGACACATTCAGGGCAAGAACAAAACACTTGCAGAAATGTTGCCAATAACCAAAGTATAATGTGCGTGCGTTTAGGGCAAGAACAAAACACTGCCAGAAATGTTGTCAATAATTCAGGTATAACTACGCACCTTCGGGGTAAGAACAACTCACTAGCAGAAATGTTGTCAATAACCCAGGAATAATGTACGTGCGTTTAGGGCAAGAACAAAACACTGGCAGAAATGTTGTCAATAATTCAGGTTTGATGTACGGCACATTAAGGGTAAGAACAACACAATGGCATAAATGTTGTCAATAATCCAGGTTTAATGTACGGCACATTCAGGGTAAGAACAACATACTGACAGATAAGTTGTCAATAGTTTATGTTTAATGTACGGCACATTCAGGGCAAGAACAACATATTGACAGATAAGTTGTCAATAGTTTATGTTTAATGTACGGCACATTCAGGGCAATAACAACACATTGAAATATATGTTGTCAAGAATTCAGGTTTAATGTATTGCACATTCAGGGACAGAACAACCCACTGACAGATATGTTGTCAATAATTCACGTTTAATGTACGGCAAATTCAGGACAAGACCAACACACTTGCGGAAATGTTGTCAGGAGTTCAGTGAGATAAGTTTGTATGGATTCTTTCAAATGGAATAAGTAATTTTAAAATTGAAATGAGGTGTATGTAACACACTTATCCAGGGAAACTGTTCAATATGTAGGAATACGCATAAAAAGGGTTAGTCCATGTTTTATTGTATTAACAAATCATACTTGTCTTACTTATAAGTAAAATATGTCAAATCACGACTCATAGACTGGGTAAACAAGAACTTGAATTAAGTTGTGGGGTAGACATTTAGCTGTGAGAGTGATATTGTGAGATGTGAAGGCGTCTGATTAGTATGGTTTTATGGTGAAAGATAATAAGATATCTTAAATGTTGTTTGGATGAGTTTAGTTAACCATGTCATTGAACATATGTTTCTGATATTTATTTCTGTCATTTCAAAATATTTTAAGCAATTTGTATGTTGAAATATGTGTTAAACTTGTACGCTTTTCGATCATCATTTTAAACTTGTAGTCTCCTGGCCTATCAATTGGAACTCGAGTTAAAGTCATGTGTGAATCGCTTTAAATAGTGTCCAGTAGACAACATTGGTCGAATGTAGGAACATGTACAATCCAATCCTAGGGCTATATCATAAAATGGAAGAAACCATGTACCAGTATATGTAAGAGTTATGATGATATGAGTCAACAGGACGTCGTATACACAGTTGACAATCCTTTTGGCTATAATTAATACTATAGATCGCAACATTGAGATCTTCATACTATTTTTCCCTCCAAAGGTTGCCTTCTATAGATACGTCAAAAGGCATCTGTATGAGGGAAAACCACTCGTCGTGTAACGGAGTATTCTTATTGTATTTATATTTATTTATCTATAAAATTCCCATTCATGTACAAACAATGTCATATACATAAATGTTCGCTGTAAAACAAATGATGACTGATACATGGCCATTCCCAAGGCATTATAGGAGAATTGTGATATATTTATTATGCGTTAGCTCAGTCGTTGCTGAGTGATTAGATCGTACAGTTTTCGAACAGCTCAATCTTTGATGAGACATTAGATCGTGCAGCTTTCGAACAGCTCAGTCGGTGAATGGTAAGATAATGCAGTTGTCGAACAGATATAGCTCAGTCGTTGATGAGTGATTGCATCGTACAGTTTTCGAACCGCGATAGCTCAGTCGTTGCTGAGTGGTTAGATCGTGCATTTTGTGTACAGCGTTAGCTCTGTCAGAAGTTGCTGAGTGATTAGATCGTACAGTTTTCAAAACCGATGGCTCAGTCGTTGCTGAGTGGTTATATCGTATAGTTTGTTTTCAAAAACCGATAGCTCAGTCGTTGCTGAGTGAATATATTGTATAGTTTTCAAAACGCGATAGCTCAGTCGTCGCTGAGTGGTTCGATTGAATAGTGTTCAAACCGCAATAGCTCAATCGTTGCTGAGTGATTAGATCGTATAGCATTCAATCCGCAATAGCGCAGTCGTTGCTGATTGATTAGATTGTACAGTCTTCAAAACCAATAGCTCAGTCGACGCAGAGTTGTTCGATTGTATAGTTTTCAAACCGCAATAGCTTAATCGTTGCTAAGTGGTTTGATTGTGTAGTTTTCAAACCGCTATAGCTCAGTCGTTGCTGAGAGATTATATCGTATAGTTTTCAAAACCGATAGCTCAGTCGTTGCTGAGTGGTAAGATAGTACAGATATCGAACCGCGATAGCTCTGTCGTTGCTGAGTGGTTAGATCGTACAGTTTTCAAACCGCAATAGCTCAGTTGTTGCTGAGTGATTAGATCGTATAGTTTTCCAAACCGATAGCTCAGTCGTTGCTGAGTGATTATATCGTATAGTTTTCAAAACCGATAGTTCAGTCGTTGCTGAGTGGTTATATCGTATAGTTTTCAAACTGTTATAGCCCAGTAGTTGCTGAGGGTATAGATCCTACAGTTACTGTATTAGTTCAGTCGTTGCTGGGTTGTTAGATTTTACAATATTCAAACTGTGATAGCTAAGTCGTTGCTGAGTGGTTAGATCGAACAGTTTTTGAACAGCGATCGCTAAGTCGTTGCTGGGTGATTAGATCGTACAGTTCTCGAACCATGATCGCTTAGTCGTTGCTGAGTGGTAATATCGTACAATTTTCGAACCGCGATAGCTCAGTCGTTACCGATTGGTTAGATGGTAGAGTTTTCGAACTGCGTTAGCTCAGTCGTTGCTGAGTGGTTAGATCGTACAGTTTTCAAATCTCGATAGCTCAGTCGTTGCTGAGTGGTTAGATCGAACAGTTTTTGAACAGCGATCGCTTAGTCGTTGCTGAGTGATTAGATCGTACAGTTCTCGAACCGTGATCGCTTAGTCTTTGCTGAGTGGTAATATCGTACAATTTTCGAACCGCGATAGCTCAGTCGTTGCCGATTGGTTAGATGGTACAGTTTTCGAACTGCGTTAGCTCAGTCGTTGCTGAGTGTTCAGATCGTACAGTTTTCAAATCGCGATTGCTCAGTCGTGGATGAGTGGTTAGATAGTACATATATTGAACCGCGATAGCTCAGTCGTCGCTGAGCGGTTAAATAGTACAGTTCTTAAACCGCAATATATCAGTAGTTGCTGAATGGTCAGTTCGTATAGTTTTTAAACCGCGATAGCTCAGTCGGCAACAACGTGTCTTTCTCGAGTTCAATATCCGGCCTGGCATTCAACTATTTACGATGAATGTAGAAAGTCAAAGTTCCTAGCGCCATTAGTATTCCTCTCATTGAAAAAAACAATATATCGACAGATTACTTTACAATAATCCTATGTTTAAATTCAAATCCCCTTTGAACGAATGGGCTATCAGTCTTATGTGGTAACGCAGCCAGTCGCTTGGAAAGACTTTTGAGTTAATTAATGGTGTAAGAAAGCCAGAAAATGCATGAGTAGGTGAACTGACCGACGTGTTATGACCGAAACATTGTTGAAAACGGACGGCGTATAATCCTAATCAATCGATCAATATTTTAAACAGTAGCACACATATAAAATAATTTGGCCTATATCGCATTAAATCATTTATAAACAGAATATTGTCCTGGTTAACATTTGATATTACAATAATTCTCTATAGTTTCCATGTTGCGTGGTATTTGTTCACGAATATCACTGCTTATATATTTGAAACTTTTTTCTTCAATATATATAAGGGCTTTAGGGTTTATGTATATTTTACAGTTTTTTTCAATAATATCACGGCGTCAAATTCAACCTTTGTTTCAAGTTTTGTCACATAATACCCGACACCAATGTTCGCTGGCACGAGGCTATGTTGTTCTATAACCCTCCTCAATCGAACTGTGGTGTCAGAGGACTAGGTCATGAGGAATACACAGGTCTTTCTTCCATGATATATCTATAAGCACTCATTAAAACCTATATATTATATACTCAATGATAAAATATAGAGATTTCCCAACTTGAGAAAACCTATAACATGCTTTTTGTCTACTGAGCAATATCGCCTAGTGTGCGATATAGCTCACTAGCCGGATTTTCGGAACTACTTTTTTATAAACACTGTTATGCTCCGTTTTCACTACTTAACACTTTATTTCCATGATGAACAGTTAAATAATCCACAATACGCAAATAAGAGCTTGAATCGACATGACAAATTATTTCAATCAAATGTTCACATTTATCGGCGCGCGCGTAGTGACGTCACTGCAAAACTGGCAGATTACGTCATTCAGATCTCTCCACTTCTGAGCTAAAGATAAATGAGCTGCACAGGGGTATTGTCGTTTAAAAACGAAACATATTTTATCGCCGAGTATATGATATATAGTTTAACAAACATTGTTTTCATGATTTGGGAATTAAATCCCTCGTGAAAGAGCTTCTTGCATATAAAAACTCGTGCGCTATGGCGCACTCGTTTTTATATCGCAAGAATCTCTTCCACTTGGGATTTAAATCCTGTATCATGAAAACAATGTTAATTAAACTCTATGTCATGGTCTCATTAAGACGATTATTTTGAGAACACACAGCATATACGTTGGAGGTCAAATAATGATTTTAGAGCATGAAAAAACGCCCCTTTTTTAGAGCTCTTGTCTCATGATGAAAGCATAACAACAAGGTCAATTCACTAGTTTGTTCTATGTAAGCTGACTTTGTAATGAGTTTCTCTCACGTGACAGATACAATTTACTATGCAGTCGCCTTTAATTAACCTTTTCCCTCATGCATAAGCATTTTGAGGCATCTACAGCAGACGACATATGAATGCATTGTGGCAAAAGAAGCAATTGCTCACTCTGAACAATTCCGCAATTTATTAGAACGTTTCTTCAACCCAACTTAGTATTTACACTTTCATTTTATTAAGGGCGATTTTCGATTTTAGTATGCATTTGCAGCAGGCGACTTTTGAAAACATTGTGAAAAAATATGAAATTGCTCATAATGAGCAAATTCTCATTGTGCCACAATGTTTTCAATTTTAATAATTCGTCTGCTACATATTTCATGTATGCAGGGGAAAATATTAATGTTTTTAATTTTTCTCATTAATTATATTTTCCTTTACCAATATTTTTTTCAGTTTTGCCTTGATATTTCTAAATCAAGGGTTGCTTATTTGTTCTAGGTATGAAGTTGAACATTAGGTTCTATACATTTTTGGAGTCAAGTTTGCAACTAGGAATAATGAGCAATGTAGACCAAGATTGGAATGCACGAATGTGCCACATGATCTTGGTCTACTCCTTTCGAAAATGTTGATAAAGCTTATGCGTACTGACAGTCGTAAGTGTTGCTTAGAATCTCGATTAGCGGGATAAGCGTTAAACGATTTTAAAAGGGAATTTGGTAAATCACCAAGCTCATTACGAAATGTGTTAAATGGCATTACATGAAATTAAACAAAACCCACCGCGAAACACTACAATAATAGAGTTCATTTTGTAAACATTAAGCGCCTACAGCACATCTGACTTTGGAAACATTAATTGACTCTACGTAATATATCGACCAAGATCAGTCTGCACATTTCGCCTAGGCTAATCCGAACCGACACATTCCGTCTCAGGTGGATAGAGGAATAGAGTAACGATTCCTGGAACATAAAAGCCACAGGAAGTGTGTGTCCGGGTTAGCCTGCGCGGTATGCTTTAACTGATCAGGGTCGATACTTTACGCATAGTCCACAATGTTGGTTTTCTCGTGGAACGGCTTATTTCTAGGATACCATTCGGACTGATGCCCTGGTTTCAGCATAGGCTTACATGCATTACCGTTAATTTACTAAATAATGGGCGTTACATAACTGCAGCACTCTTGAAAGCGACGTAAAACAAGCTCGTGTAACGTGTTACTGCTTTACAATTATACTATAACAGTAAACAGGGTACCAGACTACTGATCTATCTGGTTAAGATGATCTCATGCTGCCACTGTGTATCAATACAGTACTAAATAGGTTAATGGTACATCACCTAAATATGATGTGACGCCAATGACATATGAATTCACGTCATTCAAAATGTGGTTCACACGCCAATCATAACTTTTATTTTAGGTGCACATAGTTTTATTTCGTTATTTAAAATATAGAAATTTGTATATTGTTTCTTTACAAGTTAAACAAGGTATATAACAAAAGGAAAATTATGTTGCAGAAGCGATCTTTGGTTGAACTGTCTACTCGGAGTGTGAACAATTCTCTCGACCATCGACCTTCGATCTCGCGATATGACATTTTTTTCCACGCCCCTCGTAGTACACTTCTAAACCCGATATCGCTACTGCAACATCATATATCATATATACCTGGTTTAACGAATTGGGTTGTTGTTTTAGTCAAGTGTTACCATCTGAAAGGCGAAATTCATGACATAATTGTCCGTAAGAATTACCAATCAAATCCGAAAACCATTCGTCATGTAACGGTGTATACTTATGAAATATAGTTAATCATATGTATCTAGCAATAAGAAACTGTTTATGTTGACCAATAAATCCATTGCGACCAGCATCATTCGTTTCTAACCATTGGGGTAAAGTAATATATGTGGGAAGGTAGCCAGAAGCCTTTGAAGACTGTTGTGTGGAGCACTGATATAAGTAAACGATGAAACACGTCGTAATGTGAATACGCGGTGATATAACTGAATCTACTTTGTAAACAGCCTTAATTAAACTCCAATCAATCAATTCAAATGAATAGAACGTTCTGCATATTCAAGGTCAGAGCGTAGGAAAGTGATTCAAATCATGTGCAAAATTGTCAAAGAATAATACTTTATACCTTTGCGTCTCTCAATCCTAGGGTGTATTCCTAACACACGAAGCGCTCGGCGAATGTTAGCCGAATCAACCAATTAAATTACATCATGTTACTATCACCTGACCGAGTAGTCAGTGTGTAAGGTAATCTTACTACTCGTACGTCAGGTAAAACCGTCTTACGTATAAAGACAACCTATCAGCCTCATACCCCTATACATCTGATGTGTATTTGACTTTTGGGATCTTTACCTTCTCCTTCAAACGACAATTATGTGGCAGACGACGCTTTGAAAAGATCGAAAAAATAATTGAGATTAACTATTTCAATAGAACACTTTATATCATTAATACGCTTTAATTATAACATTTTCGACCATTTGGTCTTCATCAAGATCTAGAAAGCCAGTCTATTCTGGTGTTGAAGAGATCTAGCTCTGTGTCGCGATTTTATATAGCAAACAGAACGCCGACCTGGAATATCTATGTCGCGGCACGGTTGCTTCAGTAAGTAGAGTACTTGCGCCGAATGCAAGATGTCCCGGGTTCGCGCCCCGTTTACATTGGCGCCAAATAACGGACCGAGACAGCACTGCTTGGTCAGTCTAACAGAACTTGCAGTGTGATTTATGACATCCTTGCGATTATAATTCCGAAATTCGAGGACAATAAAGGGTTGTATGTCGCGATCTAAAGGGCCCGGTAAGCTCAATCGGTAGACAACTTGCCCTGGAAGCTAGAGGTCCCAGGTTTGAGCCCCGGACTTGCTGCATCTTTTTCTCTCCATGTGACATCTGGCTCGGTCATTGGTGTTCGAATTGATATTGCAAACGGAAGGCCGGCATGGAATACATAGCTTGGTCAGCACCGGACGCCGATCTGGCATATTTACTTCGGTCACTGGTGTTTGATTTTATATAGCAAAGCAAATGCCGACCTGGAGTATCTAGCTCGGTCATCGGTGTTCGATTGTATATAGCACTGAACGCCGACCTGAAATGTATAGCACGGCCACCAGTGTTCGATTTTATATAACAAGCCGAACGCCGACCTGGGATATCTAACTCGGCCATCAGTGTTCGATTTTATACAGTAAACGGAACGCCGACCTGAAATATCTTGGTCGGCCATCGGTGTTCGAATGTATATATAGCACCGAACGTCGACCTTAAATGTAAAGCTCGGCCACCAGTGTTCGATTGTATATAGCAAGCCGAACGCCGACCTGGATTATCTAGCTCGGCCATTTGTGTTCGATTTTATACAGTAAACAGAACGCCGACCTGGAATGCCTAGCTCTGTCATCGGTTTTCGAATTTATACAGCACCGAACGGCGACCTGGAATTTCTAGCTCGGCAATCAGTGTTCGATTTTATATAGCAAACCGAACGACGACCTGGAATACTTAGCTTGACCATCGGTGTCGCGATTTTATATAGCAAACTGAATTCCGCCGAAGGTGAAGTATGATATTGGTCTACATCTTTCGAAAATGTTGACAAACGCATGCGTAATTGCAGTCGTAAATGTTGATAAAACTAAGGCGTAATTGCAGTCGTAAATGTTTATAAAACTAAGGCGTAATTGCAGTCGTAAATGTTGATAAAACTCATTCGTAATGGCAGTCGTAAATGTTAATAAAACTCATGCGTAATTGCAGTATTAAATGTTGATAAAACTCATTCATAATGGCTGTCGTGAATGTTGATAAAATGCATGCGTAATTTCAGTTGTAAATGTTGATAAAATGTTGCTTAAAGTCGCGAAAAGCGGGATAAGTGTTAAACGATTTCAAAAAAGATTTTGCTAAATCATCAATTTTATTAAAAGTGTTTAATGGTATTACATGATATTGAACAAAACCAACCGCGAAACCCCACAAACAATACAGTATAACTACAGCAGCTTGTGAGTTCATTTTGTATACATTTAACGCCTACAAAACATAATATATCTATAGGTGCTACCTATTTACGAAAAAACGCAAGATAATTATAAACAAAAATCTAAGAGCATACTTTGGCCATAAATAAGGATTTATAAGTAATTGACTAGACAATAATAATGTTAATGGCATGTGTCTTGCATTATCAAAACATATTTGCAATTCTTATTGCTGTCGTCTATTATTACGAACAGAAAATAATAAAGTAAAGACTTTCAGAAAATCAAGGAATACATTTATAATAAACGAGGTTAAAACATGAGGGCCAAGATGATCCTTAATCGATCACCTGCATTATGGTAAAGAAGCTCTTTTCTGATGCCACCTGGGGACTGCCTTTTTCAAGCAGTCAATATGACTGGAACAAATTATGTAAGGGGTCACATTTCTGCTAAACCCTTTCCCTATTAGAGACGGTTTCTGAGGCCTATGATTTAGGAAAAGATTGTCGCAACAAGAACAATTGCTCCTTATGAGAAAGTTATCATTTTGCCACAATGTTTGATAAATAATTATACTTTGAATGATTGAGTCAATAGCTCATGTTTAGGAATGTGGGGTCTTTCATGTTGATACCACTTTTTTGCGGGAAACGACGTCGCTCCATTGACGTTACGCCAAGATGAAGTGTAGCGGAAATGACGTCACGTCCTTCTTTGGCTACGATACAGTCAAAATTTAGTTTCGGGCGTAGAAGGCTAATGCTGTCGTTTTTTTAACGAACGGGAAAACATATTTCTTATAGATTTCCATTTATTTTTAACTTTTCGTACAAATGTTAATTCCAGCACTTTACTGATCTTAAATATCGATTTTAAAAAGATTGATTAAAAAGACGACAATAATTATCAATCTGTGTTTTTCTGCTCATTTTATACATACCCAAAATACCGATTTTAAAAAAAATGATTAAAAAGCCGACAATAATTTTCAATCTGTGTTTTACGTCTGCTTTTTATACATATCTAAAATGGCGGCCCCCATGGATTTTTTTTCAGTTTCATTTCAGAAAGCTTCATGGGTTATTGAAAAAAAAAAAAAAAAAAAAAAAAAAATCACGCCCGTTAACTATAAGCGAAAAAAACCATTTATGTTTTTTTTTCATATAACTTTGGAAACATTAAGGCCAATTATGGAAAAACTCTCAAATGAAAGTAAAATTATAGAAAATATTAGGAAATATTGTGGCAAAAGGACAATTGCTCAATTTATGCAATAACGAATTGAGCCACATTGCTTTCAAATGTAATTTTCTGCAGATGCGTGAATATGAGTCTACAAGAGAGACAGGATTAAGACAGACTGTACAGATATACATGCTGATTTCTGTCTACATTGTTTGCAATTGTAGTTTAAAGTCACACATACTATGTTATGTCAATGCTGTTTAAAGTCAATACAATACAGTATATCTTATTGAATAAAACAACAAACAAAATGTTTATACCAAATAAACAAATTATAAAAAGTACAAACGGAGAAATGCATTTTTTTTCAGAGGAATTTACAATCATTTGATAATGTAAGAGTTTTTGGAAAAACTGATCTATTCTAGAATTGTCACAAAAAGTCGCTTACGGCAGGATTAGGTTGCGGGTTTCGTAAATTATCCATTTATAATAAATTGTTAATAAACAAATAAGTGGTATCTTAAATTTAGACTCCCTTCCAACTTGCAGACGCCTTTTGATTTTTGTTTCTCATTTTGGTCCAGCATTTTTTTAAAAACTATTTTCAATAGTCCTACATTGGTTTACAGGGAGTTTCCATATAATGTTTTTGCCAAAATAATGTCAAAGGTGTACTGTAGATTTTCGTATGTTCGAAATGCTAACGTTTACAGTTCATTACAATAATATGTAGATGTATCAATGTTCATGAAACATTTGTTATTGCTTTAAACTAGATATTCACCGGTTAACGTCATTTCCTAGCACGACTTGGCAACTATTCCCATAAAATATTAACATTTACGGAAGTAGAATTTGCCCCTCTGGTGATCATCCTTAAATCTGAATTTTCTTAAGTCAGTTGTTTTCACAATATAATGATGATGCTGACGTTCGCCAAAACGTGTCTCAATCGCTTTACAGTCATTATCTTTTCTGCAAAGTTCTTTACACGATTCAAGATCATGTTCAGCTTTTCCGTGTTCTCCCTTGTCTGATTTATACCAACCATGATGGCCTTTTGTAAAAGACAAACCAGCGCAACTAGGCTTGAACAGTTCTGTAAAAGAAGAAAAAGATTATTTACAGAATATATTAAAAGTTAAAATATGTATTGTCTAATAAAGGATATCGGCCCAAGAAGTATGCAAAATGGATATCTTAACCGTTTCCCAGTCGTAGCTGCATTTTGACGCACCAGCGGCAGACAAGTTTTTAAAACATTATTGTGTATGTACAATGACATTTTCTCATAAACAGCAAGTTATCCTTTTGTCATAATGTTTTCAATTCCATTCAAAGGTTTAACTTTCATAGTTTTACCAGGGTTTTTTGAAAGTCGTCTGTTCAGATTGGTTGAATGTTGCAAAGGGCCAAACCGAGAATATCTTTGAAAACCCAAGGGACATCAGTGAGTATGAAATTCGATTGCAACATGTATGTCATTTAATCCACTCATTACTAAAGTCGTTAACGAGAAAATACATTTAACAACGCAATTGTCACAATACCAAGGACGGCGACATAAATGAAACAACGTAAGTATCTCCATACCAATGCAGGCGACCTAAATGAAACAACGTAAGTCTCTCCATACCAATGCATGCGAAATAAATGAAACAACGTAAGTGTCTCAATACCAAGGACGGCGACATAAATGAAAAAACGTAAGTGTCTCCATACAAATTCATGCGACTTAAATGTAACAACGTAAATGTCACCATATCAAGGACGGCGACATAAATGAAACAACGTAAGTTTCTCCATACCAATGCAGGCGACATACCAATGCAGGTTACCTAAATGAAACAACGTAAGTGTTTCCATATCAAGGACGGCGACATAAATGAAAAAACGTAAGTGTCTCCATACAAATTCATGCGACTTAAATGTAACAACGTAAATGTCACCATATCAAGGACAGCGACATAAATGAAACAACGTAAGTTTCTCCATACCAATGCAGGCGACATAAATGAAACAACGTAAGTGTCTCCATACGAATGCATGCGACATAAATGAAACAACGTATGTGTCTCCATACCAAGGCAGGCGACATAAATTAAACAACGTAAGTGTCTACATACCAATGCAGGCGACATAAATAAAATAACGTAAGTGTCTCAATACCAAGGACGGCGACATAAATGAAACAACGTAAGTGTCTCCATACCAATGCATGCGACATAAATGTAACAACGTAAGTGTCTCCATACCAAGGCAGGCGACATAAATGTAACAACGTAAGCGTCTCTATACCAAGGACGGCGACATAAATGAAACAACGCAAGTGTCTCCATACCAATGCATGCGACATAAATGTAACAACGTAAGCGTCTCTATACCAAGGACGGCGACATAAATGAAACAACGTAAGTGTCTCCATACCAATGCAGGTGACATAAATGAAACAACGTAAGTGTCTCCATACCAATGCATGCGACATCAATGAAACAACGTAAGTGTCTCCATACCAATGCATTCGACATAAATAAAACAACGTAAGTGTCTCCATACCAAGGCAGGCGACATAAATGAAACAACGTAAATGTCTCCATACCAATGCTTTCGACATAAATAAAACAACCTAAGTGTCTCCATACTAATACATGCGACATAAATAAAACAACATAAGTGTCTCCATACCAAGGCAGGCGACGTAAATGAAACAACGTAAGTGTCTCAATACCAATGCAGGAGACATAAATGAAACAACGTAAGTGTCTCCATACCAATGCAATCGACATAAATAAAACAAGGTAAGTGTCTCCATACCAATGCATGCGACATAAATAAAACAACGTAAGTGTCTACATACCAAGACGGGCGACATCAATGAAACAACGTAAGTGTCTCCATACCAATGCATTCGACATAAATGAAACAACGTAAGTGTCTCCATACCACTGCATGCGACATACATAAAACAACATAAGTGTCTCCATACCAAGGCAGGCGACATAAATTAAACAACGTAAGTGTCTCAATACCAATGCATGCGACATACATGAAACAACGTGAGTGTCTCCATACCAATGCAGGCGACATACATGAAACAACGTAAGTGTTTCCATACCAATGCATTCGACATAAATGAAACAACGTAATTGTCTCCATACCGATGCATTCGACATAAATGAAACAACGTAAGTGTCTCCATATCAAGGACGGCGACATAAATGAAACAACGTAAGTGTCTCCATACCAATGCAGGCGACATACATGAAACAACGTAAGTGTCTCCATACCAAGGCAAGCGACATAAATGAAACAACATAAATTTTTCCATACCAATGCATTCGACATAAATAAAACAACGTAAGTGTCTCCATACCAAGGCAGGCGACATAAATAAAACAACGTAAGTGTCTCAATACCAATGCTTTCGACATAAATGAAACAACGTAAGTGTCTCCATACCAATGCATGCGACATAAATTAAACAACGTAAGTGTCTCCATACCAAGGCAGGCGACATAAATGAAACAACGTAAGTTTCTCAATACCAATTCATTCGACATAAATAAAATAACATAAGTGTCTCCATATCGAGGACGGCGACATAAATGAAACAACGTAAGTGTCTCCATACCAATGCAGGCGACATAAATTAAACAACGTAAGTGTCTCCATACCAAGGCAGGCGACATAAATGAAACAACGTAAGTTTCTCAATACCAATTCATTCGACATAAATAAAATAACGTAAGTGTCTCCATATCGAGGACGGCGACATAAATGAAACAACGTAAGTGTCTCCATACCAATGCAGGCGACATAAATGAAACAACGTAAGTGTCTCCATACCAATGCATGCGACATACATAAAACAACGGAAGTGTCTCCATACCAAGGCAGGTGACGTAAATGAAACAACGTAAGTGTCTCAATACCAATGCAGGCGACATAAATGAAACAACGTAAGAGTCTCCATACCAATGCATTCTACATAAATGAAACAACGTAAGTGTCTCCATACCAATGCATGCGACATAAATAAAACAACGTAAGTTTCTCCATACCAAGGCAGGCGACATAAATGAAACAACGTAAGTGTCTCCATACCAAGGCAGGCGACATAAATGAAACAACGTAAGTGTCTCAATACCAATGCAGGCGACATAAATGAAACAACGTAAGTGTCTCCATACCAATGCATGCGACATAAATGAAACAACGTAAGTATCTCCATACCAAGGCAGGCGACATAAATGAAACAAAGTAAGTGTCTCCATACCAATGCAGGCGACATATATAAAATAACGTAGGTGTCTGCATACCAATGCATGCGACATAAATGAAACAACGTAAGTATCTCCATACCAAGGCAGGCGACATAAATGAAACAAAGTAAGTGTCTCCATACCAATGCAGGCGACATATATAAAATAACGTAGGTGTCTGCATACCAATGCATTCGACATAAATGAAACAACGTAAGTGTCTCAATACCAAGGACGGCGACATAAATGAAACAGCGTAAGTGTCTCCATACCAATGCTTGCGACATAAATGTAACAACGTAAGCGTCTCTATACCAAGGACGGCGACATAAATAAAACAACGTAAGTGTCTCCATACCAATGCAGGCGACATAAATGAAACAACGTAAGTGTCTCCATACCAATGCATGCGACATAAATAAAACAACGTAAGTGTCTCCATACCAATGCAGGCGACATAAATGAAACAACGTAAGTGTCTCCATACCAAGGCAGGCAACATAAATGAAACAACGTAAGTGTCTCCATACCAATGCAGGCGACGTAAGTGAAACAACGTAAGTGTCTCGATACCAATGCAGGCGACATAAATGAAACAACGTAAGTGTCTCCATACCAATGCATTCGACATAAATGAAACAACGTAAGTGTCTCCATACCAATGCATGCGACATAAATGAAACAACGTGAGTGTCTCCATACCAAGGCAGGCGACATAAATGAAACAACGTAAGTGTCTCCATACCAATGCATTCGAAATAAATGAAACAACGTAAGTGTCTCCATACCAATGCATGCGACATAAATAAAACAACGTAAGTGGCTCCATACCAAGTCAGGCGACATAAATTAAACAACGTAAGTGTCTCCATACCAATGCATGCGACATAAATAAAACAACGTAAGTGTCTCCATACCAAGGCAGGCGACATACATGAAACAACGTAAGTGTTTCCATACCAATGCATTCGACATAAATGAAATAACGTAATTGTCTCCATACCGATGCATTCGACATAAATGAAACAACGTAAGTGTCTCCATACCAATGCAGGCGACATAAATAAAACAATGTCAGTGTCTCCATACCAAGGCAAGCGACATGAATGAAACAACGTAAGTTTCTCCATACCAATGCATTCGACATAAATGAAACAACGTAAGTGTCTCCATACCAATGCAGGCGACATAAATGAAACAACGTCAGTGTCTCCATACCAAGGCAAGCGACATAAATGAAACAACGTAAGTTTCTCCATACCAATGCATTCGACATAAATGAAACAACGTAAATGTCTCCATACCAAGGCAGGCGACATAAATGAAACAACGTAAGTGTCTCCATACCAATGCATTCGACATAAATGAAACAACGTAAGTGCCATACCAATGCATGCGACATAAATAAAACAACGTAAGTGTCTCCATACCAAGGCAGGCGACGTAAATGAAACAACGTAAGTGTCTCAATACCAATACAGGCGACATAAATGAAACAACGTAAGTGTCTCCATACCAATGCATGCGACATATATAAAACAACGTAAGTGTCTCCATACCAAGGCAGGCGACATAAATGAAACAACGTAAGTGTCTCCATACCAATGCATTCGACATAAATGAAACAACGTAAGTGTCTCCATACCAATGCATGCTACATAAATAAAACAACGTAAGTGTCTCCATACCAAGGCAGGCGACATAAATGAAACAACGTAAGTGTTTCCATACCAATGCATTCGACATAAATGAAACAACGTAAGTGTCTCCATACCAATGCATGCGACATATATAAAACAACGTAAGTGTCTCCATACCAAGGCAGGCGACATAAATGAAACAACGTAAGTGTCTCCATACCAATGCATTCGACATAAATGAAACAACGTAAGTGTCTCCATACCAATGCATGCTACATAAATAAAACAACGTAAGTGTCTCCATACCAAGGCAGGCGACATAAATGAAACAACGTAAGTGTTTCCATACCAATACATTCGACATAAATGAAACAACGTAATTGTCTCCATACCGGTGCATTGGACATAAATGAAACAACGTAAGTGTCTCCATATCAAGGACGGCGACATAAATGGAACAACGTAAGTGTCTCCATACCAATGCAGGTGACATAAATGAAACAACGTTAGTCTCTCCATACCTATGCATTTGACATAAATGAAACAACGTAAGTATCTCCATACCAAGGCAGGCGACATAAATGAAACAACGTAAGTGTCTCCATACCAATCCATTCGACATAAATGAAACAACGTAAGTGTCTCTATACCAATGCAGGCGACATAAAGTAACCAACGTAAGTGTCTCCATACCAATTCAGATGGCATAAAGGTACCAAAGTAATTATCAAGGCAGGCGACATATAATAACCTTCGTCAGTGTCTCAATACCAAGGACGGCGACAAAAAGTAACCAACGTAAGTGTCTCCACACCAAGGTATGCGACATACACATGCATCAACGTAAGTGTCTCCATACCACGACAGGTGACACACAAATGAATCAATGTAAGTGTCTCCATACCATAACAGGTAACACAAAATGAATCAACGTAATTGTCATAATACCAAAGCAGGTGACACGAAATTAATCTAAGTAATTGTCTCCATACCAAGGCAGGTGACACAAAAATGAATCAACGTAAATGTCATCATACCAATGCGGGTGACACAAAATGAATCAACGTAATTGTCATCATACCATGACAGGTGACACAAAATAAATCAAAGTAATTGTCTCCATACCAAGACAGGTGACACAAAAATGAATCAACGTAAAAGTCATCATTCCAATGCGGGTGACACAAAATGAATCAACGTAAATGTCCCTATACCAAGACAGGTGACACCAAAATGAATCAACGCAAGAGTCTTTGAACTGAATCAACGGAAGTGAATCCATAACAAGGCAGGCGACACAAACATTAATCAATGAAAGTGTCTCGATATTATTAAAACAAAAATGGTTCAACGTACTGTGTGCATCTATATCTGTATTACCAGAAATTGTTCCTCTATGAAAAAATAAATATTCATCGTTGGATTCCTGTGTGGTCAGATGAATGTAACTGATATCCATAGGATCCTTCGTTTGGCCTGAGAAAGTAAGTCGTATTTGGGTTACCTGTAAAGTACGAAGAAAAAGTCAGTTACAAAAAGAGCAATCGATCAGTGGGTCCATTAATAAACAAATTACGTAATAATGGATAAACACCTGCCAGCGCATTCATGTTAAGTATGCTAATTGCTTTACTGCTTTTTGCGAAACATTTAATGACTAATTTGCGAGCAGTGCAGAGCAAGATCAGATAGCGCGTATACCATTACAGCTGGTTTCCGCAGAATGCTGCTCAATTTAAAAAAGCTTTCAAATATAAGATATCTTAACCCTGTACCACAAGAGGAAAAGTCTCCTGTTTGATAACTTATAGACTGAAATATGAGAAAACTCTATCAATGAAAATATATTTATTCTTAATAATTGAAAACATTGTGTCAAAAGAAGACAATAATTTATCAATGTGTCACATGTTTGTTAAATAATTGTCTGTTGTAGCGTTGTCTGTATGTTAGAACGTAATTCCTAATGACTGACTAATGGTATTAATTGGATAAATTATTTTAATTACAATTGAACCGCGCCTAGCGACATTGTGACTTGTAGAAATTGGAACCAGTGACGCATCGGGTTAGCCCGTACATATGAACAGTCGCATGACAACACAGCTATACGTGTATCCCAAGTAATTTAACTCTGAATGATGGTTTACGCCGATGTAACTTTGAATGATGGTTAACGTCGATGGAACTTCGAGTGTTTGTTTACGCAAATGTAACTTTAAATGATGGTTTACACCGATGTAACTTTAAATGATGGTTGACGTCGATGGAACTTCGAGTGATTGTTTACGCAAATGATGG
>JASEVX010000002.1:60967813-60972813 GCA_031761405.1 Serripes groenlandicus
AACAAAGAAGTATGGGATACATCTTATATCACTGGTCGGCCTAGCGCGATTGTGGAATACGCATGCCTTTTATAGCAGTGGTGGGCCAAGCTCAAATTTTGTATAAACACACCCCTTTTATAGCAGGGTTCAGTCTAGCGTGATTGTGGCATACGCACACCTTTTATAGCAGGGTTCGGCCTAGTGTGATTGTGGTATACGCACCCTTTTATAGCAGGGTTCGGTCTAGTGTGATTGTGGTATACGCACACCTTTTATAGCAGGGTTCGGTCTAGCGTGATTGTGGCATACGCACCCTTTTATAGCAGGGTTCGGTCTAGCGTGATTGTGGCATACGCACACCTTTTATAGCAGTGGTGGGCCAAGCGCAACTTTGGTATAAACACACCCCTTTTATAGCAGGGGTCGGTCTAGCGGGATTGTGGTATACGCACCTTTTTTATAACAGGGGTCGTCCTAGCGCG
This sequence comes from Serripes groenlandicus, assembly GCA_031761405.1. NCBI lineage: Eukaryota > Metazoa > Mollusca > Bivalvia > Cardiida > Cardiidae > Serripes > Serripes groenlandicus. The sequence goes on from JASEVX010000002.1 coordinate 60,968,278, forward strand.
AGTGTGGTATACGCATCCCTTTTATAGCAGGGGTCAGTCTAGCGCAATTGTAGTATGCACCCCTGTTATAGCAGAAGACGGCCTAGCGCGATTGTGGTATAAACGCACCCCTTTTATAGCAGTGGTCGGCCTAGCGCGATTGTGGCTATAAACGCACCCCTTTTATAGCAGTGGTCGGCCTAGCGCGATTGTGGTATAAACGCACCCCTTTTATAGCAGTGGTCGGCCTAGCGCGATTGTGGTATAAACGCACCCCTTTTATAGCAGTGGTCGGCCTAGCGCGATTGTGGTATAAACGCAACACTTTTATATCAGTGGTCGGCCTAGTACGATTGTGGTAAATGCACCCCTTTTATAGCAGTGGTCGGCCTTGCGCGATTGTGGTATAAACGCAACACTTCTATATCAGTGGTCGGCTTTGTACGATTGTGGTAAATGCACCCTTATTATAGCAGTGGTCGGTCTAGTGCGATTGTGGTATACGCACCCCTTTTATAGCAGTGGTCGGTCTAGCGCGATTGTGGTACACGCACCCCTTTTATAGCAGTGGTCGGTCTAGCGCGATTGTGGTATACGCACCCCTTTTATAGCAGTGGTCGGTCTAGCGCGATTGTGGTATACGCACCCTTTTTATAGCAGTGGTCGGCATTGCGCGATTGAGGTATAAACGTACCCGTTCTAAATCAGTGGTCGGCCTAGCGCATGCCTTTTATAGCAGTGGTCGGCATTGCGCGATTGAGATATAAACGTACCCGTTCTAAATCAGTGGTCGGCCTAGCGCACCCCTTTTATAGCAGTGGTGGGCCAAGCGCAACTTTGGTATAAACGCACCCCTTTTATAGCAAGGATCGGCCAAGCGCGATTGTGGTATACACACACCTTTTATAGCAGTGGTAGGCCTAATACGATCGGAACGATTTACAGCCGTGCGCAGGAAAAATACAAATTCATATTACCTCGGTAATATAGATCCTGATTCCACAGACTCCGACATATATCAATATATCACTGACAGAAAAGTGAAGTGTACATATATAACCATGTATTATGGAAAAAATGGTTCAGCTGCTAAAGTCAATATACCGGTAGATTTTGCAGATCAAGTTGAGTGTGATAGATTTTGGCCGAACGATATAACTTTTAGGAAATGGAAACGTAAATCGTACTGGGAAAACCAAAACAGAAATACGCATACGAAACACAGTCGACGACCCTACAACTACAGACGAGACGATCAAAGAAGACGATCATACGACGATTACAACAACAACAACAACACATACGAAAACGATGACAACCAAACGAGAAACGACGTCAACGATTCAAATAGTGCATGGGGCAATCAGTACGACGACTGGAACGACAACATTGATAGTTGGGCTACGTCTAACCCAGAAGCCTGTTAATTTGCGAAAACAATATAATATAATGGGTAAAGTGATAACAATATTATTTATTATGGCCATATTAAATGTTATGTGTTGGAACGTTAGAGGAATTATGTCGTCTGCTTATGCACTTTCCGATATGTTAGACAAGAATGATATTGATATTGGCATCATATCTGAACACAAACTCTTCAACCATTCGAAGTCATTTCTTGATAGCATAAATCCAAAATATAAGTCATTTTCGGTTTGTGATAGCTCGATAGACCAGTACGGTCCGGCTAAATGTGGTAAAGGCGGTGTCGCCATCTTATATAAGAAATCATTACAGTCTTCGATTAGTCTAATCGATTGTCTAGATAATGAAAGAATAATAGAGAGAATCTATATAATCGGAGTATATATGCCGTCGGACAGTTACATTAAACACTATTACGAAACAATTACAGAACTTGAGGCTATTACGCACACGTGTTCATTAAAAGGTAAAGTGTTAATACTTGGTGATTTTAATGCGCGTCTTCGAGGTATTGGCAAAATGCATGATGACGTCACCAGTGACAAACCGTCATCACTACAACAGTTCATGGCGAACACTAGAATGAATGTATATTGTTTTACGGCGCATCGACAGCTAAGGTCATTTAGCGCGCATTTAAATTTATTTATTCATGATCCCTGGGTGAACAAACCAGTACTAGGCTAGAAAATGTGCCTTGCCCAAGAGCACTCCACCATGACCGAATTGCCGCGACTGGGGATCGAACCCGGGACACCCGGTTTCGAAATCCCCGACGCTAACCACTCGACCACAGCGGATTCCTATTAGCGAATACTAGACTTATAGCTCTTCATCACAGTGATCAAGAGTTCTCATACGTTAGAAATAGGTCCAAGCTTGACCATATACTCATAGAACAGACACTTATAAACAAAGTAGAATAGTATAAAACGTTACCAGAAAAGGACGTATTTACATCAGACCCTTTACCTTTAATTGCATCGCTTAATGTAACTAAACAGAAGCAAGTAAACTTAACTGATCGAAAGTGTATCGCCTGGGATAAATGTAATGCATGCGAATTGAATTCATTTGAAAATACATTATCTCAATACCTGTCCTCGCTAACATTCACCTCAAAAATGGATCCAAATCAGTTGTCTGATTTTATTGTAAATTCGACCTTAAAATCAGCTGAAAATTGCCTACCGAAAGGTAAATTTAACAAACATACGAAACCGTATTGGTCGCGTGACCTAAGACAAGCCCACGCTGAATCAAGACGACTTAGGCGTATCTGGATAAACATTGGCCGCCCAAGAGGGGTCGAGTATGAGTCATATCAGAGATACAAATCTGCAAAACGCAATTTCAGGCGAAAACAGCGCATTGCTTGTAATCTCTTTCTAAATAAAACATTCGAAGAAGGCTGCCCATTTAGACGTAAACCTGTTTTGGAAACTGGTTAAAAGGAAAAAGAAAAATGTACCGAACGTATGTGCTGAAATTATATACAAGAATATAACATATGCAGAAGAAAATGTATCAAACGGTTTTTCATAATTCTTCAAAGATACTTTTGATTTCCCAGAAACCTCAGAAGATTACCCATTTGGCTTTACAGTCAAGGTCAATTCACTGGTTAAACAGTTCATGAATGACAACTCAGCCGAACAAAATGATACGTTTTACAAGGGTATGATAGCCCCATTTACCCGCGACAACATTGAATATATTGTAAAAGATTTAAAACGCGGTAAAAGCCCGTCACATGACCTTATCCTTAATGAGTATATCATACATGGAGGTAAAGTCTTATACACATGTCTTACTGAGTTATTTAATGGCGTTCTAATTCAAGAAATTATTCCGGAAAGCTGGAGGAAGAGCCTCATCATTCCTATCTTCAAAGGGAAGGGGAAGAGCAAAAGTGACCCATCTAGTTATAGGCCAATATCATTAATCCCGTGCTTTTGTAAAGTTTTTTTGAATAACTCTTACTATGCATAATCCAATCATTCCTTTCATCGAAATCGATTACATTCCCTCATGTCCAGCATCTAGTGTTCCAGAAAGAACTAAGCTGTATATCGGCAGCTTTTAACTTACAGGAAACAGTATATGATATGTCAGAAAAGAATAGCCGTACATATACCGCGTTTCTTGACTTTAAGGCAGCGTTTGACTCTGTCTGGCATAACGGGCTATTCCTTAAACTGGCACAACTAAGGTTATACGGTAAAATCCTTCGACTCATTGTCGATTCTTTTGATAATTTAACGTGCAATGTACGCAGTAGCGGTAGCATATCAAGTCCTGTGCAGATTAAGAGAGGCGTACGGCAGGGAGGAGTTGCTTCAACGTTCAATTAGAGGACTCCGATTACAGTTTAAATCTAGGACATAATCTCAGATGTGGTAACCCTTCATTTGCTGATGACCTGTCTATTATCGCCTTATCCCCCAACACTTTGCAAGTCTTACCAGACATTGTATACCGATACGAGACAAAATGGAAGTTTGAAGTAAGCGCAAGTAAATCAAGCATCGTTGTATTTAATAGTTTAAAACATGACGCTCCAATTTCACTTCTCATCGGGAACACATATATTCACGAACATGACTATGCGATACACTTGGGAATCAGGCAAGACGCGTCACTTAAATTGTCTAATAGAATACAAGAAAGATGTCAAAAAGGCAAAAATGCATTCTTTGCATTAGCCGATGTAGGTATGCGATCTGATGCACTTAATCCTATTACGTCAGTGAAACTATACAATAGTATCGTAGTTCCAACAATACTATACGGTAGTAGACTCTGGAACAACATGTCACAGACTGATATAGATGCAGTCAATACGTTACAGCACTATGTTGTAAAATATATCCAGGGTTTTAAAACCAGAACAAGATCCGACATGTGCGAACCTATGGTCGGCACTTATCGTCTGTCATCTAGAATCGACATAAGAAATCTAAAGTTTTTACACAAACTACTCAGTTTAAGAAACGGATCACTGAGTAAAAACTTGCTACTCAAAAAAGCTTTCGCTTTTATACAAAATCCTACAACGGTCTCAAAAGACTTTATCCCTGATATTTTTAGAATATTGAAATTGTATGGTCTCTCAAATATGTTCAATGC
>JASEVX010000002.1:60977813-61080620 GCA_031761405.1 Serripes groenlandicus
TTATACATTTACGTTTTGAAATTTTCACATCATTGAAATTGAAAAAAACGTGAAAGTGGTCGCATATGTCACACCGTTGGAGCGTAGCTCAAATTAAATAACCATATCCCATATGCAGACGAGTGATGACGCAACTGCATCAGATGACTTTCTAAAACCTTATGAACAATTTCATCGTTTGCTACAAGGTTATATTTTCTGATAGACATTTTAAACACGTTGACAGAGAGTTTCTATATTGTTCTAGTATTACCTAAAGTATTAAGTCGACTGTTGCAGAATTGATGTATGTGGGTAATGGTTAAGTGAAACAGTATATACCTTTCTCACATGACACAGTGTCAGACCATTGACCGGTATTCAGACATGTTATCGATTCTGAAGAAAGTGAAGATCCTTCTGGACATATAACATCACGATCACGTAACTTATCTCCGGCTATGTATCTCTGCTTTTTCTTCTGTGACGTAATGGTGAGCGGCGGAGGAGGGCAATCAGCTGAATAATAGAACATCAATAAAACGTTGTACTTCATGTACGATATAACATCTTCATCGAACGAGTTCATAGGATTCTGCTGTTACCGAGCGGTTAGATGTTAGCGTCGAGAATTTTGAATCGGGGGTTTTATCGCAAATAGTGGCGGTCGTGGTGGAGTTCTGTTGGGCATGGGACTATTCCTATTCTAGTACTGGTGGGTTTACCCATGGCTCATGAATAAATGAGTGTCGCTCTGTATAACTAAAAAAATGCTGAAAACAGGATAAGAGAGAGATAGAGAGAGAGAGAGAGAGAGAGAGAGAGAGAGATAGAGAGAGACAGACACACAGACAGACAGACAGACAGACAGACAGACAGACAGACAGACAGACAGACAGACAGACAGACAGACAGACACACATACAGACAGACAGACAGACATACAGACAGACAGACAGACAGACAGACAGACAGACAGACAGACAGACAGACAGACAGACAGACAGACAGACAGACAGACAGACAGACAGACAGACAGACAGACAGACAGAGATAAATAGAGCGAAAAGGAGAGACAGAGAAAGACAGAGAAACAGAGACAGACAGACAGACATACAGAAACACATATAGAGAGGTCTTAATTAATACTGACTGTCTGGCCTTTTTTCAACTGGAATATACACATAACCAACGTTGCTAAATAGATATTCTTCAATATTATAATCGCTTTTAACAACGACATTAAGTGAAGTTATGTAAATGTTGTCAATACCGCTTATAGATATGCTACTCGTCTGGATCTACAAAATATACAACATCGAAAAAATATTTTAGTGATAACATTAAAATGAACTATAAACTGTTATAAATTTCAAAAAGTTATGAAAGAATTAAGTCGAGTTTGATATTGGTTTATATTAATCATTGCGCACATTGATGCGTCGAATCTACTCACGCCATACATTGTTGCACGATCTGGCGAGAACTATCAGTATCATATTGTCGTGAAACTGGTCGAATATGTGATACAGAAAGTAAAGAAAATGTCACAATGAACAAGATATAACACGACATTTGACTTTATCCAGACCATTGTGCATAACATGTATTTTATTGAGTCATGCATGCAATTTCATCAAATATTAGCATACATGTATGTCTGCTTCTAAGTTTGGATAGTGTTTTATGCCACTTTCAACATTATTTCCGTTATATCACGGCGGCGGCTGGGTATATTATCAGTTATGCCGGTACTATTTATCCTGATTATGACGCGTCAACGACAAGGAAGTAAGCAATTTCTACACTTTTTAGAATTTTTAGTTAGACTATATCGGGGATCAAACCCTGAACTCCCGCCCCCAAGACGGCCGCCCAACCACAACAACACGGAGACGGTACAATTGTTCTGAAGAGACACATGGTGAGCTAGATAACGTACACTTAAATTTTGAATTACACGAATAAAGGTCACGATAATTTGTATCTTTGAAACAAAGTTAATGATCAGATTGTTAATACTGTATAATATTCCCATGCATAAACACTACGCTTTAATCGCCATATGTTAAGTTTTGGCACATCAATTTTAGATGTACACTTTGACCCAATTAACTATTAATATATATATTGTGACATTAGCCTGTGTCAACCAGACATTACACACTCTGACTTGAACACATCCGATCGAAGGATTAATGTATTTAATACCTCTGAACACCTAGTAACGACATTAAACATATCCTACATAATCTGAACTTAGAATAATTGATTGGAGTTTTAATGGTATTTCAGTTATGTTGCAGCGGCCAATTCATGTAACGCTTGATTCCTGCCGTCTTGCAACCGTACTCGAGAAAATATATTCAACAAAAAACTGGCAACCTTCCCACATAGACTGTTTATACCAATTGCGGAGGACGAATGGCGCTAGTCACATTGACTTTTGTCAATCATCGGAATGGCTGCACCGGGGTTCGAACTCATGACCCCTGAATTGATAGCCGCCCTCGGCCTTACCAACTAAGCTATCACGTATCGACCTGGGTCTAATCCATCAACCTTACTTAGAGCTAAGTAATACTTAATAGTCATTCTCTGTAAGCAGAAATAGGACATTTTTTATCATTTTTTGAATGGTAATAAAAATGTAATGCGGTCATATGAATACAAATGAACAATGGATGCACGAAGGTCATTATTTCTTCTCTCAAGAAATGAAAAATAATAATATAGGGGAACAGTGCCTCTAAAATTAGTTACCACGGATACAAAATGTAACATTTAAAAAAAAAATAGTTTTTTTTTTTAAATGTGTATTTAAATATTGACAGCATGTGGGTTAAACAAAAATGGATCCATTTATATCATCACCTCTTCTAACAAATTATTTAAAAAGTTTTCACGGAATTCGGCTATTAAATGTATTTCCATTACTATGAAATATACTATTTTTCTAATATTCGAAAATGCATTTTATTGTCGGGTTTTTAGTAAGAACTAAAATGTTTTTTAAAATGACAATGAACAAAATAATTTGAGAAAATTAGTGTTGTTAAACAAATTCGAGAAGTAATGACAATGAAATACAGTAGGCTACATATTAGTGTTTCCATGATTACAAATTTCATAGATGAACATCTCAAACTATTTCATATTTGTTATCATGCAAGATAATGTATTCATATGATAGTTTTCTGTGCATGTATTCCAATAAATGTTCAAAATATCCTTCTTAATGGCATTGCTTAGGAAACACAATACTATTTATGCAAAAATATGTTCCTTTTATTATGCTGTGCGCTTGTTTTCTTTTTCAAAATATATATTAAAATAATGAAGTTCTCAACAAAGCAAGATAAGCTTTATGACACATGACCAAAGTACTTCATATATATAATGTATATAAATCAATTAAACAAAACCATAGAGTATTTGTGTTGATGGTTGCCTAGCAACTTACCTATAACACAATAATATAGTGAAGACTGCAGAGAACATTCGTACATCCCAACTCACTCTGTGCGTAGATCCTAAACAATTTTAAACCTATGTTTATTATACAATTTGTACCGAACCTCAATGCCAATAGGTCTCAAACAAGAGCACCGCCCGCGGGTGCCTCATGCTCGTCTGATATTATCCGTTTACGGTTTATTTATTTATATCAAAAATATTCAAATTCGGAATGAATAATTAAACATATTATAATGACAGCACACAACTTCTATGTTTCAAGTATTGAAACAAGATTTACCGTGTGGAATCCAAGTTCATATAAATGATAAGGAAGATCTTCACGTTGGACGGCTGTCACAATCAGCCAATATCACAAGCTGAGTCTTGTGTATGCAATAGACAGGCAAATGAGATGATTACATTAAATCAACTGTAACAAAGTTATTAAATATAGTACTGTATACCTTTTTTAGTTACAGTGACCTTGATCCCAAAAACACAATCTGATTGAAGATATTCATAATACGTTGAAGTACATTATGTTTTTATTGTTTGGATACAATTTGAAATCAGTGTAACAAAAAGTAAAAAAATTCTCATAAATGACCAAAATACATCAAAAATTATGTTTTTTACCCTAAAAGAACAGGCCTGCTCAGCCTCTTTATCATTCAATGTGAAGAAGGTTATTAGATGAACAAGTTTCCCAATAGTAATAGTATTAGGTTTGAGAGTTTCTATTTAAGTGACCTATACACTAAATTTAACCAACTATGTCCAACTCTCAAATTCAACCAAAATACATCAAAATTTATGTTTTTTACCCCAAAAAAGGCCTACTCAGCATTTTTCTCATACAATAGGTTTGATAGTTTCCATGTTAGTGACTTAAACGCAAAACTTAACCAACACCACCAATTATCAAAATACATCAAAATTTATGTTTTTACTCCAAAAAAGAGACAACACTCAGCATCTTTAGCATCCAATGTAAAGAAGAGTATTAGATGAATAAGTTTTCCATGTTTTAAAGTATTAGGCTTGATGTTTCCATGTAAGTGACCTAAACGCAAACTTAACCAACTATGTCCAATTCTCAAAATCAACCAAAATACATCATAATTGATGTTTTTCACCCCCAAAAAACAGGCTACACTCAGCATCTTCAGCATATACTGTAAAGAAGGGTATTAGATGAACAAGTTTTTCAAGTTTCAAAGTATTAGGTTTGATAGTTTCCATGTAAGTGACATAAACGCAAAACTTAATCAACTACATGTATATCCAATTCTCAAAATCAACCAAAATACATCAAAATTGATGTTTTTTTACACACACACAAAAAAAAGGCCACACTCAGCATCTTTAGCATACAATTTGAAGAAGGGTATTAGATAAACTTGATTTCCGAGTTTCAAAGTATTAGATTTGATAGTTTCCATGTAAGTGACCTAAACGCAAAACTTAACCAACGCCGTCGACGACGACGATCAAGTAACGACAATAGCTCGTCTTTTTTTTCTTCAAAAAATCAGACGAGTTAAACATCAAAATAGAAGAAGCTAGTGATATAAAACATGGAAAATTGTAATCTTCAAACAAAGTAATCATAAGTTGTAATGATTCAAATAAAGAAGTATATTATTTGACATGTCTTAAACCTACAAAATAGATGAAGTAAAATGTTATTAGGAAAGTCATTGGTTATACATCTGATACTTTTCTGTTCATGTATCCACAATATAGGTTCAAAATATTCTACTCAATGGCGTTACTAATTTAACAAAACCCTATTTTATGCACAAAATATGTTCACGTTTGGTGCGTGTTTTTTTAAAAAAATTAATAGATTTCTCAAGAAAAGCAAGATCGACTCAATGAAACATTTTCAAAGTACTTACAATATAGAATGTACATAAAACTCAATAAAGTCTAGCAAACTTAAAATAAAGCATCTAAGTAAAGACTGGTGACAGCCTCCATACATTCTCATCAGTCTTCACTTGGATAGATTATATACACATCTGAATGCATTTGAAATAGTGCATAAATCAAATAAGGAGAAGAAGCTACTGTTATACAACTCTAAACATAGGAAATTGTGATCCTTAAACAAAAATATCATTAGGTGTCATGATAACAAAAATAATTCTAAAACCAATCTGCCTTGATCGAATGTTACGCGTCAGTGATTATGAACCTAGAGTCAAAGGTTCGATCTAAAGGGCGCGTCACCAATTATGGTGGAGTACCCTTATTCAATGTACATTTTCTTGCATAGTACTGGTTTGTTTACCAAGGGATCACAAGCAACTGAATTGTTGCTGTGATATTACTTAAATAATGTTAAAACGGCTCAAAACCAAAAAGAATGACTATTTTTATGTATTTCTTAGCACTATGCAAGGTTGGTGGAATTGGACCATTTACTTAGAAGAAGCGTCATTACCTGGCCTATATATGTAGCCTTTTTCGTAAATGTGTGTGTCGTTCCTTGATACAGTGGACCTTTGAACATCACAGTTATTTTGTCCCCGTTTTGGTTACTTAATGATACTTCAACGTTATTCCAAGTTCCAGCCCATTCATAATCTTTTTTATTGCCGACAATGATTGTTACATCGTAAACCGCCTCTGTCCAAATATAAAACAGTATAATTGTATGTAACGTACATATACATTGGATCATATTAAGACAACTGAAACGGAACCAACCAAAGAAGAGCGAACACAACATGAACAAACAAGAACAGTCACTTGTGGCGACTTCACATTTCACTCACACACTTGGTACTTACAGAAAAGGGGAAATGCTTGGAATGAAGGGGGATCATTCTAACATACAAGAATGGATTTGGTCAAAGTTTGTGTTCTTCACACCTACAGTGTTGTTCTATGATGAAGTTTACCAAGTCTCATTGAATCATCTTAGTATGTGAAAAAAGAAGCAAGCACATTCATTTAATCTCAACCAATTGATATTAATTGTCAACATTTAAAACATTCTGAGACTAATTGCCGAACAGCTTAGAAACAGATCGGACGGTGCTGATATGGGTCTACACTTGGCGCAAATGTCTTGACACATTTTCGCAATAAATTCAAACATTTTAAATGGCAGGAGTTCATTTTATGATAAATGGTCTATAATTATCAATGGCTTTTGCAGTTCTATAATTCTTGATTATTTTTTGAACTTTGCTTCATAAGCACGTCACGCCCGAGTGGTTAGCATCGGGGATTTGGAACCGGGAATTCCGGGCTCGATATGCAGTTGCGGCGTTATATGTGGAGTGTCTCTGGGAAAGGCCCATTCCCTAATGGTTTGTTTACTCAGTCATCATGAATAAGTGAACTGTCGCCGTGGTATAGCCTAATAATGTTGAAAACGGCACCCCATTAGAACAAACGAGCATTGCTTGACAATTTAAGAAGTAGTTCGCTTTACGAAGTTCATACGTATAACCCAGCGACATAATTATTCCGGGATAACCCAGTAAAAACATTAACGGAGTAAAACAAACAGAATAAAATCATATGATAATTTGTAATTAAGTGCTTTATATCATTTTAATTCACCAATTAAATACATTTATTTGAACTCTTTCGGCGCCAATTGCAATATTGAGGTTTTTGAAAAGATAGAGATTCAGATGAGATTGCTCACAAGAAGCTGTTTCACCAGATCAGCATTGTTTGCATTTGATTTATGGAAATAGTCCAATCCGTCTGATACATTTAACACGGAGTCGCCCGATTTTGAACATGGAATTGTCTACTTAATGAAATTCGGCACTGAAAAAAATTGAATAGAAATTATGTTTATGAAAAAAACATTTTAACCATGAATGCGCCGAATTTTAAAAATGTTTTGAATTAGATTACTAATTGCTCCGTTCGTCCTTATTTTCTGGCCATTCATTAAATGGGAGGTTTCAGTGAAACAATATAAATTGATTGATTAAATGTATCATGTAAGTTATTATACATTGGGTCTACGTTCGCATCTTCAGAGCCTTATATACTGACGCCAACTATTACATGAATTGGAAAATATTTTTAATAAAATTCGCAGCAAATGGATATATACGTCTTATTCTATACGACTGTTCAGTATTATAGGCTAGGTGATTACCAAATGAGTTCGTTAGAGATCGGTCTTGTCCACGAACATTACCGATGTCTTACTAGATCAGACGGAAATCGCACATCGTATAAACTGTCAATAAAATCGACATCGTACGGAAATTGAAATACGGATTGGTGTCCCAGCGTTTTACGAACACACTTCTAGCTTTCTGGCCTTCGATGCAATTTTAGCTTAAAAATAAGGCTAGTAATAAAGGAAGAAAATTACCTTCCGTACGAGTATATAATTTGCTAGTAATTATCACACAATATAATCTCTACGTAGGTCATCGATAATGTCAAAATATCGAATTTATGAATATATAATTTGATAGTAGACATCCTGAATTGTAAATCTGCATAGGTCATACATCATGACAAAATACCGACTGTACGAGGATATAATTTGATAGTAATACTCATTTATTGTAAACCTACATACGTCATCCATCATGACAAACAACCGACTGTACGAGAATATAATGTAATAGTAATAATCATATATTGTAAACCTACATAGGTCATTCATCATGACAAAACACCGACTGTACGGGAATATAATGTGATAGTAATAATCATATATTGTAAACCTACATAGATCATTCATCATGACAAAACACCGACTGTACGAGAATATAATTTGATAGTAATAATCATATATTGTAAACCTACATAGGTCATTCATCATTACAAAACAACCGACTGTACGAGAATATAATGTAATAGTAATAATCATATATTGTAACCTACATAGGTCATTCATCATGACAAAACACCGACTCTACGAGAATTTAATTTAATAGTAATAATCATATATTGTAACCTACATAGGTCATTCATCATGAAAAAAAACACCGACCGTACGAGAATATAATTTGATAGTAATAATCATATATTGTAAACCTACATAGGTCATCAATCATGACAAAAAACCGACTGTACGAGAATATAATTTGATAGTAATAATCATTTATTGTAAACCTACATAGATTATTCATCATGACAAAACACCGACTGTACGAGAATATAATTTGATAGTAATAATCATATATTGTAAATCTACATAGGTCATTCATCATGACAAAACACCGACTGTACGAGAATATAATTTGATAGTAATAATCATATATTGTAAACCTACATAGGTCATTTCATCATGACAAAACCCCGACTGTATGAGAATATAATTTGGTAGTAATAATCATATATTGTAAACCTACATAGGTCATTCATCATTACAAAACAACCGACTGTACGAGAATTTAATTTAATAGTAATAATCATATATTGTAACCTACATAGGTCATTCATCATGACAAAACACCGACTGCACGAGGCTATAATTTGATAGTAATAATCATTTATTGTAAACCTACATAGGTCATCAATCATGACAAACAACCGACTGTACGAGAATATAATTTAAGAGTAATAATCATATATTGTAACCTACATATGTCATTCATCATGACAAAACACCGACTGTACGAGAATATAATTTAATAGTAATAATCATATATTGTAACCTACATAGGTCATTCATCATGACAAAACACTGACTGTACGAGAATATAATGTAATAGTAATAATCATATATTGTAACCTACATAGGTCATTCATCATGACAAAACACCGACCGTACGAGAATATAATTTAATAGTAATAATCATATATTGTAAACCTACATAGGTCATTCATCATGACAAAACACCGACTGTATGAGAGTATAATTTGATAGTAATCATCATAAGTTATAAACAATACGTAGGTCGTCGATTATGACAAAACATCGACTTCATGAATATATAATTTACTAGTAATCATCCTAAATTGTAAACCTACATAAATATGTCAGCGATCATAACATAACACCGACTGAAGAAGTATACAATTAGATAGTAATCATCAGAAATTGTAAACCTACGGTAGGTAATCGATCATCACAAAACACCAACTCTACGAGTATATGTTTTGATAGTTATCATCATACATTATAAACCCTGCGAAAGTAGGTGTACGTAAGGCCTAGCTAATATTCTGTCTATAAAACATGTTCAGTATTGAGAAGGCATTGATGTGCAATACTCATAAACTTGTGTTAATTATTAACACACACGCGGCTATTACCAATGTTATTACATAATTGTCAGAATATGCATTTACGGTTTGAACTGTTCACATCAACGATATTGAAAAATCAAGAAAGTGGTCGCAAATGTCACACCATTCGCTTCTCTGGAGCGTAGCTCAAATCAGTAAACCATTTCACATACGCAGACGTGTGTTGACGTAGGATATCTGCAGCAGATTACTTCCTAAATTTTATGAACAATTTCATCGTTTAGTACAATGTTATACATTCTGTTAGACATTTTAAACACGTTAACAGAGAGTTTATATATTGTTCTAGTATTCATCAAAGTATTAAGTCGACTGCTGCAGAATTGATGTATGTGGGTAATGGTAATGCGAAATAGTATATACCTTTCTCACATGACACACTGTCAGACCATTGGCCGGTATTCAGACATGTTATCGATTCTAAAGGAAGTGAAAGTCCTTCTGGACATATAACATCACGATCAAATAAATAATCCCCTGCTATGTATCTCTGCTTTTTTTTCTTTGGCTTAATGGTGAGCGTTGGAGGAAGGCAACCAGCTGAAAAAAAGAACATCAGTTATACGTTGTACTTTGAGATTACATCTTCATCGAACGCGTTCATAGGATTCCACCGTGACCTAGTGGTTAGCGTCGGGACTTTGTACCAAAGCATCTCGGGTTGGATACCCAGTCGCGGCGGTCGTGCTAGAACTACATTGGGCAAGTACAAATTCCATGCATAGTACTGGTCTTTCTATCAATGGATCATGAATAAATGAAATGTGGCCCTGTATAACTGAAACAATGCTGAAAATGGCATAAATGGATCATGACTAGATGAAAGAGAGAAAGAGATATATATATAGAGAGAGGGATATAGAGAGAGACAGAGATAGAGAGAGGGAGATGGATATATAGAGAGAGACAGAGATATAGATAGAGGGAGAGAGACAGAGCCAGAGAGAGAGAGAGAGACAGACCCAGACAGGCAGATATACATACATAGAGAGAGGCAGAGAGAGAGAGACAGATACAAAGAGAGACAGAAAGACATAGAGACAAGGAGACAAAGAAACAGAGAGAAATTTTAATACTTACTGTCTGGCAATTTATCAAGTTGACTGGCAACGACGCCAAAGTTGCTAAACATATATTCTTCAATATCATTAGCGTTTTCAACAACGACATGCAGTGTAGTTATAACAATGTCGTCAGGACCTTTTATAACTTTTATAGCTATGCCACTTTTCTCGATCTACAATAACAAGTACAATATCGAGTTATATATTGTTATCATCTAATTAAAATGAGCTGAAAATACTGAGCACACTCGTGCGTCGTACGTTTTTACCCACACTTTGCATTTTACATTACGAGAACTAACATATTGCCCTGGTACATTTTTAGTTTTTTACTTAGTCAAAAAACATTGGTGGAATGTGTTTATACTTAATTTAAGAGAAATACTTAATTGAAGGAAAATTTTGTGTTAAGTAATGTTAGTTTTAATCGGGGCCTGGTTGCTTATAAAAGTTTTAGGAAAGAGAGAACGTCCTCCAATGATCCAGATTACTCGAGAATAATGAGTTTAGTTTGACCTTTGTGCACAAATGTATATCAGTGATTCGTTCAAATATTATCATCAAATTCTGATAAATTTCGTGTTTGATTCTTTGTTTGGACGGTTGTTTAACATGGCTTTTAATAGTGTTTCAGCTATTTTACGACGCTGCCTTCGTAAATTATGGGTTATTCATCCCGACAACGATGCATCAGTCGTCACGCTATCACAACAACCCTGGTCGCCAAGGACAGAAGCCATTACAACACTTTTCAAAGTATTTAGTATAACTCTACTGGGGATCGAACCCTGAACTCCCGCATAAAGGTCTCCGCCAAAACAGACCACCACGAAGACGGTACATGTGTTATGAAGAGACAAGTGGTGAGCTACATGATCTCGAAAACTTAAAATTTGAATAATATGAATAATTATCACGATAATTTGAATCTTGAAACAAAGTTAATGCTCAGATTGTTATTCCTGTTCAATATTTCCATGCCTAAACAAAATAGATTAATCGCCATATTTTAAGTTTTGGCAAAATCAATTTTAGATTAACAATTTGACCCAATAAGCGATTAATATATACATTGTGACATTGGCCTTTGTGAACCATACATTACGCAATTTGAATTGAACACATCCGATCTAAATATCAATGTATATAATATTTTATTTTTAACGACATTAAATATATACTACATAATCTGAACTTAGATTCGTTGATTGGAGTTTAATGCTTTTTTTACTGTATTTTAGTTATGTTGAAGCGGCCAGTTCATGTAACGCTTGTTTCCTGCCTGCTTGCAAAAGTACACAAAATATATTTCACATGTAACTGGCAAACTTCCCACTTAGACTGTTTATACAACTCGTGGAGGATGAATGGCTCTAGTCACAGTGACTTTTGTCAATCATCGATCGGAATGATCTAACCGGGGTTCGAACTCATGACCCCTGGATTAAAAGGCGCCCTCATCTTTACCGACTGAGCTATCGCTTATCGACGTGTACTTAGAAGAAGCGTTCTTACCTGGCCTATATGTTTAGCCTTTATCTTAGATTTGTGTGTCGTTCTAGCGTACAGTGGACTTATAAACAACACATTTATGTTGTCCCCGTTTTGGTTACTTAATGATACTTCAACGTTATTCCAAGTTCCAGCAAATTTAGAATCGCCGACAATGATTGTTACAATGTAAACAGCACCTGTCAAAATAGAAAGGTATACGTTGGCGAACCAGAACCAGATCGGATTCTGCGAAAAGAAAGCTGATCTGGTTCTACACATGTTGCATATGTTTTAAGGTTGGTTTTCGAAGAGCACCACTCATATCAACAATTAATTATAACATCTGAAACGGAAGGAGTTCACACAGTTTGTAATAAATAGTCATTAATCATAAAGTGCTTATGTAGATCTATAACTCATGATTATTGTGTAAACTTCGCATCATTAGCATAGTTTGAAGAATCTGCCTTGGCCGAGTGAAATGCGTCGGGGTTTTGGAACCGGGTGTCCCGGTTTCGATCCGCAGTCGCGACGGTCATGGTGGAGTTCACTTTGGATAGGCTCGTTCCCTAGCAGAGTTTTAGTTTGATTTCCAGGGATCATGAATAAATGTACTGTCGCCGTGGTATAACCGATATATGTTGAAAAGACGGTGCAAGACCCCTTTACAACAAACAAGCATTGTTTGACAGTTTCAGAAGTAGGTCGCCATGGTATAACCGATATATGTTGAAAAAACGGTGCCAAACCCTTTTACAACAAACGAGCATTGCTTGTCAATTTACGAAGTAGCTCGCTGCACGTATTCCATATGTATAACCGATAGACATAATGAGTCCAGGATAACCCAGTAAAATCTTGCCGCAGTAAAACAAGTAGAACTTGTAATCAAGTACTTTCTATCATTGATATTCATCAATTGAATACATTTTTGGCGTCAATTGCAATATTGAGGTTTCTGCAAACGATACAGATTTAGATGATTCATAACGAGCCGTCTCATCTGAAATCAGCACTGTTTGCATTTGTTATGAAAATAGTCCAATCTGTTTTTTAAATTTAAAATGGGGTCGACCGATTTTGAATTAATGAATTTTTTGAGCTGAAATAGTTAACAAAAAAAATATGATAACAATATTTGTCCACGGATTTTGCAGCAGGCGAATGTTAAAGATGTTTTGGAATAAGAAAAACAATTGCTCCTTGCATCACTGTTTTGTGGCCAATCATTACCTTTAGTGAAACCAAAAAGACAATTATGGATTAAATGTATCATGCAAATTTAACATGTTCAGTACAATGTACTTTATATTTTGACATTATAACAGTCGCTGTTGATGAATAAATAAAATATATTTTAAACGAGTTTTCAGTATTCCAGTTCCTTTACATGAATAACGAATATCTTAATCTTTTTTCCACATACAAGAAGTTAACAACCAACGACTTTCTAAACATGTAATAACAATATTTGAAAATCCCTATTTAATGAAATTATTACTGTCGAATAGAGTTGAAAACAATTTGACAAAATAAGAAATGGCTCATTATGTGCAATTTCTCCTTTTGCAACAATGTATTTGAAATTATCTGCTGAAAATGCGTCAAAATGCGTCATAATGCGTCATAATGCGTCTGCAGTTGGATGAAGAGATAATAACAATCCAATGGTTCAGCGTAAGGAGAATAAAACTCACATGTATATACGAACGTTGACGTCCTACGTGCAATAGGACAAGGTAGGACTTGCGTGGTCCTTACGAAAAACCTACCTCATGGAACGTTCATCCGGCGAGAACTCTGTCTAGACCATACTTCGTTCAGTCTAACTTGAACGTTCTTTGTTCGCGAACAAGTAGTTCTAGACTAACGAATTAACGAAGAAACGCAGTGAAATTGTGATTACTGAATATGTATTCAATCTTTTATTTTTGTTCTTGACCTTAAGACGGAACATCCCTTAGAGGCTAGGTGATTACCGAATGTGGTCGTTAAAGATCGGTCTTGACCACGAACATTTCCGATGTCTTACGAGATTAGGCAGAAATTACACGTCGTATGAACTTTCAATAAAAACCGACATCGTACGTAAATTGAAATACGGATTGGTGTCCCAGTGTTTTACAAACCTACTTCTAGCTTTCTGTCTTTCAATGCAATTTTAACTTAAAGATAAGACTTCTAATAAAAGAAGCAAATTACCTTCCAAACAGTGCGGATTGCTTGACCAGGAGTTCTTTCCGTGACAAATAAGACTGCTGTCTGTTGAAAAAAAATAACCAGTTGGACACGACATTGCATCACGTGACAAGGTGGCGCCAATTTCAAAATAGGACCCCGTCATTGTTTCATTTATAACAACGGTCTTTGGAACATCCGGAAGTGTACAACCAACTGAAATAGAGAATAAATGCAACGAGTCCGAACCAGCTTATGGCGAAAACAAAGAAAACAACATTCGTGGGGGTTCTAGGTTTTCTTTATTTCGAATATATAGATTGAATCTAGAAACCTCATTCATTTGAGATCCATCACACAATTATCCAATTTTGGAAATTCTCGATGCGAAATAAAATCTTAACGTAATTATTAAACGTCTGGAATAATATTTATATTCACATACATTTTAAGAATCCTAAAGGATACTTCCAAAGAGAAGTAATCTACACAGATTTGGCAAACAGTGAAGAGTAATGAGTGTACGACTAGACGCGCATAGAGAACATCCTGATCAGAATGCTTAGAAGGACAAGCTGATCTTGATCCTACCTGTCGCCAATTCTAGAATTCGTTTCGTTCCATGTAGTCTACTTAACAAAGAATGCTTATGATATTTGCGACCTGCATAGATCCAGAGCCGCCAGCCCATCCGCACATTTCACATTTTTAAAATTAGATTTCAACAAACTTGAGTAAAGAATTTGTCTATAATGATCTTTAGAATGGATGCGCAGATAAGTATGTTTCCCTATGTGTATTTATTACGCTAATGTTCGATTGCATGCAGCACCGCTCATTCGCAGATTTATAGTCGATTTCAGCAGAAAAGGGGATAGATGAGCCCATGTCATGATCACAAAATCCTGTGAAAGTTATGCAACATGTTGTTTGATGGCTGACTAACAATAGCGAGTCGATTATTTAAAGTTTATAGCCTGTTGCGACAGATTATTAAATATTACCCCGATAGCCTGTTCAGCTAACGTGTGTTTCCAAGCCAGCGTTCGACCACAAGACTATTAATAGCACTCGTCGTTACCATATGAGCTATAACAGTTCAACGACAAAACATAGGACCAACAGAGCTGGTTTAATTGACTAGAGAATTCTGACGGGTTTCGAAATACTAAAATTCATTATTAATTACGTTGAATACATTGTTTGAATAACAATACAAAGTAACACGTGCTATCGAGTGTGCGTCTTTGATAAGACTGGACGCCTGAGATCCATCGATTGGTAATCTTACAATAAACCCTATGTGGAAACGAATACAAAGTAACAAATATTAGATTTCAGCCATTTTTATTTCCTCTCCATATGTACCTTATTCCATGGCATGTTTTGCTGTATGGACCCTTACCAACATACAGACGGATTTTATCGCATCTGCAGCTGACGGTATTTGATTACACATGACAAAGGAATAAATTGATCATGATAAGCAATATCTCCGTTGCCGTACTGTCGTCAACTCTGTTCAAATTGTTTTAACCTTTGTTTATGAATATTTATCATATGTTTCTCTGCATTAGCTCATAGTAGTCTGCTGCAATTGTGTTGTATGTAGGAAAGAGATAAAGTATGATCTTACCCTTTTCACAGTTAATACCATATCGAGGTTGTTCACATTTACATTTGTTCGGTTCAACACAAGTACCGCCGTTTTCAGAACACATCTTTTGACATATTGCTAAAAGAAAAAAATAATAGAATTGAAAATCACCTTCAAACTACTCTAGAAAACTATAAATGATGATATTATTATCATGTTTTAAATGCGATGAAAAATAACATCTATTAAATATACAATTTATGGACAAAGTTCAGTCTATATTGAAGTTCTTATTCTGTTTAATAGGAAAATATCATATCGAAGTTTCGTGTTATGTAAGAATACGTTACATACAACATCGACGTTTTGGGAAGTTTAATAATGCCTGACAATATTGGAAGTATTTCTCCGTTCCAACAAACAACACAACTGCATAAGTCGACCTTTATATGAAAAGGCTCAAAATATGGAATAATTTCTTTAACTAAGAAAATGTATTTATTAAATAGAGTTGAACAGTTTTTGAGAAATGGACATGAACGAATTTACCCTTTGATTTGTCACAGTTTTTTCAAAAGTTGTCTGCATATAGGAACTGAGTCATATTCATAAGGAGCAACTAGGAAAGCTCAAGCACTTTGTACAAATAGTGGTAATGTGAGTATTGTGGGCCACCGAATATAAATCGACCTTAAAAAGTACAAGAAACTTGCCACCGCATTACATTCACTTGTTACAGTGTTTATATCGTTGAAATATATACCAATTTATACCAATACTATATTGTTAAAGGTGGACTGATCATATCATTAACGTGGATACGCAAATGCAAACCGGCATCAAGATAACATTATTGAAGTAAAGCTAATTTGATGTAGATACCAATAATATATCTATAGGTACTACCTATTTACGAAAAAAAACGCAAGATAATTATAAACAAAAATTAAAGAGCATACTTTGGCCATAAAAAGGGATTTATGAGTAATTGACTAGACAATAATAATGTTAATGTCATGTTTCTTGCATTATCAAAACATATTTGGAATTCGTATTGCTGTCGTCTATTATTACGAACAGAAAATAATAAAGTAAAGACTTTCAGAAAATCAAGGAATACATTTATAATGAACGAGGTTAAAACATGAGGGCCAAGATGATCCTAAATCGATCACCTGCATTATGGTAAAGAAGCAAATAGATCAGCCCTTTTCTGATGCCACTTGGCGACTGCCTTTTTCAACCAGTCAATATGACTGGAACAAATGATGTAAATGGTCACATTTCTGCTAAACCATTTCCCTATTAGAGATGGTTTCTGAGGACTTTGCAACAGACGATTTAGGAAAAGATTGTCGCCAAAAAAACAATTGCTCCTTATGAGAAAGTTATGCTTTTGCCACAATGATTGATAAATAATTATATTTTGAATGAGTGAGTCAATAGCTCATGCATAGGAATTTTGGGTCTTTCATGTTGATACCACATTTTTTTGCGGGAAACGACATCGCTCCATTGACGTTACGCCAAGATGAAGTGTTACGGATATGACCTCACGTCCTTCTTTGGCTACGATACAGTCAAAATTTAAGTTCGGGCGTAGAAGGTTAATGCTGTCGATTTTTTGACAAACTGGAAAACATATTTCTTACAGTCTTATTTTTAACTTTTCGTACAAATGTTAATTCCCACATAACACAGCACTTAAATGATTTTAAATATCGATTTAAAAAAAAAATAGGATTAAAAAGACGACAATAATGTTCAATCCGTGTTTTTCGTCTCATTTTTTACATACTCAAAAATCGATTTTAAAAAAAAATGATTAAAAAGACGACAATAATTTTATATCCGTGTTTTTCTGCTCATTTTATACATATCCAAAATACCGATTTAAAAAAAAAAGATTAAAAAGCCGACAATAATTTTCAATCTGTGATTTACGTCTGCTTTTTATACATATCCAAAATGGCGGCCCCCTTGGATTTTTCCAGTTTCATTTCAGAAAGCTTCATGGGTTATTTAAAAAAAAAAAAAAAAAAAAATCTCACACCTGTTAACTATAAGCGAAAAAAAACATTTATGTTTTTTTTTCGTAATATAGACACTTAAAGCCCCATTCTCACTGTCCCTGATTGAAGACACTTAAAAACCTATTCTCCCGGATTGAAGCCCCGCTACGTCCCGGATGATGGTCCGGTAGAAACCTTTGTCAAACCGGGAAGACAACCACGGCGGCATCGTAGAAGTTCGGGATGATCTGTAATGAACCCTATTGTTCCGGCTCGATCTGACAGATCGTCCTGGATGTTTTAAACTATTTAATACAACCGGGAGACAATGGGAGAAATATCCAAAACCGGCGTTATCCGGGCATGTCCGACATATTGCCGGTATATGTCGGTGCAGGGCCGGGTGTCTAGTGTGGCGCTCCAAGGATAGTCCGTGTTAATCTGTGGCAGGTCGGGAGTACTGAACGCACGCTAGACTAATATTGGGGCACCTGGGTTCCACCGGCGCATGTCCATGGCATACCCGGTTGGACCGGAGGCCAGAGCGACACAACCTGGGTCACACCGGGTTATACCGGGATGGACACGCCGGCGCGAAACCGTAAAGGAACCGTGCCAAACCGGGAACTAACAGGGGTAACCCGGGATCAAACGGGGACATCCGTTTTCTAAACCGGCGGCACTCCGGGACAACGACGGGAATGTGTGAATGCAAATAATTCTGCAGCAAAAATGTACCAGATCATTCCGGTATACCGGCTTTTTTTACCGGGAGTTAACGGGACAATGACAATGGAAGTTTAACGCTCACTTTGTAAATTAATTCATAGTATCAAGAACTACAATATTTAACTCCCATGACAGCCATTTTAATAGGTAAATAAGAAAACCATTCATAGTATATCAAAACATGTTTGACAGTTTGGAATGATGAATAAACTTGAGTTTGACAATATTTCGTTGAATATATACGGGATATTATGTTGCAGGAGCGATAAATTGGTTCGTATTGTACGACAAATAGCGTGGAAAATCGATATCTTACGAGACCGAAAACATAATTTTCCTTTTAGTATATACCTACAATTTATAAAGAAAGAAAAAAGTAATACATATACAGATTTCAATTTATTTTTTATAGAGATAATATTTTAAACGTAAAATGAGAATTTAATGGCGAATGAATAATTACCACAATACTTAGACCTCACCCCATATGATGTATTCTAATACGAAGGTCGCGCCCAATAACATCATCAAATTAATGTCCATGTAGTTATGTACTGATATTGTCCATTTAGTTATTTACTAATATTTTATTTGATATTTCTCGTTTAAACATACAAATATATGGCCATCATGGGAAGGTAAATATTGTAGTTCTGGGAAATATGCATATAGATATCAATTTTCAGAAAATGAATTCTCAGGCGTGGAGGGCTCATGCAGTTGATACGTGAATTTCAGACAGTTGGTAATTTTACTATAACAATGAAATACTTAAATTACATATATGGAGTGCTGATATTAAGAGGACACGTGTAAAACATGTATTACAGAAATGGAGTGCTTCTATTATTTAAGAGGACACTTGAAAAACGTGAATTACAGATATGGAGTGCTTCTATTATTTAAAAGGACACTTGTAAAACGTGAATTACATAAATGGAGTGCTTCTATTATTTAAGAGGACACTTGTAAAACATGAATTACAGATATGGAGTGTTTCTATTATTTAAGAAAACACTTGTAAGACATGAATTACAGACATGGAGTGCTCCTATTATTTAAGAGGACAATTGTAAAACGTGAATTACAGAAATGGAGTGCTCCTATTATTTAAGAGGACACTTGCAAAACGTGAATTACAGAAATGAAGTGCTTCTATTATTTAAGAAAACACGTGTAAAACATGAATTACATAAATGGAGTGTTTCTATTATTTAAGAGGACACTTGTAATTCATTAATTACAGAAATGGAGTGTTTCTATTATTTAAGAGGACACTTGTAAAACATGAATTACAGAAATGGAGTGCTTCTATTATTTAAGAGGACACTTGTTAAACATGAATTACAGATACGGAGTGCTTCTATTAGTTAAGAAGACACTTGTTAAACATGAATTACAGAAATGGAGTGTTTCTATTATTTAAGAGTGTGTGAATTTCAAGACTCCATTTACAGGAATAAACAATCAATATTAGCTTGATGACTCACGGAACTGGTTGCAAATAAAACTGTATCGTCTGCGAAAAACAATAAGGAACTTATTGTGGAATTACAGAAATTAAATATTCAAAGGTGGATACGTGACTTAAAGTAATTGATTGCTCACATTATTAATATAGATACGTGAATTACTTAAATGGAGTGCTCACAATATTAATATGGATACATTTATTGCAGAAATTGAGTGCTTATAGGATGAACATTGAACCATTCATTAGAGAAATTGAGTGTGTTTATGAAGAACGTGGATACGTGAATTACAGATAGTGATTGCTCACATTATCAATATTGATATATTAATTGCAGATAGTGAGTGCTTATAGTATGAACATTGTACCGATAATTAGAAATATTGAGTGTGTTAATCACGACTATCGATACCTGAATTACATATATTGAGTGCTCACATTATCAATACGGATACATTAATTGCAGATATTGAGTGCTTAAAGTATGAACATTGCACTGTTAATTAGAGACATTGAGTGTGTTAATCACGAATATGGATACGTGAATTACAGATATTGAGCGCTTACAGTATGAGCTTGGTTATATAAATGACAGAAATTGAGTGCATATATTTTGAGCGTGGATACGTTATATTACAGAAGCTTATATTGTAAATGTGGTTAGTTGAATGACATACATTGCGTGCTTATATTGTAAATGTGGTTACGTGAATGACAGAAATTGAGTGCTTATATTGTGAACGTGTATACATGAATCATAAAAAGTGTGTGCTTTTATTGTACACACGGGTACGTGAATTACAAACATTAAGTGCTTTTATTGTATAAACGGGTACGTGAATTACAAACATTGAGTGCTTATATTGTGAACCTGAATAACGGGTACGTGAAATACAAACATTGAGTGCTTATATTGTGAACCTGAATACGTCAATTAAAGTAATTGATTGCTTATATTATGAACGTTGATATGTGAAATACAGACATTGAGTGCTCATATAACAAACGTTGATACGTGAATTACAGAAATTGAGGACTATTTGTGAATTGAACAGTCAAGTTAATTAAAAGATTGACACCGCTACCCGAGAACATACTGACTTTAACGGAAGTAAAAATAACAACCTGTCTGCGAATTCACGCGAAAGTTTATTATTTTATTTGGTTTTACAGACGATTCCCGAACCATCTATGACTAATTGGTGATCAGTGTTGAACCATATAACACTAATTGGTGATCAGTGTTGACCATATAAGACTAATTGATGATCAGGTTTGAATCATACTAGACTAATTGGTGATCAGTGTTGAACCAATATAAGACTAATTTGTGATTAGTGTTGAACCAACTAAGACTAACTCGTGATCAGTGTTGAACCAGATAAGACTAATTGGTCGTAATTGTTGAAATATATATGACTAATTGATAATCAGTGCTGAACCATCTATAACTGGATGTAATTCGGTACACATATCTTACGGTTGGATTTGGCCCAGCGCCGCTAACAAGCATTTTTATGAAATATGTATCTGTGTTACTGTGTGATTCTCCATACCAAAATTATGACACTAGATGGTACAGATGAAGATGACAATTTTATGTGAAGGCATTTGTCGTGTAGTCTTAATTCGTCATTCAACAAACAGTAATATCACATTTTACTGATCTGGTTTACTTTGAATATTATGTTGAGTATATTGTACATTGTACAATTGTATAAAGTACATAGTAACAAATCTGTCGGTTACTGAAAAGAACGTGTAAACATGTAAACAGAGAAATAATAAAAGTTTGCGTTTTGAATGCCAATCACAATTTTACTTTATCTTGTGAGAATAGTGCTCACTCGTGCGCACACATACACGTATTTGAGCAATGTTGTTGTTGTGTGGTTGTTGAGATGATAAGGTCTCCTTGCCGCCTCTTCGGAGAGTCATACTTGTATGAGCACTCATTTTGAGAAAGAACAAACTATAAACAGTCTACACAATTTAGCATCTGCTGAAGAACTTTAGCCAACTGGACCACTCGGGAAGTTATGCTTTATACATATTTAATGTAGATGGTGAAATAACACACAGCTTACTGAGGACTAAATTACAGGTTTAAAATAATATAGAATATAATTGAAACGTGTTTAAGTACACTCATACTGTACTGTAACGTGGTGTACCTGTGGTGGCTATCTAATGACCTACGTCTTTACATACTCACGACATAGGAATAAGCCGATTGGCTATATCCTGATTCCTTTTCAATCATGATGAATCGTTAGAGCTTCAGATATTTTAAATTTCAAAACATCTTATTTTCCACTCAAACGCTATGTTGTGGGTACTAAAAAAGATCGTCTGGGTGAGTCGATTCTGTTCAGTACCCACAACATAGCGTTTCGTTAAGTCATAAGAGAAATATAGGAGGGAACAGACCAGTTTACTCCTCCGTATCTAGACCTCTGATTTATACATTAATGTGACAACGTGGACGTACGTGTTTAGTATTGATATTTATTACATGCCTGTTTATTTTCCGGTGGAAATACACACAGATTGACATGCGCAAATACACCACGACAGATTAAAATTCCGTATCTATATGCGGTGTAAATACAAGATTGTGACGTCATACAGTGACGTCACCGGTTTGATGACGATATTGGGCGTGGCATACGTATTGGAATGCATTATGGGGCGTGGCGTAATCATTGAAGCGATATCCATCCGCCCTTCATAATCTTAATTTTACGGATAATAAAATGTAAACTCAATACATTTTCGCTGCTCATAGATTGTAGGTATGTAATAAAAGGAATATTACGTTGCGGGAGCGATAAATGTGTTCGTATTGCACGACTCGTAGCGTGGGAAAATCCATATCTTACTCGACCTTCGGTCTCGTAAGATATCGATTTTTCCACGCTACTTGTAGTGCAATACAAACCCTTGTATCGCTCCCGCAACGTAATATTCCGTATTTATCACATGACGTTGCTTGTATCCGATATAATATACGTATTTCTTTATATACAAACGAGTGTAATAAAAGATGACCGAATCACTATTTGTGAATTCATCCGCGTATGTTTACAAAAAGACTGATCCAGGGTGCATTAAACAACATGTTTGCCGGAAATATATTTGGTGGCACATTTAATAAAAACGTAAAACCTGCTACAAACACTGGTATTTTAGTTATTTTTCTAGCCTAGAAGTAGCGAGGAAACAAAAACGTGTCGTCTTTGACAGTGAATCTGACTAACATGTATATATATCTAGAAGGTCAACACGCTTGTGTATATGCAGTGTGACGTCAGGGCTGACACTTTGAGTGTCTATTGAAATTATGTTAATTCAACCCGTTTACTTGTACATATCTTATTTTTTTGTGTTTTGATGATTAATTACATGATCAAATATTTTTTATTTGTTATTTATTAACAGTTTATTAAGTATTAAATGTTGGGACTATTTTCTGACCGTGTATGACCTCGACATATTTGTTGGTGGCATTGCTATACGATTTATTGACAAAATTAAACTATGATAGCTTTGGAAAAACCCGATTTTCTTTTTTATGTTTCGTCATGTGATAAAAAGAACCAGACATTCGTTGTCATTTTATAAAGTTTTATTAAACTCGTCCAAGAAATGTGTTATTAAGCTCGCCAGAGGCTCGCTTAATAACACATTTCTTGAACTCGTTTAATAATACTTTATATAAAATGACAACTCATGTCAGATCCTATATATACACGAGTACTATATATTGTATAACATACAGTCATCTATCTCTGTTTTTCTATACTTCTCATTTGTTGTACAATACACATAATTATTTGCATTCATTTATTTCTAGAGTTGATAAATCATTTCCCTAATGACCTGTGTGTTTACATATCTACGATATAGGAATAACCAGATTCCTACGTCTTAACCTATACAAGTTTAATAACTTACGCGTTTGGCAGAATTCTCCTGTTGATCCCGGTGAACAGGCACACTTTCCATCTCTTATGCAAGTTCCTCCAAATTCACACATTTGTTTACACACGGCTGAAATAAATGTTTAAGAGTTAACCTTTCCCCGAAATTCATTTATAAAATTAGTCCAAAAATCGTTGCTGTTCGTACATCTGATATGCCGTCTTTGTATAAACTGTCGTCCCGAACTGACCCTGTGCATTTAAATATCCATGAGCCTGATGCAACCAACGTGAGTGGCGGGGTAGTCAAGTGGTTAACCCACTAGAGTGTCTATCCAGAGGTCTGGGGTTCAAATTCCGGTCCGGGTTCTGGACATTTATTGGTTGCTTTTCAGCGTATTCCACTCAACTAGAGGTCAAAGATTACCTAGAAAAATGACATTGCGTGTATTTGTGTTATGTATATACTGGGCACGTATAAGAACTAAGGGATCTATTCGGAAAGAGTTAGGGTAACGCACCCGGACTCTCTTGTCTGCTCGCTAAATAGTTAATTTAGAGGGAAGATAAAAACTATCAAACAACCAACGTTTCTCCGTCTCGTTTATTTATAAGAGTTATCTCCCTGTTTATTTCTAACGGTCTAACGGTTTTGTAGGCGCCACATTGATTGCATGAGACGACCCGTAAAATGCAGTCATATGATGTGTGTGTGTAAGTTACCTCTATCCTTACACCAGTGAGACATTCGTTATGTAAACCCAACAGTCTTGATCATAAAGGAGGGAAAGCCATTGCTACCATTTTGAAATAATTTCGTATGAACCGTGTGGGGATCAAACCTACGATATCCCGCTGCCAAGGCGGACGATCTGCCACTACACCACCGAGTTAGTCCTATGTAATCTGAGTTTCATACGTATTCACGATGCAACAGTTCAATATACGCAGACAATACCTTGCCTACAAGAAGGATCTGTGTCATTTATCGTCATCTTCCAATTTGGATCAGGTTCTGCTGCTGTCCAAATGCCCTTGATGCACTGAAACTGACGATTGGTCGGCTCCATGTTCGCGTCTTTGCATTCAAAGTAGATTTTTTTTCCCGCATCGAAGATTTTTTTTCCCGCATCGAAGATTTTTTTCTTTGAGCCATTACTGAAAACATTCATCTCCTGAAGAACCTCCCTTGTTAATGAGCACGATTCTGCAATTCAAAGGAAATGTAGAAACTAGGTATACATCGTGCATGAACTCAACAAATGACCCCGAAAGGCTAATTGACCGGAATTCAACGCCGTTAGTGATAGTTTGTTTTCAATCACATTAATGTGGCCAGTCCACCTAACAGTATGTTCTTTGCTTTTACGACTGGCTAATTCACATTTGGTCGGGTTTATGTCATTCTTGTTTCAATGCGACATGCTACTTCCCAATTAGGTGTGTTTAGCCCATTATTGTTCCAATGCGAGCCCCAGTAGTTCAGTCGGTAGCGGAGCGGGCTGACAATCCAGGGGTTGTGAGTTCGAATCCCAGCTCGGCCATCATTATTTCAGACGTCTGACAAAAGTCACAAGTTTCAGCTTAGATTAATCACGCTCGGTGTCTGCTTCCTAGAGACTTAACCAGTGTTCGCGCCGTTTGTGTGGAAAAATCCCAAAGTCAGGACCCGCTCATTACGGTACTCGAACCAAGGACCTTTGATACGCCTATTCACCCTACCTCTGCACCACTGTCTACTGCACTCTGCGTCATTCGTCTTTCACCAATGGGCTATCAGTATATGTGGAAAAGCAGTCAGTTGCTTGAAAAGTAGGTTGTGTGGAGTACTTTTGTGAGAAAACCAGAAAACATATGAGTAGGTGAACTGGCCGCCGTGATATGACTAAAATATTGTTGAAAACGGCGTTAAACCTCAATCAATCATGTTCCCATGTAACTTGATACTTCCAATTTAGTCGTGAGTAGCCCATTCTTGTTCCAATGCGACTTGCTACTTCCCATTTAGTCGTGTTTAGCCCTTTCTTGTTCCAATGCGACTTGCTACTTACCACTTACGGGTGTTTAAACCATTCTTGTTCCAATGCGACTTGCTACTTACCACTTAAGGGTGTTTAGCCAACTCGTGTTCTAATGCAACTTGCTACTTACCACTTATGGGTGTTTAGCCCTTTCTAGTTCCAATGCCCATTCTTGGAAGACGAATGCCGCAAGTCGAAATGACTTCTTTCAATCATCGGAAACAATCGATGGTCGAGCAGGGGTTTGAATTCACGATCCGGAGATTGATAATACGATAGGTTGAGTACTGGAAGAAGTATCTTTATACTAGCTGAACACCAGTAGCGACGCAAGCTGTCTATCCCTGGGCTGCGAGTTCAAACCACGGTTCGAACAATATGTTGTTGATACTTAACAAAAGTAATTGCAGCACGCGGCATTCGTCTTCCACCGTAAGGCTTATAGTATCTGTTGAAAACCAGCCAGTGGCTTTGAAATAATGTTGTGTGGATTACTTATGTCAGAAAGCCAGGATAAACATGGGTAGCTGAATTAAGCGACGTGATATGAATGAAAAAAATGACAACGGCGTTTAACCCCTATCAATCATTCAATCAATCAATCAATCAATCAATCAATCAATCAATCAATCAATCAATCAGTATTTCCTTTATAGAGATCCACCTCTAAAGATCCACATCTGGCAGGGACGTTATGCACACTTACAAGGGAAATATTTTGCTTTATTGCTCCATGAAATATTCGAGATTGAAACACATTGAAGGAGGGAACATTTACTTTCCCGTTTCCTCCATAGATACATCAGATTGATTGCATATTTATATTGTAAAGCATACTTACTTTCTGTACATTTTGGCTCTTTTCCGTACTTTTTGGATTTCAATTTCCCATCACTACATTCATAGTTAATTTCGCCTCCGTTCGATTTTAGTGTGTAGCCATCATTGCATGTGAACTTGTAGGAGTTTGTAAAGAATTTTGTTTTCATTCCATTTTCTGGAGTCTTGCATTTGACTTCATCTTCCGCTGTAGAGAGAACCAGGCAAAAAAGTGATGACCACAATGTACATTCAAACTATAATGTACTCTCAAAGAATATCCAAAAAGATATCTTATTTAAGTAAGAAGTACGTAGAAGCTCGAGTAAGTTTGCTTGAATATCACAGGAAACACAGGTATTGAATTAATTGTCACACATAATTTACTGATTAGTTTTCGGAACTGCAACATTTATTTGCGTAAAATAAAATCATATTAAACTTATGCCGAGGCTAAGGTTCTATTGAAACACTGTATTGCTTTTCTATCCTATCGGATATAAAGAATGACCAACAAACAATACACACATATAATCTTCAAAAGAAAGTCGACCTACGGACATTTTAGAATGAATGATTCTCTACATGTACATGTACACGCGAGCACGACCTTATGCTTAGTAATAACACAACATTGAGCGTGACATTTATCAATGATTAACAAATAAAATCGTCTGTGGTAGTCTGGTAGCCGGCGTACAATAGCAAATTAGTATGTCTGGCATAAACCAACAATAGCAACTTGCAGTGCAATCTCGAACCCGGCGTACTGTAGTAAATATATATGTCCGTCCGGCGTACTATAGTCGGTTTAACCCTTTCCCACATTCAACAAATCGGTGGCAGACGACTTTGAGAACCTCTATAGACAACAGTATGGAATATCTCTACAAATGAAAATACTATTACTGAAAGAAGTTTTGAGCAATTTCTTCTTTAGTCACAATATGTTCAAAAGTCGTCTGATGCAGAGGCGTCAGCAAAACGTCTGTATGGTGGAAAGGTTTAACACATATTTAATCAGTTATTCCAATATATAAGTTAATGCAGGTAAAGTTACAGAGAAGTACGTAAATGGATCTGAAAACAAGAACAATATGCTTATATTAATTCACCTCCTTGATGGTCGCATTTGCCAAAAATGAGTCAGTGTAGTGGATTTGAGTATCATACACACTGCTCGCTTGAACTGAATGTGCTAACGTTGACAACTT
This sequence comes from Serripes groenlandicus, assembly GCA_031761405.1. NCBI lineage: Eukaryota > Metazoa > Mollusca > Bivalvia > Cardiida > Cardiidae > Serripes > Serripes groenlandicus. The sequence continues at coordinate 61,006,023 of JASEVX010000002.1, forward strand.
GGTATATCATCTTTTTTGTTTCACTTTGACGCCATACACCTCAAAAGCGGAAAGGTTTTCCTCACAACAGTTACATGTAGATTAATTGTCAAATCATTGACGGGTAAACATTAAGTTCTGAACACGCTTGAACACAACAACTTTATTTTTAAATGACATATAATTATTTCCATACAGTAAATTGTCTACCAGTGTATGACGGGAGGTCATTGACATACCGCCCACGCGAACGGTGGTATCTTGGGCATGTTAGCAAGTAATGCGACATGGTATTATGTTTCATCAGAAAAAGTCATAGTTCAGATTGCTACAACCAAGTCGTCGTCGACATGAATGAATTTTATCTAGATGAACACTTCTTTATTGATATTGAAATTGGCTTCAAGACGATGCATTCCAATGTTAGGAGCTAGTGAATACCATTTTCTGATAGTGGAGGGTAAAATCGACCATGCACAGCACTTTGTTATTCAGTTTTTTTCCTATATTGGTTCGTCCGAACAGGATTAAGAAGAATTAGATGTGAGAGGTAAGAAGGCGTTATCTGGTTTTTCATCTTATAAAAGTGAATACGTTTAGGTCAAATTACGCTAGTACTATAGTCCCTAAAAATACTTTGTTTGTCTATAAATTAGTGTATACCATCACCAGAAATGCATTGTGAATGTCTAAAGGATGCACTGGAAATGATTGATCTGATCACTTTTAGTATTTTGACCTTGTTTGAAATTGAGAGTAGAGAAGGCTAAACACCGGTTTTGTCCGGGCCCGATTTGGTCCAAAATGACGGTAACCATTTTCGCCTGGTGAGTTCTTTCTTGCATAATGCATGACCCCCCCCCCCCCCCAGCCCATTTTCTTTGAATTGTTTTAAAGCTAGGAGCTAATTCTTTTCAATGATATATGGTGTTCTACATGAGAAACGCTTTTGAGTGGAATATATCAAAAGTCAATTTTGTGTCAGCTGCACACATTGAAGCATTCTAGGGTACTTTATGGGGTGGGATTTAGTCAAATTGCTTGCAAAATGATAAAACTGGGTGCCTGAAGTGTAATGTAGGCTCATGGAGGTATCAAGCCATTAGGTAATAGCCTTTTTGACATTTTTCCACAAAAAATGATGTTTTTAAAGCTATTTTAAAATTTTCTTTGGTTGATTAATTGCCTGAAACAGGCATAAACATGAAGTTTAGTCATTGCTTTAAACACGGGGCACAGTAAAACCTAAAAATGTTATGTGTTTATGCTTTTTTTTTTCTTGGAGACCTGTATAATGCGCGAGCGCTGATAACTTGGCGGACTAATGTCGCGAAACCTAGGTTTGGGTTGCATAGGAATTTTGAGATTTCTTTGAAAATAATTGTCTAATTGTCCTAATATTTGCTATTTTGCTTTCATTTTATATCATTCTCTCTAAATTTACACACTAACCAGATCTCTGAGGGCAAAGAAAGTATCTAAAGGAGCTTCAGAGTCAACAAAAATGACAGGTCAATTTTGTGTCGTCTGCAAAAATGTTTTGATGCAGTCAAACTGGTTGAAAATGATGATACTGGTTGCCTAAAATATCTGAAAATAGTGCATAAATCTAAAGTTTGATCATCTCTATGAATATTTGACACAATAAAATAAAAATATGTGATGTTTTTCCATATTTTTCCTTTGCAAATATACCTATGTTTTGCGCGAAAGCATAAAACTTGGCCGATTTAGTCGAAAAACTTAAATTTGGGTGTATAGAAAAAATTAATTGTCTTTGATAATAGCTACTTAATTGACCTAATATTTGCTTTTGTGATTTGATTTTACATCATACTTTGTAATTACAAAATACATATACTTAATAACAGTTTTGTTTTGTCTTAAAGGTCAAATTACGCTAAATACATGCACTGACTTGCTGATCTACAGTACTATAGTCCCTAAAACAATTTTGTCCGCGCATTAATTAGTGTATAACATCACCAGAATGTATTGAATATATGACATTGAGTTTAAATACATTGGGAAATGATTGATTTGATCACTTTTAGTATTTTGACCTTGTTTGAAAGTGAGAGTAGAGAATGCTAAACACCGGTTTTGTCCGGGCCATATTTGGTCCAAAATGACGGCTTCCATTTTCGCCTGGTGAGTTCTTTCTTGCATAATGCATGACCCCCACATTTTCCTTGGATTGTTTTAAAGCTAGGAGGTAATTCATTCCAATGATATATGGTGTTCTACATGAGAAACGCTTAGAAAGTGTGACAATTGAGGACTGAAACTGATCAATTTACAAGGAAACAAAGAAGGAATTTTGTTGGTGTATTGTAACCTTTATGATGACGTCTACGTTCTGCTAATATTTCCAAATTATTGGCGGTTAGAAGGCGCCTGATATTGTATAGTTTTGTAACACCGGAAACAATTTTGGTTATGTGCAATGGCTGTTGGGAGCAGTTGCTTCTTCTTCGAAAAATACCAATCAGATACCATGCCTATCTGATGACTATTGATTAATGTGATGGTCAATTATTATCCTCAGACAGAATGGGACTTAAATGCGCGTGGCGTTGACTTGGGCGATTGGAACACTGTCAACTATTAGGTTTGGGTGATCAATGTTTCATTTTACGTGAGAATAATAATTCGGATCTGGAACGGATTAACGTGACCAGCCATGTTTGAGACCAGGAACTCATTCTAGAGAGGGTCTCGTTGAGAATTGCAGCTGATATAATTTGGTCATCCACAATTATATAAAGACTTATGTCGTGTGTAAATGAACGTATATTTGCATTGATATAGTTTACGATGTCGTTTGTGTATACTAAAGGAGACCAGGAAGATTATCAAGATACGAAGAACCAAGAGAGTCATTTCCCTTCAATATCAATAGCAGAAAGTTTTCAAAGAAGATCCTTGTTCCAAATTCTGTTTTTGTCAAAAAGCCGTCTGCTGTAGAGGCGTCAGAAAGCGTCTACATGAGGGAAATGGGTGAAGTCATAAGAGACATTTTGACTCCTCAGCATCAAACGTCTTTTAAAAACATTGTGAAGCAAGGATAAATTGCTTACAATAAACAATTTCTGATTTTGCCACACATATTTTAACCTCTATTTCATTATTATACTTTCATTTGCAGTAAGAATTCATGTTTTCGCCATTATGCTTTAAAAGTCATCTAGTCATTCGTTGTATGAATGAAAAAGGTTTAAACTAAAACTGCTTGATTGGGAATACGATTTCTTCTTTTAATTATAATCTTTCCCTTTTCTGCAATGTTTTCGAAATAAAGAAGGTATTGGTTACGAGGGAAAGTTTCATCACTATATATGGATTTACATGTTTCTAGGAAGACACATATTATTAAATACTTTGAGGAGATTGTGTTTAGTGAGACATTTTTCGAGTCGTCAATTGTTGGATGAAGAAAAAAATAATCGTTAAGAATTGCAGCATTTTCTGTATCTGTTGAAGCCTCGATACCATAATGAATTGTTTGTTTGTAAGGCGCTAAACAAGGTTGAAACATTGTAACTGTTATATGTTCAGAGTCAAGCTGAGTAGATAACTTGATAAGAAATTTATTTCTAGTGTTTACGTATCATATGAGTTGTTTGGTTACGTATGAGCCTTCACTGTTTTCCAACCCTCGGCTGTATTAGTGCGTTTCGCAAGTAAGTGATATTTCTTACGTCGTATGTGTTGTCTTAATATACCACTTATCCAGGGAACATCCGATTGCCTAATGGTAGCCTCTCCTTTAGGGATACTATTGTTCGCTGCAGACATTATAGAACTGGTAAGATATGCAGGTGCATATAGCCTGGTTCTTAAATTTCTATTATATTAATCCTATTTTATTAACAGTAAGTTACTGCTGTATCTACTTAAGTCCCCTTCATCGTTCAACCATACTCTACGCGAATGATTTGGCTGTTTAGGTTCTGACCATTTGAGAATAGTAACAAAAAGGACAAACTCATTAATAATTCAATAAGGAAATGTGTGTGTGTTCAGTAAAATGTGTAGGGTCCTTAATAAGTTGGTGAACGTTGTGTGAATCAATAATCTTACTAATTGTGTTGATAGGATTTGCATTATAATTTACATAAAAATCGCGAGTAAGTAGGATATTTGTTTCTGTTTGCCTTAAGGCTAAGTCAATGTATGTACCATAAATGACGTGACTAGTAAGCATTACTGGCACGAAGTGGACTATAGTGACTACCGACTGAAAGTTTATGTTGGTTGACCCTAAGCTGTTACCAAACAGCTTCAGGTCCGCCGAACTCTAGGTCAAATTACGCAAAATACATCCGCGGTCATGCTGATCCAAATAGTCCTTTAAACAACATTTGTTTGCGTAGAAATATGGCTATATCTTTACCAGAATGCATTGACTATATGACACTTCGTTTAAGTTCATTGTACAAGTGTATAGGATGCTTCGGAAATGATTGTTTTGGTCTTTTTTAGTATCTTAACCTTGTTTGAAAGTGAAAGTAGAATTTGTGAAAACTCAGTTGCGTCCTATCCTGATTTCGTAAGTATTTTCGCAGGTTGATTTATTTCTTTCAGAATACATGGTCCCCCTTTTCTTTGGATTTTTCTGAGAAACACTTAGAAAGTGCGACAATTGCGGGTTGAAACTGGTTGATTTACATGGAAACAAAGAAGGAATTTATTTTGTGTATTGTGACCTCTAAGTATGTGCGTTCATATGAATATAGACTATCTTGAACTTAGATTCTTTCTGTCGCGACGAAAAATATGGTATATGAAGATCATCATTTGAGACTGTTTGATTAAGCAAAAATTCTGTGATGACAAGAATGCTTCTACTAATAAAATATATATTTGAGACTTCAAACTTTTAATAACAGAGTCCATTTGTTGTGGCATCTGCATTGACTGGTTAACTGTATTATGATCAGGGTTGGTCTCCACATCTCCAGCAATCAGAATGAGTAATGGAGAGATACAAATCGAATTGATGTTAAAAATATCTGACAAAAGGAACAAACACAGGAATGGTGCCGTCATCGGGTCGGACACACAAGGTTCATGTATATGCATATATAATAGCATTACTAACGGTTAGTAAAAGTCGAACGAAGCGTAATCATACATATGATATAATGGAGTGACAGCAACACCAAAAGATAAATGATATACAACTTATCTACCGAAGACAACTCTTGTCTTACTTATCACACATCAAAGTACTCATAATAAAAACTTAACCAAACCTGATGAAATTATACATGTACATTACAATGAGTTGTACCTGACAATAAGGGGTCGCATTGCATTCCGTAACGAGCTCAAGGGACAAGAAAGGAATACTCGTGGGACTACACATCTTATTTCTTGTCAAATGTCGCTCATGTACTATACTTATTATGAGCCTACGAAGAAGTCTCTGGCAAGAGTTTGCGTATGGGTCTATACTTAATGCAGGCCTACGAAGAAGTCTCTGGTAAGAGTATACGTATGGGTCTATACTTATTCCGAGCCTACAAAGAAGTCTCTGGTAAGAGTATATGTATGGGTCTATACTTAGTGCGAGCCTACGAAGAAGTCTCTGGTAAGAGTTTGCGTACGGGTCTATATTTATTGCGAGCCTACAAAGAAGTCTCTGGTAAGAGTATATGTATGGGTCTATACTTATTATGAGCCTACGAAGAAGTCTCTGGTAAAAGTTTGCGTATGGGTCTATACTTATTGCGAGCCTACAACGAAGTCTCTGGTAAGAGTATATGTATGGGTCTATACTTATTATGAGCCTACGAAGAAGTCTCTGGTAAGAGTTTGCGTATGGGTCTATACTTATTCCGAGCCTACAAAGAAGTCTCTGGTAAGAGTATATGTGTGGGTCTATACTTAGTGCGAGCCTACGAAGAAGTCTCTGGTAAGAGTTTGCGTACGGGTCTATACTTATTCCGAGCCTACAAAGAAGTCTCTGGTAAGAGTATATGTATGGGTCTATACTTATTATGAGCCTACGAAGAAGTCTCTGGTAAGAGTTTGCGTATGGGTCTATACTTATTGCGAGCCTACAAAGAAGTCTCTGGTAAGAGTATATGTATGGGTCCATACTTATTCCGAGCCTACGAAGAAGTCTCTGGTAAGAGTATACGTATGGGTCTATACTTATTGCGAGCCTACGAAGAAGTCTCTGGTAAGAGTATATGTATGGGTCTATACTTATTGCGAGCCTACAAAGAAGTCTCTGGTAAGAGTATATGTATGGATCTATAATTATTGCGAGCCTACAAAGAAGTCTCTGGTAAGAGTATATGTATGGGTCTGTACTTATTATGAGCCTATGATTACAACTCTTGTCTTACTTATCACACATCAAAGTACTCATAATAAAAACTTAACCAAACCTGATGAAATTATACATGTACATTACAATGAGTTGTACCTGACAATAAGGGGTCGCATTGCATTCCGTAACGAGCTCAAGGGACAAGAAAGGAATACTCGTGGGACTACACATCTTATTTCTTGTCAAATGTCGCTCATGTACTATACTTATTATGAGCCTACGAAGAAGTCTCTGGTAAGAGTTTGCGTATGGGTCTATACTTAATGCAGGCCTACGAAGAAGTCTCTGGTAAGAGTATACGTATGGGTCTATACTTATTCCGAGCCTACAAAGAAGTCTCTGGTAAGAGTATATGTATGGGTCTATACTTAGTGCGAGCCTACGAAGAAGTCTCTGGTAAGAGTTTGCGTACGGGTCTATATTTATTGCGAGCCTACAAAGAAGTCTCTGGTAAGAGTATATGTATGGGTCTATACTTATTATGAGCCTACGAAGAAGTCTCTGGTAAGATAAGTATAGACCCATACCCAGTAAGAGTATATGTGTGGGTCTATACTTAGTGCGAGCCTACGAAGAAGTCTCTGGTAAGAGTATATGTATGGGTCTATACTTATTATGAGCCTACGAAGAAGTCTCTGGTAAGATAAGTATAGACCCATACCCAGTAAGAGTATATGTGTGGGCCTACGAAGAAGTCTCTGGTAAGAGTTTGCGTATGGGTCTATACTTATTGCGAGCCTACAAAGAAGTCTCTGGTAAGAGTATATGTATGGGTCCATACTTATTCCGAGCCTACGAAGAAGTCTCTGGTAAGAGTATACGTATGGGTCTATACTTATTGCGAGCCTACGAAGAAGTCTCTGGTAAGAGTATATGTATGGGTCTATACTTATTGCGAGCCTACAAAGAAGTCTCTGGTAAGAGTATATGTATGGGTCTATACTTATTGCGAGCCTACAAAGAAGTCTCTGGTAAGAGTATATGTATGGGTCTATACTTATTCCGAGCCTACGAAGAAGTCTCTGGTAAGTGTATATGTATGGGTCTATACTTATTGCGAGCCTACGAAGAAGTCTCTGGTAAGAGTATATGTATGGGTCTATACTTATTGCGAGCCTACGAAGAAGTCTCTGGTAAGAGTTTGCGTATGTGTCTATATTTATTATGAGCCTACGAAGAAGTCTCTGGTAAGAGTATACGTATGGGTCTGTACTTATTATGAGCCTACGAAGAAGTCTCTGTAAGAGTTTGCGTATGTGTCTATACTTATTATGAGCCTACGAAGAAGTCTCTGGTAAGAGTATACGTATGGGTCTGTACTTATTATGAGCCTACGAAGAAGTCTCTGGTAAGAGTATAGGTATGGGTCTATACTTATTATGAGCCTACGAAGATGTCTCTGGTAAGAGTTTGCATATGGGTCTATACTTTCTGCGAGCCTATGAAGAAGTCTCTGGTAAGAGTATACGTATGTACGTATGTACAGGCTCACTCGAGTCACCATTATGAGCAGATGCAACAAGACCTCACATCCTCCAATGTGAAGCCTATTTAGATATACGTACCTTCTGCATTCTCACTATCCTGATAATTACCATAATCCCCATCTGTTGAAAATAACAAAAACAAAACCTACGTCAAATGCGTTCACATCTCTTGGTTTGTTAGTTTGGATGGTGTCTTACGGCGCCTTCAACAGTATTTCACAGTGATAACAAATATGTGATTGTTTGTTCTTGGATCAATGCATCAGTCAGTCGTAAGGCTATCGTCACTACGTTGAGCCTCTAAACGAAGCTTTGTTATACGGTAGCAAGGGGTTAACCATCTACGACAAGTGAAGACCCAGATAAGCTAACGCAATAGCACAGTTTCATCTGGCTCTCTACAGTTCACATGTACTATATGAATGGACCGTTTCTTGCACATCCGCCCGGTTGCTAGACAGAGTGTACACTTTAAAGGGATTAAGATTGACACATCAATAGGCTATTGTTAGCCCTAAACCGATAAATAAACAAGAGGGATACGAGTTCCCTAGATTGCTCAACTGATTTAATATAACTTAGTAAATGGTCATCCGATGAGCACTTGTTATAATGTATTTCAAAATCAGGGCAATACTTTTGACAATATTTTTTTTTTATTTAAGTTTTCATTTCATATTCATACAAGGAAATCAAGCCCCAGTCCCTGACAGATATGTTTTTAAAGGGATCGGACAAAATCCAACAATCTTCGTAGAGGGTCACCCAGGGAACATATGTGCCAAATTATTTTAAAACCAGGACAGTACTAGTTTGTTTGAGTACTAAACGCTTTAAACGTTATTCATGATTAATAAGTGTGACTGCAACACATACGCACTGCTGCAAGTCCTAATATGCAAATGGGTTATTATAGCTAGTATCCTAAATGTCCATTTGTTACTAAATATAGGAGGTAGGTCAACGATTCCATCATCTTAGATTACATCTAAAGGGGCGCTTATACTTCTATTTAAAGTGAAATGTAAGTAAGTATCAATGACGTACATTCATATTCGTCCTCAGCAGCAGAATGAGTTGTAGTAACCACATCGTTCCCGTTGTCTGTTGAAATAGAAAATATGTTGTCACATTGATTAAATTCCCCTTTGGTACAATACGGACATATATTAGATTTAATTATTTAATATTGTCGCTCATTAATCTCTTGCATAGGACTTTGAACACATGAACTATTTTTATATGAGAGTATGTTTATTAAATATAGTTGAGAAATATAGTCGCAAATGGAGAAACGCCCACTCCTTTCTTGAAATATTTCCAAATGTAACTGCTGTAGATGCGCCCAATTGCATCTGCACACGTGGGCAAATTGGTGAAAACTTAAAAAGGTTTCCACAAAATTGTAGTTCCACTTTCGTTTAATAAGTGAGTGACGCTTCCAGAAGACCCGACTAAAGACAAGTTTGTGCCCAGTGTTGTTTCAGATCAAGCCATGCATTCGTGAATGCAGATCTGACTGTGCGCACATCGAAAATGAGTTTTAGTAAACGTGTCTAGTTGGATTTGTAACGCGGATGCTATGGCTGATCTGAATCTACATTTGTCGGCAATGTCAACGTGTACGTTTTTCGACGGAGGGGCGCATACCATATTACTAGTATTGTTTAATTTACTAATATGTTATTGCATGTCTAGACACGATTGTTCACAGGGTATGTCAAAATTTAACATATACAATGGATGTTTTGTCTCGCCGCGACGAATACGCGAAAGAGACTAATGTGTTGCTTTTCTGGCGGCGGCGACGGCGTCACACGTCAACGTTAAAGTTTAGAGGTTGTTTTAATTTGTTTTAATAAGTACTAGTCGTAGGGCTTTCAAATTTGATGGAAGGATAAAGCTAGTACCTCTCATCAAAGCGAACGAACGAGAGCCATTTAATCACGCGTAAGTCTTGTCTATTTCAAATAGTTTTTTTTGTTTGAATGCTCGAAGAGTTTAAACATGTTGAAATGAAAAACTGTATACAGAAAATACCAACATATACTATACAAATATCACTACATCTGTGTGCACTAAGAATGTGGTGGTCTCGTTCTGTGGTGGGTATAACTTTGCCCTAAGAACTCCTCCAATACAATATAAAACGAAATGGAGCATTTTTTCCTTTTGCAAATATATACTCTAAAGTCTTCTTCTGAATATTTGTTGTATGTGGGAAAGGGTTAATAAAACAGTATTTACCTTCGTTTTCAACGTTCGCTTGGAGTGTCGCTTGTTGGGAAGTATCCTCTTGTGGTGGTGTTGTATTGCTGTCCATCGTGAAGGCTTCAGTCGGACTGGGAGCTGTGACCGATTCCGGATTGTCAGGATTACCTATAAAGGATTATTAATTGATTGATAAACGCGTTTTGTCAGTGGTATTTTGAAGTTATGTCTCGGGTGCAAATTTCCCTATTGTGTGTTTACTGGCTCGCTTGTCAAAGTCGTCTTAAATCATCAGGTTTGAGTGAGTAATAAGCTGGGAGATTCAATGGAGCGTGATGATATAAACATCCCCATCATATATTGCTTTTTCCCTCATTGTTTACGAGTACTGAATGGTCTTCGACAGAACAAAAATATTAATTAATCGTGTATGCAGTACATAATTATCTGTGTATGGGTTGGATATAGTAAATCGATAAGATTCGACAATATTATTAGGTCAAAGTACACACCAAGACAAAAGTATATGTTGAAGAACTATATTTGTTAAATGAATGATTTCAAATAGATATGACAGTAACAAGATTTATGAATCTATCTCAAATTCTCAAAATCATGTTTTTTTACCACAAAAAGGTCACACGCAGCATTTTCAGAATTGTACGTGAAAAAGGGTATAATATGTAATTATATTCCAAATATGAAAGCCCTAACACAAGAACTTATTGAGAACAAGAAAAAGAAAATGCACACTTTCCCTTAAACTTTAAGCCCCCAATCTCATGTTTTTAACCGAAAAAGTAGACCACACTCAGCACCTTCAGCATACAATAAAAAGAAGCGTTTTAGATATAAATAGATTCCGAATATTATTTAGAAGTAGAATGGAGTGCTCCGCTGAGCACGGTGTGTCACCTGCACCTGCTCATTGACAGACAGACAGACAGACAGACGGACGGACGGACGGACGATTTCGTACAATTCCGAACGATTTTTTAAAATTAACTTGTCGAGAAATTTAGCAGGCAGTAGTTAGGAGCTTGGACTGACGACGTGAAAGATAGGCTAACCTGGCGTTATTCTGTTGATTTAGGCTTCCCAATATCGGTCACAGCTATCAAAGACGTAACCCTTTCCCACAAGTAGACGCTTTTTGAAGCCTCTACTGAAGACGACTTTCAAAACAGTGTTACAAAAGAAGAAATTGCTCAAAAATAGCAATTCTTCCTGTTGTAACAATGATTTCAACTTTTTCCGATCATTATACTCTCATTTACCGAGATTTACCATATTTTTGCCTGTATATTTTGAAAGTCGTATGCAGCAGATTTGTTTTATGTGGGAAAGGGTTAATACAACTGTATTTACCTTCGTTTTCATCGTTCGCTTGGAGTGTCGTTTGTTGGAAAGTATCCTCTCGTGGTGTTGTTGTATTGCTGTCCATCGTGAAGGCTTCAATCGGACTGTGAGCTGTGACCGATTCCGGATTGTCAGGATTACCTATAAAGGATAATTAATTGATTGATAAACGCGTTTTGTCAGTGGTATTGAAATTATGTCTCGGCTGCAAATTCCCCTATAGAGTGTTTTCTGGCTTGCTCGCGCCAATACGCCACGCAACATTCTTTCCAGCCAAGGACAGTTCCCAAGCACTAAACAAGGGTTGTATTCCGTAAGGAACCTCTAAAGCCTTAGCTATGGCTAACCAAAATAAGCGTCTTAACTTGTTCCCGATTGCAGACGCATGCTGACGACTTTTGAAACATTATGGCAAAAGGGGAACTTGCACACAATGAGTTGTTTCTCCCTTTGCTGCATTGTTTTTAACTGTATTCAGCTATTATACTCTCATTTATAGATAGTTTCTATATCCCTACATATGATTTGTCGATGTCAACTGCTGCAGATTGGTTGTATGTGGGGAAGGCTTAATGAGACAATAATTTTGAGTACTAAATCATCGGGTTTAAATGAGTAATAAGATGTGAGATTCAATGGGGCGTGATGATGTGAACATCCCCTATCATATATTGATATTTACATCATTGTTCATGAGTACCGAATGGTCTTTACCTTCGACAAAATAAATGTATTAATTATTCTTGTATATAGCACATAAGTATCTGTGTATGGGTTGGAATCAGGCATTCGATATGATTCGATAATCTTATGAAGGTCAATGGGACACAAAGGCTAAAGTATAGAAACTATACATGAAAGAAGCCATCATTGAATAAAGTTGAAAACATTGTGAAATGTGGAGAAATAAATCAATTTTGTTTATAGATAGGAAGAAACATAACAGTTATATCACGGCAGCCAGTTGTTATTACTGTCGAAGAAGCGTATTAGTTATATCACGGCAGCCAGTTGTTCATATATAGGAAAAAACGCATTAGTTATATAAGAAACGCATTAGTTATATCACGATAGCCAGTTGTTATTACATTCGAAGAAACGTATTTTTTATATCACGGCAGCCAGTTGTTTAAACATTGGAACATACATGTACGTATACGTTATATGACGGCAGCAAGTTGTTTATACATTTTAAGTAACATTTCAGTTATATCACGGCAGCAATGTGTATATACATCGAAAGAAATATTTTTGTTATATCACGGCAGCGAGTTTTATATTCATCGGAAGAAATGTATAAGTTACATCACGGCAGCCTGTTGTATAAGTATCGCAAACAACGTATCAGTTACATCACGGCAGCCTGTTGTATAAATATTGCAAACAACGTATCAGTTACATCACGGCAGCCTGTTGTATAAGTATTGCAAACAACGTATCAGTTACATCACGGCAGCCTGTTGTATACGTATTGCAAACAACGTATCAGTTATATCACGGCAGCCTGTTATATAAGCATTGCAAACAACGTATCAGTTACATCACGGCAGCCTGTTGTATAAGTATTGCAAACAACGTATCAGTTACACCACGGCAGCCTGTTGTATAAGTATCGCAAACAACGTATCAGTTACATCACGGCAGCCTGTTGTATAAGTATTGCAAACAAAGTATCAGTTACATCACGGCAGCCTGTTGTATAAGTATTGCAAACAACGTATCAGTTATATCACGGCAGCCTGTTGTATAAGTATCGCAAACAACGTATCAGTTACATCACGGCAGCCTGTTGTATAAGTATTGCTAACAACGTATCAGTTATATCACGGCAGCTTTTTGTTTAAAATTGGAAGAAATGTTTCAGTTATTTTATGGCAGCCAGTTGTATAAGCATTGGAAGAAGCGTTTCAATGAATCACGGCAACCAGTTGTATATACATTGTAAAAAACATATTGGTTATATCACGGCAGCCAGTTTATATACATTGTAAGAAACATATTAGTTATATCACGGCAGCCAGTTTATATACCTCGTAATATTACTTATGTCACGGCAGCCGGTTATATAAACACTGGAAGAAACGTATCAGTTACTGAACGGTAGCAAGTTGTATAATCATTGGAATAAGCGTTGCAGTTATATCACGGTAGCCAGTTTGATATACATTTGAAGAAACATATATCAATTTTATGACTGCAGCACGTTGTATACATGTAAACATTTAAGGAAACGTATCAGTTATATCATAGCAGCCAGCTGTTTATACATTGGAAAAAACGCATCAGTTTTATCACGGCAGCCAGTTAAATTAACCACGTTTGTTTTTGCACTCCATGCACCTTTACTCCATAAAGCAGTCTCTCAACTTGATATCTGACCACAAAGACTATTAGATGGGTGTGTTACACAGACTTTCAGGGGAGATACAAAAGCTCAATGGACAAAATGATTGCAGGACCATGAAGCTGATTTTTTGTAATTTGTATTACGTAATTCTTTACGAAGAAACTAATAATATTAGAAACAAAACTTTGCGTCAACATATTATATCTGATCATGGTGATTTGATCGGAGTGTGTAGACGATTCAAACCCTATACAATATAGTAGTGTTTGCTATCTTTCCAAGGCCAATTGATCACACAATAACAGATCCTGTCAATCAATATTTAAATAAATTCATGACTAAGAACATGAATTTTAAATGAGTATGTTTTTACACCTTAACCCCAGAAGGTATCAATAGACTCAATCATATTTTTTTTAAAACTTATCACACACTTATAATGATAGATATGGTTTGGTCACAAATATACATTTGCTGTAGAATTAAAGTTGATTAACCAAATATAATAGTCGACTATTGTATGTTTGTGCAGGTGCTACATGTATGTAAAGGGACCTTATTATTCAATTACCGATATTAACATGAAAGTAGATTTGCATACAACAATAATGCTCTCTCTAATTGTTCAAATGAGCACTTATTGCGATAGTTTATTGAATAGTTATTGAATATTGTCATATGTCGTCTATATTTCGTAGGGGCTAATTAAAATGATTTAAATGCTTATTGCGAATGTTTGTGTCATAAATAGTTATGGCTTGTCTGCTTCATTTATCACCTGAGTTGCTTCATTATTTAGTTTTTTTATTTATATTTTGCCTGTGGGATGGCATTTCCATGGTTTTATCAAATGGGTTTTGATAAACTCTATTTGATGATTATATATATTTACTACATTCTAATTATTGTATATTCAAATAATTAGTCATATCCATTCTCGTGTTGCTTCGTGATTGTAGTACTAGAAGGCAAACAGGGACGATCCCAATCTAACTTAACACATGCGCAGGCTGATCGTTCCTGTTCTCAAGACAACGAATGTCGGATTTCGCGTTACGTAGCTCAAATCTCGATTCTAAAAAATATCATGTAATAAAACAAACTCCTAGGCGTTTCATCAATTGTTAGGCATACAATAATAATATATATATATATAATAATAATACATGTAATAGTTATATGGTTTCTCGGTCTGGTTACTACATGTATATTTGCCTCCATATACACATGCGAATCGACGGTAGGTCAGTCGGTAGAGGTTAGGGCTGTCAATCCAGGGGTTGTCCTTTCCAATCCCAGCTCAGTCAACATTCTTTCCGACTTGTGACAAAAGTCATTGCAACAAGCATCTTTCGCCTTCCACCAATGGGCTATCAGTCTATATGGAAATCCAGCCAGTAGCTTGGAAATACCGTAGTGTGAAGTAATGATGTGAGAATGCCAGTGAATTTTCCGCCGTGATATGACTGGATTGAATCCGTGATCTACCACATATACGTCGAACGATATACCACTAAAGCAGCGAGGCGGTGCTTAGGTCGGTGTTACAAAAATGCATTTTTCCTTAACAAACTGGTGACCTTAAAACTTTTCTTTTATAGCGTCTGAAATGCAGTTGTAAAATATCCTATATATGACAGTTAACCAAAGTATATTAATAGCACAACTCTTCTTACCTCTCAAATACACTTTACATATTATACTCCTCAAGTACACGTGTACTTATATTTAAGACATAACGGTTATGGCGCCGTTAAATGTACGCGCCTACAACCTCAACTTCAATATACCTGTTTTACTACCAAGTACACATGCACTCACCTTTAACACATATCGGTAATGGCGGTGATAATGTTTCCCCTATACACGAGACAGTGTATTCATCATACGTTACGTTCCCTGCCTTGTTGTAAAGGGAATACTGTGCGGGACATGTTAATTTTACCTGAAAAATACAATTGGACAGATCACTGTTGTTTTGTTATTTGTTTGTTTAAACGGTGTTTTACGTATTTGTCAATATTCTTTTAGTTATATCACAACGTTCCCTGGGTCTGACATATACTGCCACCGATGTCAGTTGAAATGCTTTCCCTGTAACCATAAGCGCCACGGATGGAAGCCATTACCGCCATTTTAATGCATTCGGTCAGTGATATCACGGCGATCAGTTTAACATCACTAATGTTTCCTTGCCCTTCCATACCAGTTCTCCATATAACAGTTTCAAGCAACTAGCTGCGTGTCCTTCTTTTACCCATGGTCTAGCTTGCGGCGCTCGAACAGCCAATGTCTGTATAGATTGTGCTACTAAGGGTATTGAGGCGTCACGTCACTGAATTTGAACTGAATAACAAATAAGTAGTTGTGTACCCGGCGTACTAAAGGTAAGTAGTAGTATTGAACCAGGCATACTATAGAAAAGTTGTGTACCCGGCGTGTTACATGTAAGTAGTCGTGAACCCGGCGTACTACAGGTAAATAGTCGTGTACCCGGCGTACTACAGGTAAATAGTCGTGAACCCGGCGTACTACAGGTAAATAGTCGTGAACCCGGCGTACTACATGTAAGAAGTCGTGTGTACCCGGCGTACTACAGGTACAAAATCGTGTGTACCCGGCGTACTACAGGTAAGTAGTCGTGTACGCGACGTACTATAGGTAAGTAGTCGAGTACCCGGCGTTCTACATGTATATAGTCGTGTAGAGGGTGTACTAAAGGTTATTAGTCCTATAGAGGGTGTACTAAAGGTTATTAGTCCTGTACCCGACGTACTACAGGTAAGTAGTCGTGTACCCGGCGTACTACAGGTAAGTGGTCTTGTACCCGGCATACTACAGGTAAGTAGTCGTGTACAGAGCGTACAACAGGTAAGTAGTCGTGTACCCGACGTACAATAGGTAAGTACTCGTGTACCCGGCGTACTATAGGTAAGTGGTCGTGTACCTGGGGTACTACAGGTAAGTAGTCGTGTACCCGGCATGCTACAGGTAAGTAGTCGTGTACCCGACGTACAATAGGTAAGTACTCGTGTACCCGGCGTACAACAGGTAAGTTTTCGTGTACCTGGCGTATTACAGGTAAGTAATCGTGTACCTGGCCTACTACAGGTAAGTTGTCGTGTAACCGGCGTACTACAGGTAAGTAGTCGTATACCTGGCGTACTACAGGTAAGTAGTCGGGTACCCGGCATACTACAGGTAAGAAGTCGTGTAACTGGCGTACTACAGGTAAGTAGTCGTGTACCGGGCGTACTACAAGTAAGTAATCGTGTTACTGGCGTGCTACAGATAAGTAGTCGTGTACCGGCGTACTACAGTTAAGTACTGTAGTCGGGTACCCGACGTACTACAGGTAATTAGTGGTGTAACCGCATAACATAGGTAAGTAGTCCTGTACCCGGCGTACTACAGGTAAGTAGATGAGTACCCGACGTACTACAGGTACGTTATCGTGTACCTGGCATACTACAGGTAAGTAGTCGTGTAGCCGGCGTACTATAGGTAAGTATTCGTGTAACTGGCGTACTACAGGTAAGTAGTCGTGTAGCCGGCGTACTACAGGTAAGTAATCGTGTACATGGCGTACTATAGTTAAGTAGTCGTGTACCCCGTGTACTACAAGTAAATAGTCGTGTACCCGATGTACTATAGGTAAGTAGTCGTGTACCCGGCGTAATACAAGTAAGCAGTCGTGTACCCAGTGTAATACAAGTAAGCAATCGTGTACCCGGCGTACTACAAGTAAGCAGTCGTGTACCCGGCGTAATACAAGTAAGCAATCGTGTACCCGGCGTACTACAAGTAAGCAGTCGTGTACCTGGCGTACTACGGGTAAGTAGTCGTGTACCCAGTGTACTATAGTTAATATTCGTGTAACCAGCGTATTACAGGTAAGTTGTTGTATACCCGGCGTACTACAGGTCAGTAGTCGTGTTCCCGACGTACTACAGGTAAGTAGTTTTGTACCCAGAGGATTACATGTAAGTAGTCGTGTACCCGGCGTACTTCAGGTAGGTAGTCGTGTACGCGACCTATTATAGGTAAGTAGTCGTGTACCCGGCGTGCTACAAGTAAGTAGTCGTGTACCCGGCGTACTACATGTAAGTAGTCGTGTACCCGGCGTACTACATGTAAGTAGTCGTGTACCCGGCGTACACTAGGTAAGAAATCGTGTACCCAGCGTACTACAAGCAAGTAGTCGTGTACCAGGCGTACTACAAGTAAGCAGTCGTGTTCCCGACGTACTACAAGTAAGCAGTCGTGTACCTTGCGTACTTCAGGTAAGTAGTCGTGTAACCAGCGTACTACAGGTAAGTTGTCGTGTACCAGGCATACTACAGGTAAGTAGTCGTGTTCCCGACGTACTACAAGTAAATAGTCGTGTACCCGGCGTACTACAAGTAGGCAGTCGTGTACCCGGCGTATTACAAGTAAGCTGTCGTGTACTGGGCGTACTACAGGTAAGTAGCCGTGTACCCAGTGAACTATAGTTAATATTCGTGTAACCAGCGTATTACAGGTAAGTTGTTGTATACCAGGCATACTACAGGTAAGTAGTCGTGTTCCCGACGTATTACAGGTAAGTACTTGTGTACCCGAGGATTACATGTAAGTAGTAGTGTATCCGGCGTACTACAGGTAGGTAGTCGTGTACCCTACGTACTGCAGGTAAGTAGTCGTGTTCCCGGCGTACTACAGGTAAGTAGTCGTGTACACAGCGTACTATAAGTAAGTAGACGGATAGTCAAATAAACACCACATAAGTTCAAACTATATAAATGAGAGAATAAAAAGTCCGTACCAGTCTGCCACTGTTTATCTTATACTGTTTGGTCTGTTTCCTCCCATCCACAAGTAAACCTTTTGGTATGTTCAATGTACATTTACCTGAAGTCAAGCAAAAAGTTCAAATCAATTGGATACAATACAATGCAATGTGTTTGCATACTCCCCCCTCTGTAGGAAATAATGCAATTAAATTTTGAACTTTTCACAAATTAACACATCAAAAATACACAACTTGAGAGTACACAAGTCGCCAAACCAAAGATGGGTGGACATTGATTGATTGAATGATATCTTAGAATTTAATGCCGTTTGTTACAGTAGTTCAGTTAGTTACGGTAACCAGTTCACATAATCATTGATAAGTGTTGCCATGATGTTACTATATACTTGTTAAAAAACGATGTAAGACCTCAATAAAATCATAATAAATAGATCATTATATATGCAGTAAAATACATACGTTTCACGCAGCGATATGTGGGATCCCAACTACCAAAGGAACATTGTGTTGTCATCCTAGTTTCAGTCCCCCCACTATCTCTCTTTACAAGAAAAAAGTGCTCCTTGCATTCAATCGAAGCATACTGGTTGTGATTGAAAGTGGTCGATACATCGTCTTTGTGCTTACCATTTACCTCCGTTTTATACAAAACAGCATTTTTAACCTCGTGACAACCCTCTGTAACATAAAACAGTTCAACTCTTTAATTAACCGGTGGTCGACAATTCGATAGCCGTACGACCATAGAAGAGGCATCAGTAGATATACCTTCGGATGAAAAGGTCCGCTACGGGTTGCATTACTACCCCACAAAGCCAGAAATGGCTCGATTATAATTGTTAAAATGCATTTCAGCGGGGCTCTGCAAAGATCAGCCGCAAGGCATTTGCAACCAGATCAGACTCAGCTCATCCTGCGCATCCACGCAGAATAATCTGGCCCTACACTGTTCAGCAATTAGTTACACATACGTTAAAGTAGCTTCTGTAAAACAGTATCCACTTGGATCCTTACCATGAATGCGCAGCCATAATGTTTTCTTCAAGTGTAATATTTACGATAATGTTGTTTTTTCTGGACCACCGCTCATACATTGTACCTACAAGTGTTATAATTATGTTATTGTTGGTTGTCCTGGAGCACCGCTAATACACACGTATATTAATAACGTTAATATTGGTTTTTCTGGACCACCGCTCATACATTGTACGTACAAGTGTTATGATTATGTTATTGTTGGTTTTCCTGGAGCACCGCTAATACACACGTATATTAATAACGTTAATACTGGTTTTCCTTGAACACCGCTTATATTCAAGTATAAAAATAACGTTAATATTGGTTTTCCTGGAAAACTGCATATATAAGCGTGTAATAATTACATTAATATTGGACGTCCTCGTGCACCACTCATATACAAGTGTTATAATTACGTAAATGTAGGTTTTTCTGGAGCACGTATCATATAAAAGTGTAATAATTAGGTAAATATTGGTTTTCCTGGAGCACGTATCATATACAAATATAATAATTACATTACTATTTGTTTTCCTGGAGCACCGCTCATTTATACATGTAACCATAGCTTTAATGTTGATTTTCCTGGAGCACCTATCGTATACACTTAAACAATTTATGTTACTGATGATTTCCAGGAGCAGCCATCGTATACACTTGTATAAATGACGTGTATACTGATTGTTATGAAGCGCTGCAAATATACACCTATAATAGTTACGGTAATGTCGATTCTCTGAAGCGTTGCTAATATACACGTTTAATGATTACGTCAATGTTAATTTTCCTGTTGCACCGCTCATAAACACGTGTACTAATTACGTTAATATTGATTTTACAGTAGCACCGCGCTTATACACGTGTTATAATTACGTTAATGTTGAATTCTCTTCAGTGCTGCTCTTATACACTAGTGAGCATTGCGTGTTTATAGATTTCCCTGTAGTACTGCTCAAATACACGTGTAATGAATACGTTAATGTTAATTTTCCTGTAGCACAGATCATAAACACGTGTAATAATGACGTTAACATTGATTTTACTGCAGCACTGCTCTTAAACATTGCAATAATTACGTTATTGTTGATTTGTCTGAAGTGCTGTTCTTATTCACATGTGTTTATTAGGTATATTTTGATTTCCCTGTATAGTACTGCTCACATACACGTGTAATAAATACGTTAATTTAATTTTCCTGTAGCACCGCTCATAAACACATGTAATAATTACGTATATATTGATTTTACTGCAGAACTGCTCTTAAACATTGCAATAATTACGTTATTGTTGATTTGTCTGAAGTGCTGTTCTTATTCACATGTGTTTATTAGGTATATTTTGATTTCCCTGTATAGTACTGCTTATAAACCCGTGTAATAAATACGTTAATTTAATTTTCCTGTAGCACCGCTCATAAACACATGTAATAATTACGTATATATTGATTTTACTGCAGAACTGCTCTTATACATTGCAATCATTGCGTTATTGTTGATTTGTCTGAAGTGCTGTTCTTATTCACGTGTAATTATTACGTATATTTTGATTTCCCTGTAGTACCGCTCATACACACGTATAATAAATATGTTAATTTCTATGAAGTGCTGCTCTTATTCACGTGTAATAGTTACGTATACATTTTTTTCCCTGTATTACTGCTCATATACAAGTGTAATAAATACATTCGTGTTGGTTTTCCTTTAGCACCGCTCATAAACACGTGTGATAAATACTTTAATATTGATTTTACTGCAGTACCGCTCTTATACATTGCAATAATTACTTTATTGTTGATTTATCTGAAGTGCTGCTCTTATACACTTGTAATAATAACGTTAATGTTGATTTCTCTGAAGTGCTGCTCTCATACACGTGTTGTAATTACGTATATATTGATTTATCTGAAGTGCTGCGCTTATACACGTTGATTTCTCCTGAAACAACGCTCTAATACACGTGTAATAATTACGTTAATGTTGATTTCCTTGAAAAAACGCGTTAATACATGTCTTATAATTACGTTAATGTTGATTTTCCTGGAGCACCGCTCTTTTACGGTATAATAATTACATTCATGTTGATTTTCCTGAAACACCGCTCTCATACATGTCTAATAATTACGTTACTGTTGATTTTCCTGGAGCACCGCTCTTTTACGCGTGTAATAATTACGTTAATGTTGATTTTCCTGGAGCACCGCTCTTATGAACGTGTAATAAGTACGTTAATGTTGATTTTCCTGAAGCCCTGCTTGAATTCTACTTTGGACAGTCGACCAACCGGGAAGTCTTTAAGTTAGAGTGTTCGCCTTGTTAGTTGGAGACCCAAGTGTGATCCAAGGCAAGGTCACACAAAACAGTAATGGCACAATGTAGGTTCGTCAATAAAACAATTTGCAATACATTGCAAATCAGAAAACGTCTTCTATTAAAACACATAGAAAAACATGTTGTATATCTCCATTAACTTTGACATATATTTGCATTAGTCTGAACTGTTTTGGGGTTGGTTGGTGAGCGGGTGGGATTGAATGAGAAATTAATCATGTTGTGTTATTTGTGATAAATCGTTAGTAACATAATACGTCTGCATGCGGGAATTGGTTCAAGGATAAGAAAAATGTCTTATGAAACAAATATGTTTAGGTTGCGATATTGGAGATCAATGTAATAAAAAAGAAGCGAAATCTCCCTAAAGGAGAAAACAAGTATACTTTATGACAAAACTGATATATTAATTTGTTTGAAATGAAACGAATGATTACTTGGTACGCATTCGAGGCCATCAATTGATATCGTCAGGTTTCCGAGAATGCAGGCTGTCACTTGTTTACGACTAGATACGTAATTTCCGCCCCTCACCAATTTGTACTTTTTTTTACAGATCACAGTCAACTGGAGAAAAAGTTATTCATTATCTTTTTTCATTAAGGAAAATAATCATTTCATGTATAAATTGCAATAACACGCCATTTTCAACAGTATTTAAGTAATATCATAGTGGCAAGTAAATTAGACTAAGCATGTGTTTCATGGCCCTCTCGTGCCAGTCTTCAACATAAAATACTGCCCAAAACGTTAACCGTAAGCTAATTGACGGAAGGCGAATAACGCTAGTCATAATGGCATTTGTAAAACAGTGGAGAGAATGAGTGGCCGAGCGTATTGACGACCCCGGAACAATAGCCATCGTCATTACCGACATATATACTGCGGTTTGTAATACAATTTAAACCTATTAGTGTCTATGTTTGAGACGTAGTGTTTCTCTTATTAAAAACAAGAGGCAAACAGAAACAGCAAACAGAGACTAATACGTAGTGTATCTCTTCTTAAAACACAAGTAGCTAAGAGAAACTAATTTTTGTCTTTTAAAGAAATGCGCCGTGTTCGAGATACTAGTATTCGAGACGTCTAGTATTCAAGACCGTCTAGTATTCAAGACCGTCTAGAATTCAAAACCGTCTAGTATTCGAGACCGTTTAGTATTCAAGACCGTCTAGTATTCGAGACGGTCTAGTATTCAAGACCGTCTAGTATTCAAGCCCGTCAAGTATTCAAGACCGTCTAGTATTCAAGCCCGTCTAGTATTCGAGACCGTCTAGTATTCGAGACCATCTAGTATTCGAGACCGTCTAGTATTCGAGACCTTCTATTATTCGAGAATGTCTAGTATTCGAGACCGTCTATTATTCGAGACCGTCTATTATTCGAGACCGTCTAGTATTCCAGTCTTGTATTCGAGACCGTCTAAACCGTATAATATTCGAGGCCGTCTAGTATACGAGGCCATCTAGTATTCGAGACAGTCTAGTATTCGAGGCCGTCTAGTATTCGAGGCCGTCTAGTATTCGAGACCGTCTAATATTCGAGGCCGTCTAGTATTCGAGGCCGTTTAGTATTCGAGACCGTCTAATATTCGAGGCCGTCTAGTATGCGAGACCGTATAGTATTCGAGACCGTCTAGTTTTCGAGACCGTCTAGTATTCGAGACCGTCTAATATTCGAGGCCGTCTAGTATTCGAGACCGTGTAGTATTCGAGGCCGTCTAGTATTCGAGGCCGTCTAGTATTCGAGGCCGTCTAGTATTCGAGACCGTCTAATATTCGAGACCAAACATCCTTGGTTCAATCACTTTCGCTGCGACCATTTAGTAAGGACATCCCTCATGAGCAAGTTTAGTATGAGATCGGTTTTTATTAAAAGCCAATTATACTCGGCGATTTCCGTCTAAAGTCGTTGAGTCATCAATCAGTTATGTTGGATCTGACCGGGAATCCAAAAAACAATTCCAATCTCTAACGACTTCATACGCAAATAGCCAAGCCAATTAGGAATGTCTCATCTTAACCTGCATTAGGTGTAATAGTTTATAATAATTTTGATAAAGGTCAGAAAACAAACAAAAATATATATATTTGAAAACATTGTTTGAAAAGGAAAATGTGCTAACACGTGTGCTATATCGGTGGAGGAGCGTTTATAATGGCAACTAAACGCCGTTTAAAGCAGCGTTTATTGTATACAGATGTGTCGACCTTATCTTATTGACACTGGTTTGAAATAATAACAAATTGTGCGGATATACTTCTGGAGCATTTTACAAACAAGCTGCATGTATGGCTAAGTTAAATGTGGACGAGCAGTCACGTTGTAGGAGAAGCTCTGTGCAATCTCAGGTTTAACCGAGTCATAACTGTTCGTTTACGCCACAAGACCCAAAATCGACATACAAGACTTTAACCTTTCTCTCAAACAGCCTATATCCGACGTCCTGTGCAGCAGATGACATTTTCAAAATTATTGTAATAAAAACAAAACATTACTGTAAAGGGAACACTTGCTAATTTTGCTACAATGATTTCAACTTTATTCAGCTATGACACTTTCATTAATATATCGTACATTTTCAATATTTCTGCTTACATGCGTTCAATGTCGTCTGGTGCGGATTTGTTGTGTGCGCGAAAGGGTTAATTATAATGAATGCATTACCTGTTGGTTGTGAGATAGAACTCTTTTATCAGCATTATTCCTGCTGTTTTCTATGATAGGAAGATGGCACGATTCTGTAAAACACACATATCATAGTTGGTTAATTGATCGATCAATTTTACAAATACATTTTGGTGACATGCAGCAGACGATATTAAACAACATTGTGACGAAATGAGAAATTGCTGATAATGAGCAATATATCGGTTTTGCCACAATTCTTTCAAATTGTACATAACATAATTAACAAAAGTATCAATATTAACCCATTCTCATATACGAAACTATTTGAAAAAATTGCAACAAAAGTTGAAATAGCTTATGCTGAGCAATGCTTCCATTTTTAGAATGTTGTTGACTTGACTTTATTGACGTTGTTTACCCTCGCGCTCGTAACTCTATTCAGTAATAATACTTTCGATTACAGTGACTGCCGATATATTTCAACATAATCAACAAGAGTATTACTATTAACCCATTTTCATATACAAAACTATTTGAATTATCTGTAGCAAACACGTTTTGAAAACATTGCAACAAAAGTTGAAATTGCTTATGCTGAGCAATGCTTCCATATTCAGAATGTTTTCAACTCTAATCAGTAATAATACTTTCAATTAAAGTGATTGTTTGCCTATATATTTAGAAATCGTATGCTGCATATATGATGTATGTGGGAAAGGTTAAATAAAAGAAAACACAGTGTACATCAAAACACACCGAAATATTTCCAGAATAGACACTCACTTGGTTTACACGAGGTGTCCCCTTTCAATGTTCCACTGTCACACACAATATCTTCGTTGTCTGTGATTTCATAACCCATCTCGCAAAACTTGTTTAGTTTGGTTCCATCGTCCATTTTCATGGCGGTCGTAACTAGTTTTCCGTTAGCCTTATATTTGGTACCAGTGTATTCGGGAATTAAGCATCTTTCTATAATGATAATAATTAGTTTATAATAATATTAAAAATATGGTGATGATGGTGATGCTTCTGTTTTTTGCTGATGCTGCTGCTGATGATGATGATGCTTATGATGGATGATGATTGTGATGATAATTAAGATTATACATATATGATGATGATGATGATGATGATAATGATGATGATGATGATAAATTTGATAATAAAAATAATAATGATTGTAAATGGTGAAAATAATAATAGTAATGATAAATTAGTAAAATAATAATGATAATAATTAAAGAAATAGTTCGTGAGTTTATAATCCTAAGTATTAAACTTTATTGTGAGTGCGCCATGATTTGACTTCACACTACACATGTATATGTTTTTTATCTTTTGAGCATCATTGCAATTGACGGTCATCAATTTTGTTTTAAAGCAAAATCGGGAAACCTTGGAAAACATCCCAGAGATTTTGCTGAATTTTTAAAATAGACTTGACCACCTTTATATTTGGGAGAGTTCATAGTCACTTCTAGAACTATCAATGTGTTTAGTTCAGTAGCAAACACGATAGGGTATTGTCAAATAGCGCGGAAGGCTGGACTCTATGTTTGTTACACAGACTTCACACAATCGGTTCCAGCTGTCGAAGGGTTGATATCTACTCATAAATAGACGTGTAAGTGCAGAGAATTCATATGACGATAACATACAGTTTACATCTAAAAAATCTATTTTTAATAAGTCAGGAAAGAAGCTCTCGTTTAAACTGGCCTAAAGTTAAATATACGTGTATACATGTAATTGTTGTTTTACATCTGGAGGAAATGTGTAAATATAAATAAAAATAAAAGTGTTATTATAAAAAAGAACGGAAAACAATGTGGTTAAGGGAGAAATTGATCATTATGAGCAACTTCTTCTTTTGTCCAATGTTTTCAAAAGTTCCATGCTGCAGAGGCGTCAGAACGCATCTACACGGGGGAAATGGCGAACTTTTTTCATGAACAATTGAAGCTCATATAGTGTTCATGTTTACAGTCGATATTGTGTGTCAGGGTTATATAAAATATTATTAATTAACTATTGCGTATTTGACGCGATACTAGAACAACCGTAGAGCTAATACAGAACAAAAGAAGACAATATTTGCTAAAACTCGCCTAATATGGACCAAGTCGGCCAACATGAATTTCTGCCGTTTTCATTGGCTACAAAACTCGCCAAATACGAAATCTGAGGAATGGACCATTTTCATTGGCTGTCGAAACTCGCCTTATACGAGAATGGTGGAACACAAAAATGAATTAGGTAGCCGTCTTTTTTAAAGATCAACGCATTGAATTGGCAAAGTAACCGATTTTAACTTATATTTTCCGCCATATTAACCATTAATTATTTATTTAAGATTATAACTAAAGACTCATGTATTTATAAAAAAGTTGATTAATAAAATACTTATTAATTAGGTGATTTCATATTGGCCGAGTTATTTGTCCTCTGTCAGCAGTATTGTCCTTCGCCCTTCGGGCTCAGGCCAATACTGCATACCTCGGACAAATAACTCGGCCAATATGAAATCACCTAATTAATAACATTATAATATATGTTAGTAATCACTCACTGTTTTTGCATACTGGAAACGTCGTAAGATTCCAAACACCAAAAGTACATGCGGATGAAAATGGAACATCCGGATATTGTTTATTTTCATTCAAATATAATTCCTTCTTCGTCGGACAAGTTACTCTTATCTGAAAAAAGAAGGAAAAGTGATGTTGAGAGGCCTAAAGTAGAAAGCGTATTTTTCTAAATTATCTCTGTTATTGCTCATTCAAAACCTATGATGTTGATACACAAAATAATTCTCTTAAGGGTAAAATAAGGATTTTATAACACGAGGCAGCTTACGTACCATATCTAATGTTTTGATCCAAATTATGTTGTTTAATTGCTAAATGTGTAACAGCGACTGTCTTTAGGTTAGTACATGCCTAATGGGATCGTCAATTTCCGTATTTTGTCATTATATATCGGCATTGTTCGTAGGTTCCTCGGTCATTTCCGATGGCTAACGAACAATACCGATCTGTACAAAACGGGACTTTCATCGAATTTATCAAATTTATGCAACGCATAAACTCACTTTCATCGTCTAAGACCCGGAAATAGACTTGTACATCCAGCTTGATGTTGATACGGCTTCATGGGCATCTAACCCGGGACCTTTGGCTCATGAGGCATGCACTCTATATGAGAGCAAATATCTCCAAGGTTTTAGCTCTGAATGAATTGAGCAGTCATTGGTCTGATTCGTATGCATGAACGTTTTCCCATGGACGGGCTCATTAACAGTTTTTGTTGTTTACCCCATCTAGGATCGATCCCAGATCTGCCGAGTAAGTAAGCTTTAACCACTACACCAGTAAAAAGGCGATATTAAACTTTTCCAACTTGCAGTCCCATCTTGACGCATCTACTGCAGACGACTTTTGAAAACAATTGGGCAAAATTAGAAACTACTCTATATGAGCAATTTCTTCTTTTGCCACATATTTTTTAACTCTAGTTGGTGCCCATAATTTCATATATACAGTGTGTGTATACCACGTGACTTTGTCGTCACAAATGCTACGGTGGACAGAAATATTTTACTTCGGTTTAGAAGTAAAAACAAAGGTAACTGTTTTATTTCTTCATCATTTTTAATGAAACATGGCGCAGTCTACGCCGCTTAGAGAGCCCTATCTCCGTTTTTTCAACGGGGTTTAATTAGTGGTTTAGTCTCTTCAAACACTTCGATGAACCTGTTCTGAAAATGTATTAATATCGCCAACAGCCGGAGTATTATCTAAACTGGATTTTGAGAACACGTTCGGCGACAGGACATTGTAAGCGGCGTAGACTACGCCATGTTTCATTAAAAAGGGTGAAGAAATAAAAAAGGTCCAATTGTTTTTACATTCTTATCAAGAGCAATTATTGCTGTCTGACCATGCAAATATCGCGTCAAAAGTCACGTGGTATACACACATATATGCTTTACAAGTCGTCTTCTATGCATTTACGTGGGAGAGGGTTAAGCTTCGGTTCAGTAGGCCGTATATTGTGTACATTATATGAGCCGAATAACGAGAACACCAACATTCTAGAATCTGTGTAAAATATCAACCCGGATCAGCCTAAGCATGCCACGCAGGATAACCCGGACAGACATTTTTCGCCTCCTCTGGATTTTCTATTTCATGAATCATCACTTTATACCTGTACCCCCCTGAGTCGGAATGTAGCGGCCCGGATTGGCATTCGCCGACTGTTCAGTCTGATCTGGTCGAAACATTACGCAGAGTTCATAATGTTGGTTTTCTCTTGGAATGGCTCATATATAACTAACCAAAACTTTGCGTTGCATATAACAAAGAAGTAAGTTAACCCTTTCCCTCTGGCAGGTGTTTTTTTAATGCTTCAGTAGTGCGGACAATCTTCTGCTTTTTTTCAAAAACTGTACTTTCATTTATAAAGCTTTCCCATATTGTCCAACCGCTCCTTTTCATTGAAGGTTGTTGAAGATTTGAAAAGTCGTTCTCGTAGGCAAAACGTCTATTAACTGGTATCAAACTAAAATT
Source organism: Serripes groenlandicus (assembly GCA_031761405.1). Classification (NCBI taxonomy): domain Eukaryota; kingdom Metazoa; phylum Mollusca; class Bivalvia; order Cardiida; family Cardiidae; genus Serripes; species Serripes groenlandicus. The sequence continues at coordinate 61,035,090 of JASEVX010000002.1, forward strand.
CAGGCGAAATGTTACGTGCTATCCAGTCAAAATGATAAACCACAATGTCATTAAAATGTATATCTTACCGCTTTTCTACTGTTAACCAAGTCCCCGGATGAATAACGCCCATTGTCGTATATAGCTTGGTTTCCTTGTGGAATTTCACAACGTTCTATTAAAGTTAGGAAAATTAATGATTTTCATAGTTATAGACGAAACGCTTTATTACTTTATCCTTTTCCCATTGTCAGATGCATCGTGACGAATCTGCAGCATATATGATTAGCAATACATCCTTTTGTCACAATGATTTCATATTTTGTGTTTTTATATTACAGGTGCTCTGCGGAAATAAATTGTTAGGTATTTATATACAGTGTATCCACACAGTCTTCTCTGGCCCTGCATTGTTCTCTAACAGATCAAGGGTTTGGCGTGAAACGGTTGTAACTAAAAACCTATTCTCAAAAATCTGGTTTAGGGGCTATTTTTACCCCTTTGTAAACAATGCAAATATAGGTGCCATTGCCCAGGAAGAGTGATGGCACCTAAATTTACTTTGTTCACTAACAAAATGATTAAAGGCTCATAAAGACTTAATGGTGAATTGCTTAACCTTAGTAAAGAAAAATACCAATTTTAGTTACAACCGTTTTACGCCAAGCCTTCGAGATTGTTTAAAAAAAAGTGTACACCGTGAGGTAAGTGTTACTCCGGCTTCCGTCTTCCGCTAGCAATGGCCAAGACAGTGTAGTAGACAGCCCATTACTATGTTTAGTAACAACAATGTTATTGTTGCCAATTACATGCAAGTTAAAATGTTTTGAGTCTGGCCATCCCAGGTCTTGGTCCCACACAAGGACGTAAACGACCAGACGTCTTCCTGTGCAGACATGACCAATGGAAATCGAATTTAAAGAGAAAATCCGTCCAAACATGTTATCTCCCTATTGGTTTCGCATCGCCACAACGTTGGACTTTGACCACTCTTGCCTCTGGTGAAATATTTCAAAATTGCGGGCCTGGTGATAACTGAGTACTTATAACTGAGACACCAAACGGTAAACTCTTGCTTTGAACTTCGATCTGAACGAATGAACTTGATTTTGTTACTCGCTGTTAGAATTTATTATTTTGGTTGTATAGTAACAACTTTGGACTCTGGATAGGAGTCCGAGAGAACGATTAATTATTGTACCTTTAAATCACATCATTGCAAAAGTTTGAAATCGCAACGTGACGAAAATACATCGCTTACCTGGTTTAAACATATATACTTGAAATTAGTCTTGCGGCTTACTTTCCGATCCGCTATACATTCTTATGAACATTTGAAGTATTTCAAAATTCCTGTTAGGCCGAACCCATTTGGATCCTTTAACATAGACTTGCAGGAAAGCATTGTCCTTTTCCAATGCATGAGTAGGTAAAATAGGGAAGGCAGCCATTATAATGACCTACCTTTAGTACACATACGGATAATTGACCAGATTTAGTAGCCCAATGCGCAAACGTTATGCAGACTGTTTTATTTATTTTGTTAATTCAATTTCAATTGAATTATTTTATCAAGTATTTCTGCCTCTCGCCCATATACAAGCAGTAAATACATGTATCAGCATAACTCAATAATCATATATATGAAATAACATGCAAAATGAATACATGTGGATAACATTGTTAATGTTTTACATATTTGCATCGTTTTAACGTCTATTTTATTACTTTTCCAAAATGTTCGTATTTCAGAAAATATAACATTGAACACATCTTTGTTTCTAGTGCGTAGCCAATATGTTTTGAAATAGACCTATATCAGATTTTCATATATTGGATTAACCTGATAATAAAAATACGTTAAACCTGTTAATGAAAATGCGTTTGGCCTATTAATAAAAACAAGTAAAAACATTCCCTACAACCGGTTGATACTCTGCAGGCTCTATGTGTCTTTTTATTCACAATTTGAATATTTATCCTTATTTCAATTTTTTTAATTTAAATTTAAAAAAGAAAAAAGAAAAAACGGAAGGGAGTGTACACTTCAGAGCATAACATGTATAAGAAATAAGGGGATGTGACCGGTGCTAATCACATGACTGTGTAACGAAAGACATCGAAAGCACACACAATTAAGAACATTTTAACCAGATGTTTTGGAGAGGTTAATTGATATTTGATGATATTGAATATTTCAACATTTCACTTTATTACCAAAATAAATGTTGTATTTACTTATTTTAACCACACTGATTGAAAGAAATGATAATGGTAGTAATATACATTTTGTATTTACACCTGAGACAGCAAATAAACAATGATGTAAACAATCGAAGTACGTGTGTAAAATTAAAATAAATCGTCGATATATGTCAATCACTGAAAGAGGAAATTGTATCATAAGTATTTGAAATAATATAGCTTAGTGTACTGGAGTAAATTGTATTATAGGTAGTACAAGTATTTGAAATAATATAGCTTATTGGATTATAGGAAATTGTATCATAAGTAGTATAAGCATTTGAAAAAATATAGCTTAGTGTATTGGAGTAAATTGTATCATAGGTAGTACAAGTATTTGAAATAATATAGCTTAGTGTACTGGAGTAAATTGTATCGTAAGTAGTACAAGTATTTGAAATAATATAGCTTAGTGTACTGGAGTAAATTGTATCATAGGTAGTACAAGTATTTGAAACAATATAGCTTATTGGACTATAGGAAATTGTATCATAAGTAGTATAAGCTTTTGAAAAAATATAACTTAGTGTACTTGAGTAAATTGTACTATAAGTAGTACAAGTATTTGAAATAATATAGCTTAGTGTACTGGAGTAAATTGTATCATAAGTAGTATAAGCATTTGAAAAAATATAGCTTAGTGTACTGCAGTAAATTGTATCATAGGTAGTACACTATTTGAAATAATATAGCTTATTGGACTATAGGAAATTGTATCATAAGTAGTATAAGCATTTGAAAAAATATAGCTTAGTGTACTGGAGTAAATTGTATTATAAGTAGTACAAGTGTTTGAAATAATATAGCTTATTGGACTAGAGGAAATTGTATCATAAGTAGTATAAGCATTTGAAAGAATATATCTTAGTGTACTGGAGTATAGTACAAGTATTTGAAATAGTATAGAAAATTGGACTGGAGGAAATTGTATCAGAAATAGAACAAGTATTTTAAATAATATAGCTTATTGTACTAGTGGAAATTGTATCATAAGTAGTACAAGTTTTTATGAAATAATAAACTTATTGACCTGGAGAAAATTGTACCATAAGTAGTACAAGTATTTGAAATAATATAGCTTACTGTACTGGAGTAAATTGTATTATAAGTAGTACAAGTATTTGAAATAATATAGCTTAGTGTACTGCAGTAAATTGTATCATAAGTAATATAAGCATTTGAAAAAATATAGCTTAGTCTACTGGAGTAAATTGTTTTATAAGTAGTACAAGTATTTGTAATAATATAGCTTATTGGACTAGAGGAAATTGTATCATAACTAGTACAAGCATTTGAAAGAATATATCTTAGTGTACTGGAGTATAAGTATTTGAAATAGTATAGAAACTTGGACTGGAGGAAATTGTATCAGAAATAGAACAAGTATTTGAAATAATATAGCTTAGTGTACTAGTGGAAATTTTGTATCATAAGTAGTACAAGTTTATGAAATAATAAAGCTTATTGGCCTGGAGAAGATTGTATCATAAGTAGTACAAGTATATGAAATAATAAAGCTTATTGTACAAGTGGACTAGTCTACAAAGTGAAATAGTACCATATCTCGAATAATTAAACCAACTTTCCATTATAACGAAGCTTTCTGATGACCCTGCATCAGCCAACTTTTGAAAACATTGTGGTAAAAATATATATTTCTCATCATGAGCTATTTCTCCTTTTGCCACAATGTTTTCAATTCTTTTCAATCATCAAACTTTAAATTAAAGAGAGTTTCCATAATTTAACCTAGATGGTTTCTAAGGCGTCTGCTGCTGATTTGCTGTATGTTGGAAGGGTTATTACAATACCTAAAAGTACAAGGCTTGAGCTTCATGTTGAAACATCCAAAATGATGAAGATTATAATGTAATAACTTACTGAATATGCACTCAGGAAATGTTTTTATAACACCTTTGTCACAAGTTAAACGGTAGTTTGGTGATTTTCGATGCTGTTTTGGTTCGAACTCATAGTCATCATCACACATTTTCGTGACCTCAGTGCCGTGTTCAACTCTTCTACCCAATATTCTGCCTCCATTACCGGTGTAGGAAAAATACGTCCGATCATTTCCACTAAGTGAACACCTCTCTGTTGACAGAAAAGGGTAGGTTCTTAAACAAATGTTATAGATCTACTCTTAGAAAATGTGTGTATTCATTTGAAGATAAAACATAAATGCGTGTAAGTTTTAAGTCAGTCAAATTAAACATAGTTTCGATGGATATAAACGTAGATTAAACCCATACTCAGTACGAATCTTTGAGATTCAACTACATAGAGCGTTCGCAAATTATATATTTACGATTTTTGATAAAGACAGCACGTTTAGTGCAACTCGTCTCCCTCCAATGGGCGGTCGGAAAGTATCCAGTTGCCCGTAAAGAATGTTGTGTGGAGTACAGGTGCGAGAAAGCAAGGAGCACATGGTTATATGTCTAACATGTCTTAGCTGTTTAACAATCTAGAGCTCTTTTAACTCATTTCGTTGAGCATTATGTGTATGAGCCGCGTCAAGCACTTTTAATCCTTTCCCACTTACAGACGGTTACTGAAGCCTCCACAACAGACTACCTTTCAAACAATGATTTCAACTTTGTTCAAAAATCGTTCAATCACTTATAGAGATTTTCGATATTATCGACAAGATGCTTTCAATAACATCAGCTTTAGAATTGTTGTATGTGGGACAGTTTTAAGTAATAACTGCCACAACTATAAACATTTTTTAAAGTTATAACATTTTGTCCCCTTTCTGATGCAGCAGCAACCAAAGTTCTACATGGAATTTCAATTTTTAAACCATTCTGAAAGGAGACCACCAAAGAAACATTCCTGTGAAGTTTGGTTGAAACCGGTTGCCGGACAGAGAGTGATCTAAAAATATGGTGATTATAATGTTGATGATGATGATGGATGATTATGATGATGATGCTGATTATTATGATAATGGATGATTATTATAAGGTTGATGATGATAATGAAAATAATAATGATAATAAATATCAACAATAATATTAATAGTAATAATGAAACCAATAATAACTAGAGATTGTAACTGTAGCAACAGTTACGAACGATTCCCTTGCCATTTTATTGAACAAGGGCAGATAACTTTGCAACAAAGTGGCCCAGAGTACTCGGTCATGCGCTAATACACTTTAGAACGTAGAACTACTTGATTAGAAAAAAACATGTACTAAGTTTCAAGTCTCTATCACTTGTCGTTTTTGAGTTATACAAGTCCAAAAAATCGACCAATCAGAAACGAGTATTCGGTCATGCGCTAATACACTTGCAAAAGTAGTACTACTTGATTAGGAACACATGTACTAAGTTTCAAATCTCGATCTATTGTCGTTATTGAGTTATACAAGTCCGAAAAATCAACCAATCAGAAACGAGTATTCGGTCATGCGCTAATACACTTGCAAAAGTAGTACTTCTTGATAAGAAACACATGTACTAAGTTTCAAGTCTCTATCACTTGTCGTTTTCGAGTTATACATGTCCGAAAAATCAACCAATCAGAAACGAGTATTCGGTCATGCGCTAGTACATTTGTGAAAGTAGTAATACTTGATTAAAAACACGTGTGCTAAGTTTCAAGTCTCTATCACTAGTCGTTTTTGAGTAATACAAGTCCGAAAAATCGACAAATCAGAATAATAATAATAATAAAAAACAATAGAAAAACAATACGATTCCCAACTTTGTTGGGGAATCGTATAAATTTGGATAGGAGAAAGAAAATAAATAAGAATAATAATAATAATAAAAAACAATAGAAAAACAATACGATTCCCAACTTTGTTGGGGAATCGTAATAATAATAATTTCAGAAAATGTTTGTGAGTATATAAAGTATTAAACTTAATTTAGTGTTCGCTACGAGAATTTGCCGTCAGAGTACACATACCGTCTGAGTAAATCATTATTACAATGTAAAATCAACGGATATTCATTTACTTATTAAGTAAATTCGTTTGCATCTTTCTATAATGATGAGAATTAGGTTATAATAATAATATAGAGATGACGATGATGAGTATGATGAGGATGAGGAGGATGAGTATGATTTGTTTGTTTGTTTGTTTGGAGTTTAACGCCGCTTTCAACAGCTTTGGTCATATCACGGCGGTCAGTGCACCTACCCATGTTTTCCTGGCTTTCCCACACCAGTACTTACACAACATTCTTTCGAAGCCACTGACTACTTTCTCACATAGATCAGAGGTGAGAGGCAATGGAAAACATCGCCCGAAAGAATGTCGCCGCAACCGGGTATCGAACCCGTGACCCCCAGATCACGAGTCAGATACGCTACCAATTGAGCTACCCGGCCGGGTCGAGGATGAGTATGAAAGATGAAAATAATAATAATAATAATAATACAAATAATTTTTTTAATAATATTAATAATTATAATAATAAAACTACAAAAATAATATTAATAATTATAATGAATCAAAGAAATGAAAGTACTAAAAGTAGAATTGCGACCGTTTAAGAGGTGATGCAGCAGTGCATATAGAAATATTTATCTAAAAAGATCCCCACCATGACAGACAAGTAATGATGCATCAGTCCAGAATGAAATATTTCCAAGATCATAATTTCTTGTTGGTCTTGTGAAAATCAATTGACCCCAATTTCGAATATATCATTTGGTCCACATGATTTAGTCTGATCACTCTCTGTTCGTCCGTCGTCGTCATCCGTCGTTGTCCGTCGTCGTTAAATGTTAGCTGTAAACAACATCTTCTCCTAAACCACAGAACCAAGTTCAATATAACTTCACAGAAATAGTCATTAGGTGGTTCTCCTTTGAAGTTGTTCAACACATAAATCATGTAGAGAACTGTGGTTGCTGCGGCATCAGAAATGGGGTAAAATTGCCAAAATTTAAAATTCTTCTTCTTTAAATAACTTGGTAAAAATCATCCCTGGAAGACCTCTACAATCCGCCACACTAATTGGTTGAAAGACATGGCAGCCAGACGGCATCAGAAAAGGGGTAACATGAAAACCTTAACCCGAAAAATCCAGAGAATGTATGTTTTTAAAAAAAATGCATATAAATCTTTCTTCAGTGATCCTCTACTTAATTTGTTCAAGCCAAATTCATTGATTACAAAATCATACATGTTCGTTGGTTCTCCTTCAAATGTTGTCAAAGTCTAACATTCAGTGTAGAACATTGGTTGCATCAGAAAGTGAGTCAAAATACAAACAAATACAGTGCATCTCCTCCGTATGACCGATTTCAGGATAGTTTGGTAGAAATGTTCCTTCGGTGACGCTCTACAATACCTGTTCAAGCCATATTGATTCGTTGAAAAACAGGACAGCATTAGAAAAGGGGCAACATGACAAAACCTTAATTCCATTCTTATGAACGTTCTTGTCAGCTTTCAATATAATTTAGCATACATATTCATTTACTGACCCTTCAAATATTTGTTTCTGTTATGATAGCTGCTTTGTTGCATCAAAAAAACGTTAATGAATTTTTAGCTTCAAATGACATGTCCTCCATAACCTTTGGCCCGACATCAACCAAACTTCACAGGAATGTTCCTTCGGTGGTCTTCTTTCGAATTGTTTAAAGATTTAATGCCTTACTACAAATGGCATTTACTGATATACTATTTCATTAACCGTGTCCATTCCTTGCAGTATCATATGCATTCCTCATTAATTTTTCCAAGATTTTTACTAAAAATTACTGTCACTCAGATGATGGATTTAGGGCAAGCTTGGCCTTCTTATCTAATTATCATATTACCTAATAGTTCTATGGAGATCCCACCATGATTATTCATTACGATACTGTGTTTTCCTATTTATTGACTGTACTGGACCAACTGATGATTAATGTTTACAATGATAACAGTAAACTTAGAAGTGTCTACCTAAACAGTTGTGTTTTACAGTCACGGCTTTTTACCCTTTTCCTGCTAACGCAGAAGCAAAAGTTGTTTTATAATTTACATCTTTGAACACATTTGAAAGAGGACCACAAAAGGAACATTTCTGCAAAGATGTGTTGCAATTTGCCAAGTGGATTAGGATGAGATGTTATTTGAAGCTAAATGTTCAATATACCCATTTTCTGATGCCGCCTGGTAGCTTTGTCTTTTAACCAATCAATATGGATTAAAGAATTATGATGAGGGTCACTTAAGGCACAAATCAGACAAGCACATTCATAAGAGTGGAGTTTTAATATTTTATAATTTTCCCCCTTTCTGATGCAGCTTCGCAGCCTTTTTATTCATCAAATTAATACGCTTTAAACTATGTTCATAGAGAGTCACTGAAGGAAAAAATCTACTTAATAACCCTGACAACCAATCAATATGATTATATTTTATACAGAGAGTCATCCTATTTTAATTAGACAAGCGAGTGCAGAGGAAAGTATTTTAAAAAATTGGCCATATTTCATTCTTTCTGATGCACTACTCTCCGTAGAAAATAAATATACTAAGCAATTCTTTCTGTTGTTACAATGATTCCAAAGGTCGGCACAAAGTGTTTTTTTGTGGGTAAGGATTGATATCTCATTTTTATTTTCCTGTATATTTTAGAATATAATTAAAAACAATGTGGTAAAAGGAAATAATACTACTACTACTAATAATAATAATAATAATACTTTATTTATAGATAGTGACTCAATTAAACAATGGCTATTTTACAATGAGGCCATCTTGATAGCTATCATACAAAAACATACAATGATGAAACAATTAAATCCCCCATCCTCAAAAAGCCCAACAACCTCGACCTCCACCTAAAAAACCCAACAACATCCGATCCCAAACCCAAAACATCAAAAATGGAAACGTCATTTATGATTCAGAAGCGTCGAAACTAAACAAGAGTACATGTACATACTGTATCAACCTTGTATATAACACATAAAAGTAAAGTGTTAAAAAACAAGTTACCCACATAAACTTTTTAAAAGAAATACATATTACAAAGGATATATTTGAATGCATGTCATACAACAGAATGATGCGGAATTACATTTTCCTTGTACTTGAGATAAATATAATAAAATTAGAAAGACTCGTGATTCACATCAGAAATGATGTGCTGCATACTTGCACATTTAAATTTCGTAAGATTTGAAAGGGACGCTATTTTCTAAGGTATGGCATTCCATATATGTACAGAAGAAAAGTGTAGGCTTTTTTTAACAGTTCTGTAGATGTCGAAACCGAGCGTAAATGGTAAGAATGGGTTGACTGTGAATAACTTATGTCAGTTATATATCCAGGCTTGAGTCCGTTCATGAGCAATGTCTCATTTTCAAAAGTTGTCTGCTGCAAATGCATCTACAATTGGTTAAACATGCTTTAAAAATATACCAAACAAACTTCTTTGACAGAAGTAAATAGATGTCCCTCAACTATGTCTTTTACTAGAGGGAACACATGGTTTCAATTTACAATGGGTAATTTGTTGCAGTGTTTACAAACTGGTGTATATTGGTGTAGTAATATCCTAATAATTTAGTACAATTAAATATGATATGTACGAGGAGTGTCTCAGAAGTTCGTGGACTTTTCTCATAAGTTTTGCTTTAAAAGATAGAATTACTTGTTATTAATGTTAAACAATTGTTGGTCTTCAAGGAATGAATTAAATGTAAAATGGGTGTATTTACATTCATATTATACATATAATACGTTTCTATGGAAACCTAGTAACGTCCACCCGGCGCACACCGATTTTACGTTACTAATTGCAAGCAATGTCTTATCCTAAATACGCAAAATAGTAAGTTCTCGCCGTGTGTTTTACGCGCAATTTCGTCTGTTGTTAATGCAACGTCACGACGTCATATCCTGTTTGTTTAATGTTTGTAACAATTGCATGTACAGAAATATCGTAAAAACAACAACGTCGTATCTAAAAGAGACTTTAAAAAATCATGACGTCAAGTGGCGACGTGAAACTACGGGCAGTGATGAGCATTGTTTTCGTTTGCCACAGAGTTTTTAACTCTAGCTGGTCATTATGTTTTCATATATAGATGTTTTTGTGCCTGAATATGTACAGGTATATAATAAAAGACAATATATGCTAATAATCACTCACTGTGTTTGCATATTGGAAACGTTTGAGGATTCCAAACACCAAAAGTACATGTGGATGAAAATGGAATATCCAGATATTGATTCAATTCATTGAAATATAGTTCCTTGGTCGTCTGACAAGTTACTGTTATCTGAAAAAAAGATGAATAAGTGATGTTCAGAGGCCTAAAGTAGAAAGTATTTTTCTAAATTATCTCTGTTATTGCTCATTCAAATCCTACGATGTCGATACTCAAAATAATTATCTTAAGGTTAAATAAGGATTGTATAACACGAGCCAGCTACGCACCATATCTAGAGCTTTGATCCAAAGTATGTCGTTCAATTAATAAATATTTAACAACGACTGTCTTTGAGGTAGTACATCCCTAATGGGATCGGCAGTTTCCATATTATGTCGTTATCTGTCGGTACTGTTCGTAGCTGTCTCAGTCATATCCGATGGCTCACGAACAATACCGATCTCTACAAAAAGGGACTTTCATCAAATTAATCAAATTCATACGACGCATAAACTCACTTGCATCGTCTAAGACCCGGAAATAGACTTGTACATCCAGCGTGAGAGGTCTCAAATGTTGATACGGCTTCATTGGCATCTAACCCGGGACTTTTGGCTCAGGAGGCATGTGCTCTATATGGGAGCCAATATCACGTTTTAGCTCTAAATGAATTGTGCAGTCATTGGACTGATTCGTATGCATGAACGTTTTCCCATAGATGAGCTCATTAACACAGTTTTTTGTTTTTTACCCTACCCGAGGATCGATACCGGATCTGCAGATCATGTAAGCTCTAACCACTACACCATTGAAACGGCGATATTAACATTGTCTTACTTGCAGTCCCATGTTGACTCATATACTGCAGACGACTTTTGAAAACAATTTGGCAAAAGGAGAAACTACTCTAGATGAACAATTTCTTCTTTTGCCACATAGTTTTTAACTCTAGTTGGTGCTTATTCTTTCATATATAGATATTTTCTATATTTTTACCTAGATGCTTTACAAGTCGTCTGCTATGCCTTTACATGGGATAGGGTTAAGCTTCGGTTCAGTAGGCCGTATATTGTGTATATTATACGAGCCAAATAACGAGAACACCAACATTGTGGAATCTGCGTAAAGTATCGACCCGGATCATTCTAAGCATGCCACGCAGGAGACGCTTTTCGCCTCCTCTGGATTTTCTGTTTCATGAATCATCACTTTATACCTTTACCCACCTTAGTCGGAATGTGTCGGCCCGGAAAGGCATTAGCCGACTGTTCAGGCTGATCTGGTCGATACATTACGCAGAGTTCATAATGTTGGTTTTCTCGTGGAACGGCTCAAATATAGCATGCTTTCTTGCAATAAGACGTTATGAAATGGAAAGAGAAACTTAACCAAAAATTTGCGTTGTATGTAACAAAGAAGTAAGTTAACCCTTACCCTCCGTCAGTTGTTTTTTAATGCTTCAGTAGTGCGGACAATCTTCTGCTTTTTTCAAAAACTGTACTTTCATTTATAGAGCTTTCCCATATTGCCTAACCCTCCCTTTTTAAAGTCGGTTGTTGAAGATTTGAAAATTCGTTCTCGTAGGCAAAACGTCTATTGACTGGTATCAAACTAAAAGTCAGGCGAACATGTTACGTGCTATCCAGTCAAAATGATAAACCACAATGTCATTAAAATGTATATCTTACCGCTTTTCCACTGTTTACCAAGTCCCGGGATGAATAACGCTTATTGTTGTATATCGCTTTGTTTCCTTGTGGAATTTCACAACGTTCTATTAAAGTTAGGAAAATTAATGATATTCATAGTTATAGACGAAACGCTTTATTACTTTATCCTTTTCCCATTTGCAGACGCATTGTGATGAATCTTTAATAGACATAATTAGCAATATATCCTTTTGTCACAGTGTACATCTTTATTCCAAAATTATACATTGTTATATCAATATTTTACGTAGATGTTGTAAATGCAGATATATGGTATGTGGGAAATTATAAAACTTTGAACTCTACTGCATTCATGCAATGTGTAACGTCATAATTGGTATTATGATGTGTTATTTTGTGTTTTTATATAACAGGTGCTCTGCGCAAATCAATTGTTAGGTATTTGTACACAGTGTATCCACACAGTCTTCTCTGGCCCTGTATTGTTCTCTAACAGATCGAAGGCTTGACGTGAACGGTTGAAACAAGAAACCGATTTTGAAAACCGTGGTTTAGGGGCTATTGTGAACCCTTTGTAAACAATGCAAATTTAGGTGCCATTGCTCAGGAAGAAATACTAATTTTAGTTACAACCGTTTCACACCAAGCCCTCGAGATTGTTTCAAGTAAAGTGTACACCGTGAGGTCTTCTGCAAGCAATGACCGAGACAGTGTAGGAGACAGCCCATTACTATATTTAGTAACAACAACGTTATTGTTGCCAATTACATTCAAGTTAAAATGTTGTGAGTCTCGCCATACCAGGTCTTGGTCCCACACAAGGACGTAAATGACCAGACGTCTTCTTATGCAGAAATGACCAATGGGAGTCGGGTTTGATGTGAAAATCCGTCCAAACATGTTGTCTCCCTATTGGTTGCGCATCGCCACAACGTTGGACTTTGACCACTCTTCCGTTTGGTGAAATATTCAAATCTGCGTGCTTGGTGATAACTCAGTACGTATGATTTAGACACCAAACGGTAAACTGTTGTTTTGAACTTCGATTTGATCAAATGAACTAGATTTAGTTACTTGCTGTTAGAATTTATTATTTTGTTTGTAAAGTAACAATTTTGGACTCTGTATAGGAATCTGAGAGTACGGTTAATTATTGCGCATTTAAATCACATCATAGCAAAAGTTATTTTAAAATCGCAACACCATGTTTAGCTGGTTTAAAGTTATGTTAAACATATATACTTAAACTTAGACTTCGGGCTTACTTTCCGATCCGCTATACGATCCTTATGAACATTATAAGTATTACAAAATTCCTGTTAGGCCGAACCCATTTGGATCCTTTAGCATAGTCTTGTAGGCAGGCATTGTCCTTTTCCAATGCATGAGTAGGTAAAACAGAGAAGGCAGCCATTTTAAGGACCTACTTTTTGTCAACATACGTAAAATTAACCAGATTTAGTAGCCCCTATCGGTAGTAAATGCGCAAAAATTATGCACACTGTTTTATTATTTTTTCAATTCAATTTCAATTGAATTCTTTAATCAAATATTTCGGACTCCGGTGTATATACAAGCAGTTAATACATGTATAAGCATAAATCAATAATTATATACATGAAATAACATGCAAAATGGATACATTTGGATAACCTTGTTAATGTTTTACATATTTGCATCGTTTTAACGTCTTTTTTATTACTTTTCCAAAATGTATTTTCTTAGTTTAATTAAGAAAGTTGCCAATATTCGTATTGTTCGTATTTCAGAGAATATTACATTGACAATATCTATGTTAATAGTGATTTACAAATATTTTTTGAAATAGAACAGACTCATATTTGTATATATTGGATTAAACTGAAGAAATAATGACTCAACAACTTTTAATCAAACTAACATAGAGGGAATGTATTGACCTAATTCATTAATGTCTCCCAAACTTATTTATATTGGATTAAACTGAAGAAATGATAACATGAAAACTCTAATATTTTAATGAAAATGACATTAACAGGACATATTTGGTCATAGATTATATAACCTCTTGCCTGAAAAGCGATAACACGTTTTACTGTTAATAAAAAAACATTTGACCTGTTAGTCAAAACATATTTGACCTGTAAATACACGTTTGGCCTGTTAATAAAACTACGTTTGGTCTATTAATAAAAAAAGTGAAAACTGTGCTTTCCTTAAACAGGTTGACGCTGTGCAGGCTCCGTGTGTCTTTTCATTCAGAATTCGAATATTTGTTCTTATTTCATTTTTTTAATTCAATTTGAAAAAAAAACTAAAAAGAAAAAAGAAAAGTATTGTGCACTTCAGAGCATAACATGTATAAGAAATAAGGGGTCGTAACCTATGCTAATCACCTGACTCTGTAACGTAAGACGTCAAAGGCACACAAGTAAGAACATTTTAACCAGAAATATTTTGGGAGTTGAACGTTGATATTAAGAATTTCAACATTTCACTATATGACCAAATTACATATACACATGATAATGATAGTAATATACATGTTGTTTTTTTTTAACTTGAGCCAATAACACCCAATGATGTCTAAAATAGAAGAACGTGTGCAAAATATAAAAATATCTCCGCTGTCGGTCAGTCACTGACAGAGGACACTGTATCATAAGTAGTACAATTACTGGAAATATTATAGCTTATTGGACAGTGTAAAATAAGTAGTACAAGTATTTGAAATAATAAAGCTTATTGGACTAGTGGACTAGTCTATGCAGAGAAATATTACCATCAACTGAATAATTAAACCCCCATTTCAACATAACGAAGCTTCCTGGTGAACCTGCAGCAGACATTGTGGCAAAAGGATAAAATTCTCATCATGAGCCATTTCTCCCTTTGCACAATGTTTTCAATTTTTGTATCATCAAACTTTCCCGTAAAGAGAGTTTCCAAGTCGTCTGCTGCTGATGGGTCGTATATGGGAAAGGGTTTATACAATCATTAAAATTAGATGGCTTGAGTTTTATGTTGAAACATCCAAAATGATGAAGATTATTATATAACAACTTACTGAGTATGCAATCAGGAAATGTTCCTATAACGCCTTTGTCACAAGTTAAACGGTGGCTCGTTAACTTTCTAGCCCATATTGGTTCGAATTCATAGTCAGCATTACATGTTTTCGTGACGTCAGTGCCGTGTTCAACTCTTCTACCCAATTCAATGCCTCCATTACCGGTGTAGGAAAAAAAGTTCCGACCATTTCCTTTCAGTGAACACCTCGCTGTTGACAGAAAAGTGTATGTTCTTATAAAAATGTTATATTCTTAGAAAATGTGTGTTTTTTTTTTTAAGATCCAAACAAATAAACGCGTGTAAGTTAAGTCAGTCAAGTAAAACATAGTTTCAATGGAGAGAAATGCAGATTAAACCCATACTCAGTACGATTTTTTGAGATTCAAACACATAGACGGTTCGGTAATTAATTATTTACGATGATTGACAAAAGACGGCATGTTTAGCGCAACTCGTCTTCCTTCAATGGGCGGTCGGAAGGTAGCCGTTTGCCCGTAAAGAATGTTGTTTGGAGTACAGGTGCGAGAAAGCCAGGAACACATGGTTATATGTCTAACATGTCTTAGGTGACTAGCAATCTAGAGCTCTTGTCACTCGCTACTTCTAGCATTATATATATAAGGCCCGTCTAGCACTTTTAATCCTTTCCGACTTACAAACGGTTCATGAAGCCTCATATACCATTTTGCTACAATATGTTCAACTTTATTACAAAAATTGTTCTTTCACTTATATAGATTTTCAATATAATTGACTAAATGCTTTTAATAACATATGCTTCAGATGTGTTGTATTTGAGAATGGGTTAAGTAATAATTCCCACAACCATAAACATGCATTATTGCATATTAGTTTAGTTCAATAATGAGAGTACTTTGACTGATGTTTTTGAGACGAACACATCACAAAGAAATATATCAGTAGTGACTAATTTGTGCAATTATGTTAACATTGATTAAATCTTAGAACAGCATGTGCGTAATAATAACAACAGCAACACAACAAACTACATATAATCTACATAGTAAGTTCTGTCACTTATTTATGCATTCAAAGACAGATAGAAAAGTCAAAGACAATTTCAAACACAGACACATAAATGTTTATCAAGGAAAGTTTACCTTCTTTACAGATTTGCGAAGGTGGACGAATCGTCCCGTTGACTACTTTGATGTTCAATGATGATTTGTCGGAATAATCCTTCGTAACGTTGTCATATATTTCGTATCTGCGTTCGCATTCAACCGAAAAATTGGTTCTACTTTCGAATTCTTTGGCTAAATAAATACGATTTTTTCTTCTTCCCCTCCAGGTTTTCACGAGTTTATATAATATCATGTTAGCCTTTGGACCAAGTTTTACTTTACCTGTAATGGAAAATGTCTGTGTAATCAAACGTTAAAGCGCTGAAAGCAATGATGATATAGGGGCGTCTGTAAGGCGAAATATGTGACATAGTTGATAGAATATTGTTTCAACAATATTCCATTCGCCTTTAAACAAACAAAAACGTTTGAAGCAACACATGTTGCTTCCAAATATCCTAACATAAGTATCAAAGTTTGAGGCTTTTATCGTATAACAATAATTACACTACAGATCTACACTATATATTGAAATTATGTAGATAAATGCTTATAAATGACAACATAAGTAGAAAACATACGATTTTAAATTAATTCATCATCCAAAAACCAATCAGTATTAAGTGATTCATTCTTTAATTATGTAAACATGGCCGGGAGAATGACGTTTCTATGAATCCCTGGATATATGATTAATAATAATCCACACAAATGTCCTTCCGTGACACCAGTATTTACGACTGTAATGATTTTGATCACCATCCTTAACACACCAACGTTTGAATAAGTCCATAGTATATTATGATGGCACTTTGTCTCGGACGACATCAAAACAAACAAACCGCTATAACCGGGAGAATGACTGTTCTATGAATCCATGAATAGTTCATGAATAATAATCCACACAAGAGTTCTTTCGCGACACCACTGTTTACGAGTGTAATGATTTTGATAACTATCTTTAACACAACAACGTTTGAATAAGTCCTTAGCATATTGTGATGGAACTTTGTCTCGGACGACATCAAAACAAACAATCCCACACACATTAAAGCACCGCTATAACCGGGATATAAGTCAAAACCCAACAGTTATAGTAATTGTTGTATCGCTTTTCTCCTTGTCATCGAAATTTCCTGAAAGTCATTGAACAGCGTTTGAGTTAAGTTAAAAAAGCTTATTGCGGCATTTAAAAATGAACGGGAGCGTTACTAGGAAAATCAAGTTTGAAATTGATACATTGGAAAATAATTGAGACACTGGGCGAATACAAAAGCAGACCCTTACATAACAAAATTAGTTTCTAGTATTTTTCCGTTCTTCTGATTATGAGTGTGACCACACAGTTTCGACCTATTTATGCAAAGAGTGACAGACAGATGGAAAAACCGAGGAAAAGGGACAATCTCAGAGCCGGTAGTCGGAGAAGTAATCTATATGGGCCTATCACCTTTACATGAAAAAGACACATCAATTATTGATGCAAGCAGCAAACTGGTTCCGTGGCGTCAAAAGTCGTCTGTATTTGTGTAAACGCGTTGTGGTACGTTTTGTGTATTTGTTCTCACACACATTAGCCGCGTTTAGCGATGTGGGGCTTAATTTAATCTCCGTAACAAAACGACATATGGTAAATGTACGAAAAACTGTCGGAGGCTACAATTATAGTTTATTTGTCAATCTTCAATGTACGCAAATGCAAATACATAAGGACCCGTAATGGACAGAAACGGTTCATATGTAAACGAAATCACTTGTATGTATTCTCAAATTGACTAATCCCTAATTTGAAGATTAACTTTTTTCTTTCCGATTTGAATCGATATACGGACAGAGAGACACACTGAATAAAGGAAACACTGTATTGTCCAGCCACAAATAATAACATTCAGCAAATAATGTGACCTGTTCTACCCACAATTCCAAAATAGCTGCAAGACCATTTGTTCATGGCACTTATACACTATAAGGCGTTCGCTATACAGACGACTTCAGTGATACTGGATCCCCTGTTTACATAATTTGCTGTTTTTACAGTCTGTTAAACCCTTGATCACATAAATTTAAACTATAACAGACAACTTCGAAAATGTTTATTTTAAAAAAGGATTAACTGTATCATTGAAAGCATAAGTATTGACTAGTGATGAAAACATTTTTTCCGAAGGGAGACATTGCTGATCATCATTCATCTTTTGCAGGTTAGATAAATTGTGTCTGAAAGGGCGAAGGGCAAATTAATACATTAAGCAAAACGCTTTAATATCAAGAATTTCAAAAGAATTAAAATAAAACAGGTTTGAAAAGAAGGAATTGTGCATTTCCGTCAAATGTTCATTTTTCCACAATATTTTCAAAATTCATCTTTTACAGTAGCTATGGAATGGGTTTAATTTATCCCGTTTTCAGACGCGTTTTGACGCATGCGAAGCAGAAAATTTCCATTTCCCTCAATATTTTCAAATTCGTCTGTTACAGAATCGATCGCATTAAGTGTTAGACCCTTTCCCTTAGCAGCCGCTTTTTGAAGCAATTAAAACAGTAGACAATTTAAAACATCTGGACATAAGGGAAAATTGCTTAGTTTGAGCAATTACTCCCTTTGTCACAATGCTTTTAACTCTTTTCAATAATTATACTTTCGTTCCCATAGTGTTCCCTGTATGTATTTAAAGACGTCTTAGGTAAATTTGATGGGAATACTGTTTACATACATGACTTGCATTTAGGTCGAACATAGTTTAGAGTGTGTCGGCTAACACAAGCGAGAAATATGTTAAATCAATAAAGTAAGCGAATTGATTTTGCGTTATTCGGTCTAACCAATAAAATCAGTGGATAGCAGATCGCAACCAAACAAAGACATGTGCGAATTCTAGGAATTAGAACGAGGAGAAAAGCCATTTTAAAAAAAATCTTGGAGTCTTGTCTTTCCGGACACGGTAAAAGTCACGTGAGCCTGTGTATACGCACATTCCTCATTGTCCTTACTGTTCGCCTATATGATCAACACATCTAAAATTATCTTATAACAAAAAAACGGGAGTGTTTGCCAATGTCCCGTTAACTGATTACTTACCAGATATGTTAACATATTAGCTGTTCTCCTTATGCCACATTAGCTTATACCTAACTCGAACGGTTGACCGAATAGTTGTTCGCTAAAGTCACGTTTACTCATACCTTACTAGAAATATTGACCTACTAGTTTTTCGCTTAAGTAACGCTTACTCATAGCCAGAGTGATATTTACTGATACCTTTACTGATACCGTACTATAAATATTGACTTACTAGTTGTTCGCTTAGGTCAGGTTCACTGAAACCTTACTATAAATGTTGACCTACTACGTGTTCGCCTATGTCACATTTCCTGATACCTTACTAGAAATGTTGACCCACTAGTTGTTCGCTTAGGTCAGGTTCACTGAAACCTTACTATAAATGTTGACCTACTACGTCTTCGCCTATGTCACATTTCCTGATACCTTACTAGAAATGTTGACCCACTAGTTGTTCGCTTAGGTCAGGTTCACTGAAACCTTACTATAAGTGTTGACCTACTACGTGTTCGCCTATGTCACATTTCCTGATACCGTACTAGAACTGTTGACCCACTAGTTGTTCGCTTAGGCCAGGTTTACTGATACCTTACTAGAAATATTGAGCTATTAGTTGTTCGCTTATGTCACATTTACTGATACATTACTAGCACTATTGACCCACTAGTTGTTCGCCAAAGTCACGTTTATTGATACCTTACTAGAAATATTGACTCACTAGTTGTTCCCTAGAGTCATTCTTACTGATACCTTACGAGAAATGTTGACCAACAAGTTGTTCGCCAAAGTCACGTTTACTGATACCTTACTATAACTGTTAACACACTAGTTATTCGCCAAGGTCCCAGTAACTGTTAATATACTAAGGTTGTTGAACGACTACTTCGCCACAATCACGTTTACTGATAGCTATAAATATTGACTTACTAGTTGTTCGCTTAGGTCAGGTTCACTGAAACCTTACTATAAATGTTGACGTACTACGTGTTCGCCTATGTCACATTTCCTGATACCTTACTAGAAATGTTGACCCACTAGTTGTTAGCTTAGGTCAGGTTCACTGAAACCTTACTATAAATGTTGACCTACTACGTGTTCGCCTATGTCACATTTCCTGATACCTTACTAGAAATGTTGACCCACTAGTTGTTAGCTTAGGTCAGGTTCACTGAAACCTTACTATAAATGTTGACCTACTACGTGTTCGCTTATGTCACATTTCCTGATACCTTACTAGAAATGTTGACCCACTAGTTGTTCGCTTAGGCCAGGTTTACTGATACCTTACTAGAAATATTGAGCTATTAGTTGTTCGCTTATGTCACATTTACTGATACATTACTAGCAATATTGACCCACTAGTTGTTCGCCAAAGTCACGTTTATTGATACCTTACTAGAAATATTGACTCACTAGTTGTTCCCTAGAGTCATTCTTACTGATACCTTACGAGAAATGTTGACCAACAAGTTGTTCGCCAAAGTCACGTTTACTGATACCTTACTATAACTGTTAACACACTAGTTATTCGCCAAGGTCCCAGTAACTGTTAATATACTAAGGTTGTTGAACGACTACTTCGCCACAATCACGTTTAATGATAGCTATAAATATTGACTTACTAGTTGTTCGCTTAGGTCAGGTTCACTGAAACCTTACTATAAATGTTGACCTACTACGTGTTCGCCTATGTCACATTTCCTGATACCTTACTAGAAATGTTGACCCACTAGTTGTTCGCTTAGGTCAGGTTCACTGAAACCTTACTATAAATGTTGACCTACTACGTGTTCGCCTATGTCACATTTCCTGATACCTTACTAGAACTGTTGACCCACTAGTTGTTCGCTTAGGTCAGGTTCACTGAAACCTTACTATAAATGTTGACCTACTACGTGTTCGCCTATGTCACATTTCCTGATACCTTACTAGAAATGTTGACCCACTAGTTGTTCGCTTAGGCCAGGTTTACTGATACCTTACTAGAAATATTGAGCTATTAGTTGTTCGCTTATGTCACATTTACTGATACATTACTAGCAATATTGACCCACTAGTTGTTCGCCAAAGTCACGTTTATTGATACCTTACTAGAAATATTGACTCACTAGTTGTTCCCTAGAGTCATTCTTACTGATACCTTACGAGAAATGTTGACCAACAAGTTGTTCGCCAAAGTCACGTTTACTGATACCTTACTATAACTGTTAACACACTAGTTATTCGCCAAGGTCCCAGTAACTGTTAATATACTAAGGTTGTTGAACGACTACTTCGCCACAATCACGTTTACTGATAGCTTACTAGAAATGTTGACCCACTAGTTGTTCGCCAAAAACACGTTTACTGATACCTTACTAGAAATGTTGATCTACTAGTTGTTCGCTTATATCACGTTTACTGATACCTTACTAGCAATATTGACCCACTAGTTGTGCGCCAAAGTCACATCTACTGGTACTTTACTATAAATATTGACTCAATAGTTGTTCGCCAGAGTCATTCTTACTGAACCTTACTATAAATGTTGACTCACTAGTTGTTCGCCAAAGTCACGTTTAGTGATACCTTACTATAAATGTTGACTCTCTAGTTGTTCGCCAGACTCATTCGTACTGAAACCTTACTATGAATATTGACTCACTAGTTGTTCGCCAGAGTCATTCTAACCGACACCTTACTATAAACATTGACTCAGTAGTTGTTCGCTTAAGACATGTTTACTGATACATTACGAGAAATGTTAACCTACTAGTTGTTCGCTAAAGTCACGTTTACTGATACCTTACTATAAATATTGACTCACTAGTTATTTTCCAGAGTCATTCTTTCAGATACCTTACTATACATATTGACTCACTAGTTGTCCACCAAAGTCACGTTTACTGATACCTTACTATAAATATTGACTCACTAATTGTTCGCCTATGTCACGGTTAATGATACCTTACAATAAATATTGACTTACTAGTAGTTCGCTAAAGTCACGTTTACTCATACCTTAATATAAATATTGACTCACTAGTTGTTCGCCAAAGTCACGTTTACTGATACCTTTCTATAAATATTTACTCAATAGTTTATCGCCTATGTCACGTTTACTGATAACTTACCTTAAATATTGACTTATTAGTTTTTCGCCTATGTCACGTTTACTGATACCTTACTAGAAATGTTGACCTACTAGTTGTTCGCTAAAGACACGTTTACTGATACCTTACTATAAATATTGACTCACGTCACGTTAACTAATACCTTACTAGAAATATTGACCCACTAGTTGTTCGCCATAGTCACGTTTACTAATACCTTACGAAAAATGTTGACCAACTGGTTGTTCGCCTATGTCAAGTTTACTGATACCTTAATATAAATATTGACCTACTAGATGTTCGCTAAAGTCACGTTTACTGATACCTTACTAGAAATATTAACACAATAATTGTTCGCCTATGTCACGTTAACTGATACCTTACTGGAAATGTTGACCCACTAGTTGTTCGCCAAGGTCACGTTTACTGACACCTTACTAGAAATGTTGACCCACTAGTTGTTCGCTAAATTCACGTTTACTCATACCTTACTAGAACTGTTGACCAACTAGTTGTTCACTTATTGCGCGTAACTTATACCTAACTAGAACTGTTGACCCACTACTTGTTCGATAAGGTCACGTTATTCATACCTTTCAAGAAATGTTGACCCAAAAGTTGTTTGCCAATGTTCCGTTAACTGATACCTTACTAGAAATGTTAACCTACTAATTGTTCGCTAAGGTCACGTTTACTGATAACCTATTAGGAATATCGATCCACTAGTTGTTTGCTATAGTCACGTCTACTGATACCTTACTAAAAATGTTGACCTACTAGTTGTTTGTTATAGTCACGTTAACCGATAACTTACTAGAAATGATGATCCACTAGTTGTTCGCTAAAGTCACGTTACTGATACTTAACTAGAAAGGATGACCCACTAGTTGTTTGCTAAAGTCACTTTACGCATACCTTATTATAAATGCTGACTAACTAGTTGTTTGCCATTGTCACGTTAACTTATATCTAACTAGAAATGTTGACCCACTAGTTATTCGCTAAGGGTATATAGCCTAGTCCCAGTACTGGTGGTACATAAACACTTTGGTAAACGACATAATGTCCGGACCGGTTACTCACAACACCTTTGAAACGTGCATAAAACATTGGGGTAGTTATTCAGAACACTATCTTTGAAGAAGATATATAATTTCTTTGTAATCCAAAATGCCTCGAACTCTTTCCAATAATTATATATTTCCAGATAAAATGTTTCCATATATGTTTTCAAAGTCGTCTGCCTCCTATTTTTGTCTTTATTGGAAATTGTTTATTATCGTTCTACAGAGCTTTGTTTGTCTCCACAGTGGTGTCGTCTACACTGTATTTGACATTAGTCCCTCGGTGACATCAACGAGACCAATTGGCTTCACTGCGCAAAGAGTGGAGCTGCAGTACCTCAGTCGGTAACGAAAGGGGCTTTCTCTCCAATGGTCTTGGATTTTAACCCAGGCTCGAAAATTATCCAATTAGTTTCGAAGTATAATGTAACGACTACTAGTGCGAGATTTAATCAACGTTTTATATCTGAAATACTGTTGAAAACGGCGTTAATATTCACTCAACTAATGCCACGGTGTGTGTTTTCATACAAAATATTACAATGTTGATGAAGATAAGCTCATGTCTTCAAAATGATACAATCACTTGTACATAGGTCACGCGCGCATATATTAATATGCCAGAGACTGAAACCAAATGACAACAGCAATAAAAATAACTTACGTTCACAAGTAAAGTCACTGAGTCCCCATGTGTCTTTACCCTCACAAAAAGTGAAGCCATCGAAACCTTTCGGAAACAGTGTAGAGTCGTCGTTACATCTTCAAATAAAATAATAATGAACAGGCTCATGAGAGTGAAATCGGCTGGGTAATCGGTACGTCTCTAGCCCTCTTTGCAATAAGAAACATACCAACAACATGAGCGATTTGTGATGTGTATTGATGTTAAGTGTGTGTTTATCCGATGGGAAAGTGAAATGTACGCTCTTTGTAAATATCATTGTTCAATAACAGTCACATATAGGCCCGTGGGGTTGGCTGTCTTTTATTATTCTAGTTCGTTATACGCATGTCTCTATAATAAGATATTTACTTACTTACTAACTATCTTCTACACATATGAAAGAAATATTTCGTTTGCAATTTATTTCGTCGGTTTTATTCTGTTTTAAATTTAAGTTTTAACTATTTAAGTTGTATAACGTCGACAGTACAAGTATCTACTGAGCACAGGCGTCCGAATTTCCATTACAGATGAAAATGGGGAAAATCAAACAATACCTCATTAAAATCGTGTTACTATAAATAGTCCCTCTATACGGTCCATATGGTATACTAATAATGACCATGTCGGTTTAGACGTTTTTCTGCGGAAATTATTGCCCGAATTGAGCAAAAGGGTAAAATGTCGTTGCACACCTTGTCATTATTATTATACTAAATAGATCGTATAGAGGGGCTATTTATAGTAACACGGGAGGGATTCCCCGAATTATCATTACGATAATTGTTATCATAGCGTATAGACAAATTAGAGAGACTTTTCGAATATTTTAACGAGGTATTGTGTGTGTTTCGCAATTTCTTTCTGTAATGGCAATTCGGACGCCTGTGCACTGAGCTAGGAAAACCGCCTTATCTAAGGATACTACTCATTGACCGTCACGATTTGTGTGCGACCCGGGTTGCCCGATCTAAAATCCCAAATGCTAACCACTAAACCATCGTGAACTACTTTAATGGAAGCACGTAAGAGATAAATGGATGTTTTGTATGTGTTAACCGTGAAGAGTTAGCGGTCATGGTTGAGTGTCCCATGAACAGACACATTTTCTATCTTTGCACTGGCTGGTTAAAAATGGAATCTAGAATACGTGAACTGTCGCAGTGATATAAGAAACCTTAATGAAAAAAGCAACTTATGCGATCTAAAGGGAAATAATGTACTCTCGGTACTATATTTAAGAAATTTAATATCAAGGAGTCTCTGTTGCAAACTTTGACTTTACTGTCTATAATCATGAGTTCAGCACCTTAAACCCTGGTTTAGATGAAAGACAACCTCGACTTTTGTTAAATTATCTGATGAAAATGTTCCTCTATTTCCACTCAAATAATCAATGTGCTTATGTAAAATTAGTGATGTCTGCTTAAATATTCACTTTATGTCTGCTTAAATACTTACTCAACTTCAGCTGCGTGTGCAATCAGATGATCCCCCTCGCCGTCAGGATAGTAGATTTTTCCGTTGTAGAAAGGCGGGAAGTCTGGACATGTTGGTGCTGAAAAGAGATTATTAATTATCGTTATCATTGCCCTGTTTGATTGTATATCAATAAAACAAATCTTTCGCAACAGACAGAAATATCGAAAGGCAGAAAGACAAACACACAGACAGACATACATACATCCACACATACATACAGCCATACATACAGACAGACATACATACATACATACATACATACATACATACATACATATATACGGTCAAACAGACAGATGGACAGACAGACAGTCAGACCGACAGACATACATACATACATACATACATACATACGGTCAGACAGACAGATGGACAGACAGACATACATACATACATACATACAGACAGACATACATATATACGGTCAAACAGACAGATGGACAGACAGACAGACAGACCGACAGACATACATACATACATACATACATACAGACAGACATACATACATACATACATATATACGGTCAAACAGACAGATGGACAGACAGACAGTCAGACCGACAGACATACATACATACATACATACATACATACATACATACGGTCAGACAGACAGATGGACAGACATACATACATACATACATACATACAGACAGACATACATATATACGGTCAAACAGACAGATGGACAGACAGACAGTCAGACCGACAGACATACATACATACATACGGTCAGACAGACAGACAGACAGACAGACAGACAGACAGAGACAAGTATGTGCGTGTTTGAAATTCAACAACATTTTGATAATTTGACAAGAGATACAAACCTTTGCAAATAGATTGTTCACCACTCCATTGTCTATTTGCCTGACATCTACGTTCCGACGACCCATGCAAGTCGAAACCTGAAAAGGAACAGGCAAACAATTAGAAAACACACGACGGAAATCAAAGCATTTGATAATAAATGTGGAAACTTTATATAAATGAAAAACAATCGATGTATAAAATATGAAAATATTGTGGCAGGAGGAGAGTTTACTCATTATGAGCAAGTTCTCCTTTTGCCAGAACATTTCAAAATTAGTCTGCTGCAGGAGGCGTCAGAAAGCGTCTTTATGCGAGAAAGGGTAAATATAATGAAAGAGTGAATTATTTCGACTCACAGGTTAATTATAATGGAACTATATAAATTAGTGTATGAGCCTTGATAACAAGTTAGGACATTCGGACCTTAGAGAGCAATGAATGTCCTGATCAGTCTGCATATATGAACATTATGATCAAGACCGGCTCTGTTCGCTAAAAGCTTCTCCCATTGTTTTTAACATTTGTGCAAACAATGGAACAAGTTAGTTATATTGGTACACAGATTGATTAAAATGTTAGTCATTTATAAAGTCAGAAGACACCTTCGAGTGTGTAAACGTTATATTGTTTTAAACGGTGTCTGAAACATTGCAGTTTAACTTATTTACAACCATTGACATGTGTTACGGAAGTGCCATATGGAAAAAATATACATAGTAAATAAATGTTGTTGCTACATGCTTTCAATTTCGTATGAGGACATACTGCTTTTCTTAACACAATGAATATCATTTTAAAATTCAAATATTCAAAATTTATCCAAGGGCAATAAATAACAATTCAATATATAAATGCAGTACAAAAACAATCAGTTAAACTGTTTATGCTTAGTGAAAATGTTACTACCGAGATAAGAGTTTAAAACATTGTGACAAAAGAGGAAAATGATCTTCATGAGCAATTTCGTCTTTTGCAACAATGTTTTAAATTATATGTTTTCTTATTCACACGCGTCAAAACACGGCTGCATGTGGAAAGGATTCAATAGTCCTGGTTTTATTTCATGCAAAAATGGTCAGGACAGAAAAAAGATTACTGCAGAGACTTTGTGTGGGAATATAAAAGGACACAGAAAATAAATAGAAACCATACCTCGATTACAAGTGAATTGTACAACTCTGTCAAATATATTCTTCCTTCCATCCAGGGATTTCTGAAACGTGTATCCATCGTTAAGGTACTCAATAGAGGGACATCGGACAGCTGAAAAGAATAAACAAATCAGTTTGGTAGCTCATAGCTTTAGACAGATACGTACAAGAGATGAAACGCTATAATTTGATCGATGGATTGGGTACCGTTTGCTTCCGCCTGATACCGTAAACCTTCATTGAACTTACATTGAACGCAGAGCGAACTTATCTACGAGTATATTGCATATAAATCACGTCTGGCGAAAAGTGTTCATTTTCCATAAAAAAGACAATTGAACCTTCATAGTATTTAACCATTTCGCACATTTATACGTAACATTCGACGAAAATGCATCACACGACATTTGAAAACATTGTGATAAAAAGACAAAAATGCTTATAATGATCAAGTTGTCCATATGCCATCATTATTAATTATACTTTCATGTGAAAAGAATTTGCACATGTGAACTTTAATGTTTTCAAAGATGTCTGCTGCAGATGTGTCGTACTGATATATAATGGGGACATCGGTCAGTTATCTCCCTTTAATACTCTCTACATCTAGCCAGGTCATATCATTTGGTTTCCTCTGATTTTATCATTGGTTTCTTTGCACTGGATGGTGCACTTATAATTGCATTTTCTTGGCAAACTGTTATTAGATTGATTAGTAATTCCAAATTTGTTTTCTTTAAACACTGCTTTGTAAATTTTCTGTTTTTAATCATCATTTTAATTAACACATTTATGATTAATGTGTACAGAGTAATTGCAATATCTCATTGCGAAATAGCGATAAAGTTTCCAACTAAAACGACCTACCAACTATTTGGTCTTCCTTGGTCTTTATCTGACAAGGGAGATAATATAATTATCACTAATGTCCCTAATTGAAATATAACTGAATAAATGTTAAAAGCGGCGTAAAAAACCATACAACCAAACTAATTCATGAGCGAAAAATGTTTATACAGATCAGATTGTGCGTATACGCAGGGTGATCTGAATCTACAATCGTCGGTAATGCCATGTGGTTGGCTTTCCTATGTTGTACTTATATGTTCTGTGTTGAAAAAGATAAATGAAAACATCAACAACAACACACTGGATGGTATTACTATGTTATCGCGAATCTTGATACAGTTACAGAGTCCATCTGACACAGGACAGTATCGCAAACAGGCGAGAAAAGGTCAATACAAAAAACAAAAGTGAAAATGGCATGACGTCCGGATAAGGAGGGGGAAAACAGCTCTTTTCCCCACAATTTCTCAAGTATCACCAAACTAAACACTATGATGCGGGTACTCAAAAATTATCGTATCACTGAGAAGACTTTTTCCAGTCAAAACATAAGGTTAGAGGGTCAAATTAGAATTTTAGAAATTGCAAAACGTTCCTTATCTAGAACTTTGTTTTAATAATTGTTCCGTTTATTTCATGTTTTTCCGATTAACAATTGGAGGTGGACTATAGACAAAATAAACAATTATTACTTACATAAATCCACCGTTTAAAAGAGTACAATACAATATAAATATTTTATTTCGATGCCTATTATGTACATAAAGCATAAAGTATATCGTGATCAGAGGTCATCAACATGCGTAATAATGAAAACAATATCGGAAAGAAATTGATAATACGAGGAAAAGAAAGATACTTATTGAGAAAGAAAGAAATAAGGTACATCATTGAAGATAGAAGCATGTTTTATAATTCATATATTATTTCATATACATGTAGCAGTATATAAAGCATTGTTATTTCTCAATAAACAATTGAAAAGCATGTAATAATTTTAAGTAATTACGTTCGCATGTGGGCGGGCTTTTTGGCCTCCATTCCCCGTCGGCTCTACACAATAACGTGTTCGACCCTTTAAGTGTATAGCCTTCGTTACATTCAAACATAGCTTTTTCCGCCACAAAGGAGCCGGTGTTCAGTCGCTTTCCGTTTTTTGGATTTTGTAGATATGGGCACCAAATACCTGTAATTAAATATAAACAAAGAATTCATTACTTAGACTCATGTCAAGCTGGAACAAATCAGATTTACATAATGTAAATTAATGAACACGATATTGTTGGTAACATATGAATATCCTTACCTGTAATTAAATATAAACAAACAATTCATTACTTAGACTTATGTCAAGCTGGAACAAATCAGATTTACATATGTAAATTAGCGCACACAATATTGTTGATAAGAAATGAATATCCTTACCTTAACATCTAACATCCGTATAGTCTGATCTGTATTTACACTAACTGGTAAACATAGCAAATGTATTGTATGTGGGAAAGAGTTAACATACTCTTTTTCTGATTCGAGCTCGTGCTTGGGAAAAGGTACAAGCTTTTGTGAACATTGTTGATCCAGATACGCACAGTCTGTTCAAGTATACACCGTTCTCAAATTAATTTTGATACTTCTGTCAACTTGTGTAGACTCTGCTCAGATTGAGCAGACATACAGCCTGATCTTGTTGATACTTTACAGAAATGTTAACTTGTATCTTATCCCATGGACGGGCTCTGTAAAGCGATGTCCATAAGAGAAAATGATATATGATAACATTAAACATATATTTCGGAGTGTATATGATTTATCCCTTTTCATTGATATGTGTCGATTCATCTTCATACACATTTCATTGTTGATCTCTATGCAGCAGACGATCCTTTGTATACATTGGTGAAGCGGTTCTTTATGAGAACCTACCTATCCGTAATTAATACGCATATTGAAAATATCTACATGTGCATCTATGCTAAGGGTTCAAATGGATATCGATTAACAGAAGTTACTTGAAACTTTCTATTACTTATTAGCGAACATTGCAGAACCAGATCAGACTACGCGGATACTCAGTCTAGATGTTCTAAAATTGACTGTCTTTACGAAACCATTCTTATGTTACCCCTCAAAATACTTTCATTTCTTAGTGCAGATTTACATAAACAAGGACTGTGACTCCATTTTTGTAGCAGCAGGAGACTTTAATTCAGGGATCTGTGTAGTCTTTCTTCGACATGTATGCATGACTTTACGTCGGATGTAAACACACACACATTAGTGTGTAAGGTGTCCAGGTTATAGTCGATTGGTGTTGGTATTTTCGCTCATTTTCTTTTTTGATATGAAATGTTTATGCTTTAAACCCCAAACAAAATAAATATACATTTATATTGATTAAAAACAGTTTATTTTTTTATTTAGTATGCAGTAGGTGGTGTGTAAACGAAACACAATTAACAGAATATTAACCCTTGTCGTTTTTCGTAAACCTTTACACGCTCTTATTAATTTCATTAATTTCAATTAAATATCTTTGTTCAAGTATTTAGGCCTCTGGCCCATATATACATTAATATTTACAAATGAATGACACATTTGGAATGAGTTAAATTACAGAAACAATTTGTGTGTGGAAAGAGTGGGTTAGTTGGTTAGTAAGATTGTTTTGGTTGGAGGTAGAATGAATGGTTTGGTGGATGAGAAATTGAATGTGTGAGTGGATTAACAAAATTGATAATATAAGTCGTAATGTATGTTGGGCATACAAGTGTATAATTCATTTAATGTAAATGCTTTCTTACATGAAAAAGCTTCAACGAGATACTTTGCAACTGACCTTAGTGTGGCTTTGTTATTTTATGTAAACATACTATTGAACACATGCTCATTTCTAAAACATTTCAAATACGGCTTGAAGTGAAATTATCCTAACGGTTCATATTTTGGACAGTCGAAAAAAGGTGGTATTCATCTTCAACTAAAGATGAATTTAGTTCTTTACACAAAGGACATAATCTCAAAGATATTCCAAGGTGCATACGCCGATCAATCATCAGATTAGGGTTAGAGCATCAAATATTAGAAAGTATCTTTATATGGGTATATCTACACTTAGGTATAACTCCGAGTAAGAGCCGATTTAAAATGCTTATAGGTTAATGCTTTAGAGGTATTATTTATATTTGGGATCCAATGTTGAGTAGAATTATATTCTAGTCTTCGTGTAAATTGTTTAATAAAAATAACAACATTGCCAACATCGTGAGCAATCCAGACGTAGCCAAAACCATAAAGATAAATCAGATCCTTTATATATGTGACACAGGTGTGTCTACCAGCTGTATCAAATTGTTTTAACATTTCGTAACATTTCGTAACATTGTTTTAGATATCTTGCATTGTCCATACGTATTAATTCCAACCAGTATTTGACACATATAGACATATATGTTATACACATCGATATGTCTCTGAAGCTGACCAACAGTATCAGAGAAACTGAAGACATCGTCAGCAAACAAAGGGTTAATGCTTTAGAGGTATTGTTTATATTTGGGATCCAATGTTGAATAGAATTATCTTCCAGTCTTTGTGTAAATTGTTTGATAAGAAATCATAGTTGCCAACATCCTGAGCAATCCAGACGTAGCTAAAACCATAAAGATAAAGCAGATCCTTTTTACATGTGGCACAGGTGCGTCTATCAGCTGTATCAAATTGTTTTAACATTTCGTAGCAGTGTTTAAGATATCTTGTTTTGTCCATACGTATTAATTCAAACCAGTATTTGACACATATAGACATATATGTTATACACATCGATATGCCTCTGAAGCTGAACAACAGTATCAGAGAAACTGGAGGTATTGTTTATATTTGAGATCCAATGTTGAATAGAATTATCTTCTAGTCTTTGTGTAAATTGTTTGATTAGAATATCATAGTTGCCAACATCCTGAGCAATCCAGACGTAGCCAAAACCATAAAGATAAAGTAGATCATTTCTAGATGTGGCACAGGTGTGTCTACCAGTTGTATCAAATTGTTTTAACATTTCATAACATTTCGTAACATTGTTTTAGATATCTTGTATTGTCCATACGTATTAATTCCAACCAGTATTTGACACATATAGACATATATGTTCTGAAGCTGAACAATGTTTATATGTAAAAAAATATGCGTGGAAACTTTATACTTGTAATTAAATATGAATTTAGCTCTTCATAGCACTGACACGTTCCATGGATTATTCAACTGTATTTTCGCTTTCGCTTTAAGAATGCAGCGGCTAATGTGAGTTTTTATCTCTATTTAACCGCTGCAATTACTATTTTGGTAGTTGGATTAGCCATCGCACGTATTATATGTAAACAATATTCATTTTTGACCGTTATTGTTCATGTGTTAGGTTGATGTGCGAAAATGTTGCGTGCGTGTATGTGGGTGTATGAATGTTAATATTATTCTCATAAATTTTTGCTTTTGTAAATCTTCAAGATATGGAGGAAATAAAGAAATATATACACATCGTTATGCCTCTGAAGATGAACACCAGTATCAGAGAAACTGGAGACATCGTCAGCACACACAAAAAGATTTAACTCTTGTATGGTATTTGAAACAAATATACCTCTAGTAACATCTTGGTTAAAATACTTAATTAAATCATTTATTTATTCAAAAAGAGAACATATTTTGGGACTACCGGTACCCCTGTCGTGTGCCGACCGTGCAATTGAAATATTGTGTCAATGCATCGTCTACTTTAACACAAAACTTCAATTGACCGTACATTGATTACAAAGTATGGCGAACTGTCCACTAACACCTGTTCTGCTTAAAGCGTCCCACAACCTTTCGTTCTACACATTAACAAATGATTTCTCAAAGTCTTTAAACAATACAATAAAACCGACCTAATACGTTTGTGCCAAAGACATAAGAATGAACGCGTTATCTACAGTTAGATAATGTTTACGGAAACCGGCTTCATTTATCTATTTCCTCTGGTAATTTAACTTCTTACCTTAGCATAATTATTTGAATCTATGTTTACATGTTTAAAATGTTTGTAAGTCATTTCTATTGTTTGTGAGCCTAAATTTACGTAAATTTCTTTACGCTTTGCTGCAATACAGTCATTATCCTACCCTTAAGGATTACTTCTGTTACGAATTTTGATACCTGTGCAAATCATCTTGTCTGCAGAGTCACGTAAACATGTTTAAAATGACTTAGTAAAGGAAATACACTATTTCCATGCGCAATTGCTATCTGTTCTTTGGACAAACCAAAGTTCAGATTAAACTTTTGTTGGAATTCATTTCGAAAGAGATCATTCCATCTATAACTTTTCCAACTACTTAAGTCAGTATTGGTTATAATCTCGTGTTCCAATAAAATGTTTTAGATATAAAATTAAGTGTACAGTGAAGAAGAAAATGCACATATGAGTCATTGTCATGCACATACAAGTCTGTAATAAAGTCAAAAACATCTGAAAAACATATCATGTAGTCGACCATACTTACTCCATTATTTGCATTGCATGTAAAACTTCCAACAGGATCCCCAAACATTCATCCATTTAGAGTATAAGAAATTGTAAGCAAAACTTAAGTCAATTAAATGCTAGATCCTTAACTAGCATGGAAAGCTGAAATCATTAGCGGGATATGCTGCATTGTCATAAATGATAAACGAAACATCATCTTGATAAATATAGTCTTGGAAATCTTTTATTCTGGCATTGAAATCTCCCGCCAAACATAGGGGGGACATTATGGTATGCTGATATAATAATATTCCAGGAATCATTCAATAACTCAATGCCATTATCATTACGAATCTGGTATATTGTGGACAATTCTGGTGAAACATATGCAAAAACAAAAATACTATCACAATAAGTACAATTTATGATAGATAGACTAAAATATAAAACGATAAAGTTTTAAAATCGTTCAAAGATGCGCCTAATAATATTAGATTATGTTAGAGATTTATTTACAAAAACACTCACACCTCCGGAGCCTCTTATGGCACACTTCGCGTATAGTCAGTCATACGTTGTAAGTCCTGGAAGTACACTAGTCAATTGATCAGCGTCGTACCCCCAGGTTTCACGAACTCTGATGTTGTCAATAGCTGAGCAAAACTTTTGAAAAATTGGGGTTATCCACATACTTAGCTAGACCCTCGAGATTCCAGGAACAAAAATTCAGTGACAAAATAAAGAAGCTCTTGATTCAGTACACATCCATATTTTCTTTGAACTTTCATTTATTTAATATTTGGCGTCTTCATGTAAAACAGACTTTCAATACTCCGGAGCACTTTGATTTTTTAATTAGTAGCAGACAACTTATTGAGACAAATACCTATTGCAAAATGCAGAATGGCTAGTGATTAGCAGTTTTGTCTATAACTACACTGATTTCAACTCTCTCCTAATTTATAGAGAATTTTTAGTTTTTCGCCTAGATGCCTGCTGCATATTTGTTGTAAGTAAGAAAGGGTTAAAACAAACAAAATAAACAATTTCATTTCATTGCGTTTCTATTGTTCTTGCTTTATTAGGAAGTTTATTATTCCAGGCCAACAAATGTCTTGACTTACGTATACAACGAAATGACGACCATTGCTCATTTGAGCATAATCGTTTAGATCCTTGCGTCGCTCTGAAACCGGCATTACATCTATACTTTAGCAGATGACCCTCTTCAAAAGCATCGGCGTCTATAACGTCCACAGGTTCTGCGTTCGATATTCCATTTGGTGCTTTACATTCGGATTGTACCGTCCATGCTATAGTAAAAAAAAAACAGTATCAAAATCGTAGGCAACTTGTGGTCTCTAATCTGAGTTTTATGGTGTCCAAAGGTCAATGTAAAATTGACCTTACTGGTATACACGTCATAACCTTTCCCCAAGTTGTATGGACATATCATGAAATTAACGTGTTTCATGTAAAACATAACGTATCGGAAACATGGCACTTACCAAGTGTTTCCTCAATAGGACCAAGGTCACTGTTAACTTGATCTTGTTTTGATACATGACACTGCCTCATCCCAAGATTGACTGAATCAGACGTTTTTTGTGGGAATCCACAACATAGGGTTAGACGGCAAAATAAGTATTTTATAACATGCAAAACGCCCCCTTATCTAGAGCTCTGCTCAACCGTATTCAGATGCCTTTTTTTATATTTGTCTTATTATAGTTTAACGCCATTTTCAACACTATTTCAGATATATCACGCCGGCAGTTCACTTATTCATGATCCAATACTAGGCTAGTATTCAGATGCAATAAGACCTTTAAGAGCCAGATGCAGCACCGGTGTTTTGGCTTAGTAAAACTCTAAATACTGGGTTATGATCCAGCGAAGAATATCCCAGATTGTGTTAATTTTCAGCTTATATTAATCCCGTTGTATCCCTTAGAATTATAGTGAAGGAAATATATATTAGAACATTGTTTTGTTGTTTTTCTGTTTTTCTCTCAGGTTGGTTCAAAAGTGAAGGTCAAGGTCACAGTGATTTTGGTACGCGGCAAAACCTCTTCTCAAGATGTATCTGTTTATCATATTATTTAAATGGAAGATTTTAAATTTAGTGAACCTCGTCGGAAGGACGGACATACGGCTGGAAGGACAAGGTTCCAATCGGAAGTCCTCCTATGGGTAAACGGATGAAGCCTTATAAGCCTCGTCTTGTCAAAGCTGTTATGTAATCAAAAATCTCCTATTAAAGGAGCTGAACTCCACAGTATAGATAGTAAAGTCAAAGTTTTAAAACTGTTAGAAAGTTGTCTTATTAGAATCATAATTATCCATCCAGTACAATAAACATCTAAATATTGATCGTTTATGCTTCATTTGTACATTTTCATGACTTTCATTTGACTATTTCTCAACATTAATTGCCAAAATAGTTTGAAACTATTTATTACTTAGTTCGTTGTCACCGTTTACAATATTTGCAAAAGTTTCAATAATTCAAATTCTGATCAGCACCTTTAACAATTTCCAATGAACAGAAACTCTGCAGAATACGAGTTTTGAGCATTATGACATTATGAGCAATTTCTACTTTTGACAAAATGTTCTCAAAACTTCTATGTAATAGGACTCCCTTTTTTGGAGACTTTTCATGTTTTGGCAAATATGCCTTTGAAGTCGTCTTCTTCATATTTGTTGTATGTGGGAATGGGTTAAGTCTATTAAGTCAAATACACATATACATTGTCCACATACAGCAACTATGCAGCAGACGACCTATACCTAGACACACACATACTGAACATATCTAGAAGCGAGCTGTTCCACGAGAAAACCAACATTATGGACTCTGCGTAATGTACAGAAAAATCCACATTGGGCGAGAAGTGTCTGTCCGAGTTAAACTGCGCGGCATGCTTAGGCTGATCCGGGTCGATATTTTACGCAGAGTCCACACTGTTAGTTTTCTTGTGGAAAGGCTCATATCATCTGCGTAATGTATCGACCAGATCAGCCTGCGCTGTCCGCGCAGACTGATCCGGCCGACACATTCCGTCTTAGGGGGGAAAGATGTATAGAGTAGTGATTCCTGAAACAGAAAATGTTGGTTTTCTCGTGGGGCGACTCAAGTGTATGTATAATCCAAACAATAGATGAAATCATCTTAAGAGTGAGGACATAACGGTCACCTGTAAGACCATGTAGCCGATCAACTTCAAATTTCATATTGTAGAATTATATGTTCACTTATTGAATGAATTTGACTCAATTTTTTAAAATGTTCCTTGCTGGTGGTGCATGTGGAAACATTTTAGACTCTGTGGACGTTTGTTTAATTAGTTTGAAAAGGGCAGATATATAGGACCCATCATGAGTTTTCTTTGGAGACCAAGATTTCTTAAATGAGTCTAGAAAAAGACGGTTATTAACCGAGCCTCTTGGCGAGGTTAATAACTCTCTTTTTCGAGACGAATTTAAGAAATCTTCTCCAAAGAAAAACGAGTGATGGATTCTTTTTATCACCTAAACAGTGTGTTTTAATGAAAAATATTGACAACATCAAAACAAAGACCGAATAACCTATTCTTCATGAGAACTTGTGATTCACCGCATAAAAAAGTAGTCCTCATCATTTTTGAATAAGAAGAAAA
This sequence comes from Serripes groenlandicus, assembly GCA_031761405.1. Classification (NCBI taxonomy): domain Eukaryota; kingdom Metazoa; phylum Mollusca; class Bivalvia; order Cardiida; family Cardiidae; genus Serripes; species Serripes groenlandicus. Next base: position 61,072,576 of record JASEVX010000002.1, read on the forward strand.
AAAACAACAATGTTTTAAACAATTAAGACTCGTTATTTATTCAAAATAACGTATTATTGCATTTTTCAATGTGTAAAATTTAACAACTTAACAATAAACATAATAAAGATAAAGTACAAAATGACGTCACCAGTAGTCGCGTGTATGACGTGTTTTTGTTATCACGCATATCGTTGTTCCGTGATTTGTTCTCAACTTGAAAATAAGGGTATTTATGTGATAATGATACATCATTCGTCGTTAACACCGTTTGCTTCTTATCCCAAAACATAACCGGCAAGCGGTAGCAAACAGTGTAAAAACACGAATTTGCCTACCCACGTGTTTCCTGGTTTTCTCACAACAGTACTACATACAACAGTACTACATACAGCAGTACTACATACAACAGTACTACATACAACAGTACTACATACAACAGTACTACATACAGCAGTACTACATACAACAGTACTACATACAACAGTACTACATACAACAGTACTACATACAACAGTACTACATACAACAGTACTGCATACAACAATCTTTCCGAGCAACTGGCTGCTTTTCCTCATATATTGTTATACCATTGTTGGAAGACGAATGACTCATGTCACAGTGAAATGTGAAAGAATGTGAATAAGATGTGAGCCGTGCCGCAAGAAAACCAACATTGTGGACTCTGTGTAAGGTTTTGACCCGGATCCGTATAAGCATGCCTCACAGGCTAACCCGGATATACACTTTTCGCTTTCTGTGGATTTTCTGTTTCAGGAATCATTACGCTATACGTCTATACCACTGACACGAAATGTATCGGCCCGGATCAGTCTGAGCGGACTGCGCAGGCTGATCTGGGTCGATACATTACGCAGGGGCCATACTGATGGTTTTCTCGCGGGACAGCTCAGTTGTAACGCTTTTGTCATTAAAATAATATGGCGTCTCATTTATCAAAGCTTGTGTATCTTAAAACCAAATCATAAATTTGATTTCCTTCGTTCATTCTTCCATCCACACAATTGTATTAGCATTTATTTATAAATTCATTCATCCGTTTGTCCGTCCTGGGTAAGGTAAAGCCAACCTACCACCCTTTTAAAGACACTTAGATAAATAATGTTTTTGTTTGTTTTATAAGGGGTATCTGATTTGCATATTAATGCTATTCATTCCGTAAAAGGGGAATACTTACGGAATGAATAGCATACTTGTGGGTTGCAATCAAAAGAAATAACCCCACAAATACACTTCATGGGTACGTCCGTCCGTCTGTCCACCTTTTACATTTATCCATTAATTCATTCATGCATACTAGCATTCATCTATTAATTAAGCAATTTAAGTTCATTTATTTGATGAAGTGTGTTTGTGGGGTTATTTCCTTTGATGTTTTTTTGTGGGGTGCACCCTACAAGTATGCAATTCATTCCGTAATTAACCCCGTAATTAACCCCCTTTTACGGAATGAATAACATTAATATGCAAATGAGATACCCGTTATAAATCTAGGTGTCTTTATAAGAGTGGTGGGTGGGCTTTAGGAGAACACCACACCCCACAAGTACTCGTACTCGGCCAGACGTACATGGATCCATCTACATGTTAATTTTATTCATCGTTTCATGCAATCAATTAATTCTTACCTCATTCACCCATTTAATTGTCCGTCCGTCTGTCCATACACACATGAATCTATCTACACGTTCATTCTTTCATCTTTTTATTCAATCATGTAATCAATAATTAACTCATTCACCCATTTAATTGTCCGTCCGTCTGTCCATACACACACGAATCTATCTACACGTTCATTTCTTCATCTGTTTATGCAATCATTTAATCAATAATTGACTCATTCATCCATTTAATCGTCCGTCCGTCTGTCCATACACACATGAATCTATCTACACGTTTATTCATTCATCGTTTCATGCAAGCATGTAATCAATCATTACCTCATTCACCCATTTAATCGTCCGTCCGTCTGTCCATACACACATGAATATATCTACACGTTCATTCATTCACTTTTGATCAGTCAACCCATCTATATTTCCATAAATGTAGCAATTCATTCATTATTTGTCCATATTACATTCTGTTGTTTACTTATCTAATATTGTTTTCGCTATACCATTATGTTTTTCAAGCATACTTTTTTTCCTACCATTTTCTCTATTATTGTCATTCCATATTTTATTGATTCTTTCATTCTATAAAAGAAAAGAAAATACCTTGATAAAGAATCAGCACCAGTAGTATTCCAAGAGACATCCTAGTTGTCATCTTCGTGCTCAAAGAAAACACGTCACCGAATCACTCCCAACGATCAATCTGCTTTAAAATCGTTACAAAGTGTCTCCCCAAAACGAGGCAGTATGGCCAAGGCCACTTCAAGGCCACTTGAAGGCCGTCCTCATCGAGAGTTTAACCCCTTCCCTGATACAAGCCAGTGCAGCAGACGACGTTTGAAACGCGAAAACCAACATTATGGACTCTGCGTGATGTATCTACCCTAATCAGTATACGCAGGCTGCGCAAGCTACTCCGGGCCGACACATAATGGCTTCCAACCTTGGCGCTAAGGATTGCGGTGACAGCATTGCGGCTGGTGCATCGGTGTCAAGAGAGTACTGGTAATTTATGTACCCAAGAACCGCCGTGATATAACTGAAATACTATTGAAAAGGGCGTAAAAGACCAATCCTACAAACTGTACTGACATGCCATGAGACCCATTTTATCTCGGCGTATGTCATGTAATAAAAAAAAATTGAGTCGTCCCGCGAGAAAACCAACATTATAGCCTCTGCGTAATGTATCGACCCAGATCAGCCTGCGCAGTCCGCGCAGACTGATCCGGGCCGATACATTCCGCCTCAGGGGGATAGAGGTATAGAGAAATAATTACTGAAACAGAAAACCAACAGGAGGCGAAAATTACTCTGTCCGGGTTAGCCTGCGTGGCATGCTTAAGCTGATCCGGGTCGATACTTTACGCGGAGTCCATAATGTTGGTTTTCTCGTGGCACGGCTCATATTGAAGGAGGACATAATTAGCGATTTTTCCTTTTTCTGCAATGGTTTCCTTAAACCACAATGTTTTCAAGGCTGTAAAAAAAAGCATGCTTTTTCCTAAAAGGTTTCATAGCAGACGACTTTTTGAGAAGTTAATATCGTATAGATCACTGTCGGCTTCAAGCGCCGCCTATACGGGTTTAAAATGATTCAAGCTGCTTTAAAAGAAAACAGAAAATAGGCTGCCCAGATCGTGCTGTAGCGCTGAATTAACTTGGTCACATCCCCTTAATAGTGTTGTTAAGTGTTGTTTTGCCTTCAACACTAACTATATAGTTTTATAATTAAAAACACTTGACAAAATGCGCTTTTAAGATGTTTCATTATTTGTTTTTCTTTTGTAAGAGGATTTGTTATGAACATTTTCACATAATGAATTTGTAAAGGGTTTCATTATTGTGTCTTTCTCTGTTTTTTTGAAGGACTCTGCATTTACATTGATTTCCTTGATTTATTGATTGGGGTTGAACGCTGATAACAACAAGTCTTCCCAAGCAACTGGCTGCTTTTCACATATACAAACTGCTTAACCTGCAATTATCGTCTTTTACCACTGTGATACATCTGCAGTATTTGAGAGTCATAACAAAGACAATAATTGTAGCTAAAGTGTATTAAATACAAACTGCTAACACGGCAATTATCGTTTTTTCCCCACTGTAATACACGTCTGCACTGTTTACACGCGACAGTTGTGTTAGGATTATTTGACTGTTAGATTTAAGGTCACTGTACCGTGAATTTTTTATTAAAATGGGAAGGGTTTAAGTGTCTCTTGGTCGCAGACAGCAGGATCTCGCTTATTGCAGGTTAATTTATGACTAAAAACCATCGGGGGGAGTTTAATGTGGTCGCTTACACCAGGGGGTCGGTATTACCAGGTGGTCGGTAGTACAGGTTTGACTGTATACTGTTATTGGTGAAAGACGAACGTCGCTCATTGAATGTTATGAAACGTCGGACAAATAATTGACCGAACCGGGGTTTGAACGTCGAACGCCTTGCATGCTCGACCTTGGTGCTACCGACTGAGCGACCGGGGTTCGGCGGATTTAGATTTGCTCAAATATAATACAAAACTTCATGACATAAACCTGATTCAACATGTATGCGAACACATCAAATGCGAGCTGTGCTCCAATTATTTCAGCATGTGTTTATTCATTACACGATTCACAACTTCAATACAACTACATGTAGGTCATATTAAAAATATGCGATTCGATCCAGGATAACAATACTCATTAGCTATTTCCGATGTAGATCGATATTTAACAATACGTATTCTGATCTGAACTTACCCAGATCACGTAAGTTTCTCTGAAACTTTCAAGAAACGCATGGGTGATAGTAACACATTTGATCGAACAGCGTAGGCAAATATGTCTTTGAAACGTATAACAAGAACGCATATGCTGATGTTGATTTTCAAGAAGCACAGCTTATTTCCATCTTTGCACAACAATTAAGGTCTAGGTAAGGTCATCTTTGTCCGATAGTACCACGTCTGAATACCTGTACATACATTGGCAGGGAATTAGCCGTAGTCAAGCGAATGCATGCTCGCTAAACAATCCAAATGTATACATTGACGTTGAGCAATAACTGGTTAGTTAAATAATCCTTTTCCATACGTTATCAGGGAAATGTTATTTACAACGTGTTTGTTTTACTACCCATGACACATGAAATGTGTTTATTTGTTCAGATTCCATGGTGCATTCAAATTACTGAAAATGAAATTAGATTAGGGTTTTCAGATTGTCTTTGTGTTTCCTTAGGCTTTCAGAAAAGGGTAAAACAAAACTTTTCGCCGAGTGAAGGCTCCGCTCCGTTGAGCCAGGATCTATCGTTATAAAAAAAAAAAAATGTGTAATTAACTTACTTCACATGCACACTTCGAACACTTTGAGGTCTCATAGTATCTGCGTACGATAACGACTAGGGTCAGCCTGCACTTATTCAAACGCTCCATGTTCAGCATTTATCTTTAATAGACCTTAATCCTGTTCCAAATACACACGCTCCCTGATGCTTCCGCAGTAGACGATTTTGGATAACAATGGGACAAAAGGAAAAGTCGTTCATAATGACAGAAAGTGTTAAACTCTTATATATATTTGCCTAGATGTTTTCAATGTCGTCTGCTGCAGATAATTGAATATTTTGAAAGCGTTAATGAACCTACTTACATAAATAAAAAACCCTGTACGTGTAGTCACACTAGTTTTACACCAATATAACGTGTATAGCTATGAGCCGTTCCACGATAAAACCAGCATTATGGACTCTGCGTAATATATCGGCCCAAATCAGCCTGCGCAGTTCGCGCAGGCTAATCCGGGCCGATACATTCCGTATAAGGTGAATAGAGCTATAAAGGAATGTTTCCTGAAACAGAAAACCCACAGGAGGCGAACATTGTCATCCCGGATTAGCCTGCGCGGCATGCTAGGACTGATCCGGGTCGATACTTTGTGCAAGATGTCCAAGATGTTGGTTTTCACGCGGAACGGCTCATATAAAACTAATGCCAAAGAGAAGAGTCAATAAGACCCAAAATCACCAGACGCGGTCTAAAGTGCTACACCAAGGTCTCGTAATAACACATTAATCTAGTTATGACTAATTCAATAATAACATCCAGACTAACCCTTAACCCTTAACTCTTTCCCACCTGCAAACACATCGTGACGCATCTGCAGCAGATGACATATGAAAACGTTGTGAGAAAGAAAAAAATCGCGTGTAAAAAAATTAATATTTATTCAGGGATGGTTCCCACGTTTTTGCATAGACATTTGTTGTATGTGAGAAAGGTATGACCTATGATCGAAACGGGATACAAATCCTTGGATATCGCGTACAGAGCTCTTTGTTTCAGCTAATTTTCTCCCACGCTATTGCATTGTATTTAACTTTCCCTTTTACATTAAATCTGCAGTAGATCACTTTGGAATCGTCTTGGGGGAAAAACGTGGAAACAACTTTATAAATGAAAGCATTATCATTGAATATTGTTGGAAACATGATTATGAAACAAAGAGCGAACGTATGAGCCATGATCATGTTTGCCTTTCGTCACTATTTTTTAAATCATAGCCTGGTACAGACGCGTTAAATATGTCTGCATGTTGGACTATACAGTAAAAGTAACTAAATATGAGCCGTTCCACGAGAAAACCAACATTATGGACTCTGCGTAAGGTATCGCCCATATCAGCATGGGCTATCCGCGCAGGCTAATCCGGGCCGACACATTACGTCTCAGGGAAAGAGAGGTATAGAGTAATGATTCCTGAAAAAGGAAATCAACATGTGGTTAAAAGTGTCTGCCCTAATTAGCCTGCGCGACATGCTTAGGCTGATCCGGGTCGATACTTTACGCAGAGTCCACACTGTTGGTTTTCTCGCGGGACGGCTCATATCAATATATCTGCGTAATGTATCGACCAGATCAGCCTGCGCTGTCCGCGCAGACTGATCCGGCCGACACATTCCGTCTAAGGGGGGATAGATAGAGTAATGATTCCTGATACAGAAAATCCACAGGAGACGAAAAGTGTCTATCCGGGTTAGCCTGCGCGGCATACTTAGGCTGATCCGGGTCGATACTTTACGCAGAGTTTACAATGTTGGTTTGCTCGCGGAGCGGCTCATAATTATATTCTGTGACCATAGTCTGCTCCGACGACCTATACAGCTTGGCAGTCTCAATTCTTCCCACGCTGTTCGATTTTTATTCGTATTCGAACCATAATTCGATACTTTTTTGGTAAATGTCTGGGACTTTTTTTATCAGGCGCCATGACATACAGCAAATCTTCAACATATATATTTTAAAACATAGAGGCAAAAGTAGGGAACACGTCTATTAACGAAAGTATTGTTAATGAATATAGTAATGAGCAATTTCACCTTTTGTCACAGTGTTTACCTCTGCTGCAGATGCATCAAAACGAGTCTGTGTGTGAGACATAGCTTACTATGCTATATATATGAAAAACATGGGCTTGTAGCAATTCAGGATTCTTTGCAGAGGCTCGTTTCATATTCGGACCGAGTAAACTCTGAGGCCATATGAATCTGCTCTCAGTTTCACCAGGGATAAAAGTAACTGTCCCTCTATATCTGAGCCGTTCCACGAGAAAATCAACATTATGAACTCTGCGTAATGTATCGATCCAGATCAGCCTGCGCTATCCGCGCAGGCTACTCCGGACCGACACATTCCGTCTAAGGGGGATATATGTATAGAGTAATGATTCCCGAAACAGAAAAATCCACAGGGGGCGAACACAGTCTGTCCGGTTTAGCCTGCACGGCATGCTTAGGCTGATACTGGTCGATATTTTACGCAGGGTCCATAATGTCTGGAATGGCTCATCTACAATGTTAGTTTTCTCGTTGGACGGCTCATCTAAAAGATCCATCTCTGTAAAACCTGGAGGTGTAGCCCTACTTCGTGTATCCCCGTGTAAATCACATCGCGGGATCTGACAGGGCTTCTAAATATACATATATTTTTAAAAAGGAGACAGCAAAATGACTGTAGTATATTGTTTAAGCATTTCACCGCTGAAACAAGTGAAACTAAGTGGGGATATCCGTTCGAAGAAAACACGATTGACTCAACGAGTTCAAGTATTTCCAATTGCTTTCATAGTGTTCCACGAATACAGTACTTGTGTTCTTGTTAATGTTTTTAGTAAACAACCTAAAATCATCGTCAACATTTTCCTTTATATAAGGAACATTTTATGCAGACCAAAGACAATCGTTTGCTAATACAGCGAAATTTGAGCTCTGGATTTAACCCTTACCCACATTTTTTTTCGGGGGTGGGGTTACGCCATTTTACAACAATATGTCAGTTATATTTTTTTCGGCGACAGTTCATTCATTCCAGATCTCTTAGTAACAAGTACTTGGCTAGGACGTGTGCATTGTCCAAGGATACTTCACCATCAACGCCACGACTG
>JASEVX010000002.1:61080820-61325820 GCA_031761405.1 Serripes groenlandicus
AATTCATTTTTCTTGGTAAACAATGGAAATTTAGGTGCCATTGCTCGTTCTGAGCAATGGCACCTAAATTTGCATTGTTTACAAAGGGGTCAAAATTGCCCCTAAACCAGGGTTTTCAAAATAGGTTTTTAGTTACAACCCTTTCACACCAAGCCCTCGAATTGTTCTTGTTTAACCGCTTCACCACTTGAGCCGTCCCGCGAGAAAACCCTAATGATGGCATCTGCGTAATATATCGACCCAGATCAGCCTGCGCAGTCCGCGCAGACTGATCCGGGCCGACACATTCCGTCTCAGGGAGCTAGAGGTATAAAGTAATGATTCCTGAAACAGAAAATCCACGGGAGGCGAAAGGTGTCTGTCCGGGTTAGCCTGCGCGGCATGCTTACGCTGATCCGGGTCGATACTTTACGCAGAGTCCAAAATGTTGGTTTTCTCGAGAGACTGCTCACTCGTTTGTTATCTGCGTAAAGTGCGGGCCAATATCAGTCTGTTTAACTTTTACAGACTGATTTTCAACTGCATTTCTTTCTTATTACTTCACAATCTTCATCTAAAGAAACCTATATAGAAAAATGTGGTCATGTCCCATTTACATGTTTGCATACTAATGAATCTTATTTCTTTTACAGCATTACATATTAATATAATAAAGGGACTGTGCATTCACAAAAGAGCAAAGCATAGACATTTAACCCACACATGTGTCCCTTGTTAGCCCGTTCAGCGTGTGATCGCGATTTGTATATCCCACACGAAAATTTCAGGCCAAGTTCAGACTTCATATCTATACAGTCTGATCCTGTTCTGCACATTACGCATATGTTTTCATGTTTTTAACCAGGAAATATACATACAGTGTTAACACGAAACTGACAGTTTGAAGAATTCGCTTTTGAAATCCAGAGACGAAAAAGTCATTTACATGTGTTAGCCTTTAGATGAATGCAATGCAATAGAATAGAATACAATTCTTTATTGCCTCTATCTTTTGAAGATTGTTGTGTGGAGTACTGGTGGGCGAAAACCAGGAAACATATGAGTAGGTGAACTGGCTGCCGTGATTTGACTGAGAAATTGGTAAAAACGGCGTTAAACCCCAATCAATCAATCCATTTTTTGAGATATCGTAGAATATTCTTTGCAATACACGAGGAAATTATACAATTTCAAATGAAGGAAGAGAAGGAATATATTAACTTTGGTATTATTCCTTCTATTTTCCGTTTGGAAAAAGGATGCAGTATCCGTCAATAATGCACGGATCGACATTGCACTCAGATCTTTGTCACGTGCTGCTAAGGATGGAAATATGTCCATACAGTAACGTTACAAAGCGCTCTCATCCAACCTTTGATGATTTAGAGACCAGCTAACTTATACTTCTACTTTGTAACTGCCTTGGGCTTTGTGCATCGCAGGCAAGTGACGCCATTAAAATGGTAATCAAAGCACTTAAAGTGCTGACGGCCTTGGGCTGCAGGAAGGTTGGAGAAGAAGGGAAAATGTGAAAGGAAATAACAATTGCAGCTTATATTTATGTATTTTTTGTTAAGAGGTTGAAAGATCATATCAAAATAGTAAATATTATTAAACTGGCTATTGGAAAACAGGAAGACCTTGTTGGCCCTATATCGCTAACCTGAGTGCAAGAGCTCACAAGTATACAAATTAAAGACATGAAGAATCAAAGGAAAATTTGACAGCAGATTTACGAAGAAACATTTTGAATTTTTTGCCTTATTATATTGTGAAATATGTCAATTTTAAATCAACTTCCATCAAATAGTTTCTGTGTGTTACACAGAGAAACTATTTTGAAATCTTGCTGGACCAGTGGTTTCTGACAAGCATATTTTAATTGTATTTCTTTTTGTTGCCATGGCACCATGGTCATCTAGTCCCCATGAACCATTATAATGCTTTGACAAATGACATAGTTTGAGCAAATTGAGCAGCTTTGAACGAGGCCCAAAGTACATGAGAAACACATAGTATGACAAAGTTTGTATGACAAAGTTTCATGATGATTAAATAGAAAATAATGCAATAAACTGTACTGGATACTGGATCTCCGAGAGCTCATTTAGGAGCCCCGCGAGCTCATTTAGGAGCACCGATAGCTCATTTAAAAGCTCCGGGAGCTCATTAAGGATCGCCGGGAGGTTATTTGGGAAAAGTAAAGCCCTTCTAAAATAAATGAAGTTAATTTTGTTGTTGGAGACACACACACACACACAAAGAAATTGTTTCGGCCTTAATAAAACCCAACGATGGATAACATTGAGGGCTTGGCGTGAGACGGTTGTAACTAAAAACCTATTTTGAAAACGCTGGTTTAGGGGCAATTTTGACCCCTTTGTAAACAATGCAAATTTAGGTGCCATTGCTCAGAACGAGCAATGGCACCTAAATTTTCATTTTTTACCAAGAAAAATGATTAAACGCTTATAAAGACTTTATGGCAAGGTGATTAACCTTGTTAAAAAAAATACCAATTTGAGTTACAACTGTTTCACGCCAAGCCCTCGATATTAACTTATCCATGAAACGCCGTGATATAACTGAATAATTGTAGAAAGAGGCGTAAAACACCATACAAACTAAAGCAGTTCTAAATAACGTAGAATGATCAAAACATGCGTCATTAGTAAGATGGTTTGAGAACATAAAGTGGCTAGTCAAGTGCTTATCCTTACCTTCATTCCTTCTCAGTGTTTAATTTATTAGTACGCGATAAACACGGATATAAACACGGTTTTGAAAAATTAAACTGTGACGACAAACTTTCTGATTTACGGATTTTATATCGTTCAATACTTTTCATTAAAAAAGCACCGGCTATACCCAATACGTTTAAGTCAAATCAAGACGCGTACATCGCCGTCTGTTCATAAAAAGGGTCAACATGTGTGTGGGAAAACTGTATATGAGCTTAATACTTTCCCGTATACACGGACATATCTATAAGCATTGAAAACATTGCCCCAATAAGCAGTTTATGCGTTTGTTCCGATGTTTGTGTAAAGTAGTCTGCAGCATATACGTCAAAATGCGTCTTCAAACGTGTAAATCATTTACTCGATAGTAACGAAATATTTTGAAATATTGTGAGAAATCGAGCAATTGTTTAAAAAAAATGTAATTTCTACTTCATAAGCAACTTCGCCTTTTTCTACAATGTTTTCAAAACTAATCAATACTTTCATTAAATCGGAGGATCAATATGTTTGCCTAATTATTTTCAAAGTCAACTGCCGTATAGTTGGTCTATGTGATTTTTACATTTTGTCGTAACGGTCGTTTCTTAAGTGGCATCGGTCCTTGTCTGATTTATCTTCATTGGTTGAACAATCGTTCTCGAGTTGCTTGGGTATGACGCCACGTCACTTCTGGATCATGATGCTTAGTAATTTTCCGTAGCGTCAATACCTTATAAGGATTGGATGTTTCCGGTGAAGTTATACCTTTGATGATATTGCTCACGTAGTAATTGTCCGTGTTAAATAAGGTATGAGATTGTCATTTCCTGAAAGACCCCCTAAGTGGCGTACCTGTAGTGATAGTAGTTTGTAGTGAACATCATTCCCGATAATGAAGTCGGCAACGTCGCTTTCACCTACATTTGAGTCAATGTTACCTATAAAATGTACGGCGTCGTACAGCTATACACTTTCATGTATTCTGAGACTCTCCGATATCATCAAACGCTCGTCCTGCATCACTGGTTAAGGTATTATTGGCTTGAGAACTTCTGTTGGGCTGTCGAAGCTGTTCAGCGTCTATCGAATTATGTTTTGTTCGACTTGCTGTTGAGGTATTTTTCACTTTGTTGATATAATGGGATTTGTTTTCTGATTTTGTGTTGGCGGTTAGGGTTGCAGTTCTAAGTCGACCGTTCAATTGTAATTTCGGTCTCACTTTACTTGTTCTTTGTGTCTGTATTGCTTAATGCCTGCGCTGGTTTAGCTGGGGTACTTACAAATTTCGCGAAAAATATCACATTTTCACGCTTATCGGTGTTCTGCTCAATGTGGTCGGTAGTAACTACGGAATTTCTACCTGATTTGTCGGTCACACGTTTATTTACTGTTGAAATGGCCAAGTTAAGAAACGTCCTGTTGTAACTGTTTAGTTTAGTTTAAACATATTTTATTACCAAAATAACATATAGTATTTACAAACATACATATTTGTACATAGTTTAATATTTATATAAAGGCAAAAGGGTCTGGCCACAAGTTCTCTCAACTTAGGAAAGGCCATTCCCTAATCATTTGAGTTACACATTTGTAATGGCTTCTATATTACAAGAATTGTATATGTTTTAGCTTTTTTGTTTTTGAAGACATATATTGTAACTGTTTGATTTCTATACCTTTAGTCGGTTAATCCCTGGGTAAACGGGCCATAATAATAAGGTTTAAGGAACCTTAAAACATATTTAACTGAGTACACACGGATGGTATGTTTCTCTGCATTTTCTGCTTTGGAAATGGATCACTAGCCACTTTGTTAACTGTGGTGAACACCTTACTAATGATGCCGTAAATGTATTTGTTTACGAGTTAGTCTTCATTTATTATCATGTCTTCTTCATCGAAAGTAACTTGACTCTGATCATAGTTAGAAAACACACATCAAACATGTATTTGGATCGTTCACCATTAATAAAGGCAACTAAGACATAACAATCATTGGTGAATTTCGTTTCTTTTGTTGATCGTTGTTTCACAAGACGGGTAAACGGGTAGCGTATTTGCGGTCTATCTCTCTCTGCAAGTTATTCTCGGTATGCGTTTATGTTCAAGTACACGTCGCTACAGTAGATCAGTAACGTATATATCACGCGGTTTACCTTTCAGAGTATTGTCCAGATATTGATAGAACTGTTGAGGAAGTTGTTTAGAGAGATAACTCATCTTCTACATCGGACACGTTATACTCAGATATGATAGATTAGTTTTAACATTTCATGCTTTATACTTAAAAGCTGGTCGTTTTACTTTTCTTCTTGACTGGTGCTAGAAGCGTTAACTGTTGTCATGTTTCTGTATGAATAACCTCCCTTACCTGAGTATGCTTGGGTTGCAACGGACCGTTATGTTAGTGAGCACTAAGCAAACCAGGAATAATCAATGAAGCGTGACGGAGAAAATTGTTATAAGTCCTGAGGTACCGGCTTATGTATAGACCCGATACCCAATCCCCTATTGTTATTTAGAAGAAGAATAACAACTGTCAAACTGTCAAAATATTTTTATTTCAATATCATTAATTAACTTTTTTATAGCATAGTTATGCACTTGTCCGCTCTATCACAATACCAATTTCATAACGTCTGCAGCCGTTTTGATCACATTTTGACGAGCGAAAATTTATAGGATGACTTCCCGGTTTGTATCCTAACGAAATTATAACGCATTCTATTTTTCTGCCACCGTTATTTCACTCTTCCGAGGCTTGGTGGGAGAGGGGATGTTTATATGTATACACATCGCAAAAGTGTGATAAAGGTACGTTATTTACATATTGACATACATGTACATAAATTACACAACCGCATTAGGACTGTTTGGGATCTGGTTGCACGATGTGTATTGAGAAAAGACCGCACATATATGTGTTCCTATTCCAACACTCATCACTCTGTAACTGTATTTAAAAAGCATTGTAGTAGAATGTATGGTTTTAAAGTTTGTCCAACACAACTTCGCACATCTATGACTTGAAATAATCAACATAAACACGTGCTACGGTAATAAAAACCAGTACATATCACGCCATTTTCATTTAAAACACCGCATTTCCAGCTTGTAACAAGCGGGATGTACGACCCTCCGCAAATTTGCAAAAACCATGTATGCACATTTACGTATTTTGACGTATCTAAAACAGACGACGTTTGAAAACAATGTAGCTATAAGAGAGATTGTGCATCAAGATCTTTTAAACAAATGAGCCGTTCTACGAGAAAACCAACATTGTGGACTCAGCGTAAAGAATCGAACCTGATCAGCCTAGAGATGACTGGCAGGCTAACTGGGACAGACAATTGTCGGCTCCTGTGTTGATTTTTTGTTTCAGAAATAATTACTCTATTGCCCTTAGACGGAATGAGTCGACCCGGATTCTTTTACCAGGTACAAACGCTTTCTGACGCTTTCTGCAGCAGACAACTTTTGCCATAATGTCTTTAACTCAAATCTGTGACCATATTATAATTTACAAAGATTTTTTCACATGTTTGAAGATGGTCTGCCTCAGATGTGTTGTATGTGGGAAAGGATTAAAGGAACTGTCACATAGTTAACTCGATTGCCAGTGTACCTGTTCTTGATTCAGACTATAATTCATTTCGCAAATAAGAATGTGCTTTGCAATGCCACATCAAATCTTTGCGCATTTTTTATAATGTCTTTTAGGCAATTTCTCCGTGTCCCACAATGCTTTCAAGAGTTTAATGCATTCATATGCGTGATAAGCAATTCCTCCTCCTTATGCGATTATCACCTTTGATAACATAATCTATTGAAAATCGGCAAGATACTTTAGCCACTTTAGCCATATAAGGCCAAACAGCCGCGTCTCCTAGCGGCTACGTTGTTTTACCAATCAACTTGGCTGCAAATTATTTGATAGAATGTCACACAAGGAATATTTCTACATAACTATTTAGGTATCGGTCAGATACCTGAATTATAGCTTTCACTATAGCCATATTGGGCAAAACATCGCAGTCACTGGCGGCCATGTTTCTACAACATTATTTGAAAATCGGTCATCCGGGAAGGTGGAGAATCCTTTTTAAGCTTTATTCTTTCGATTGTCATGGAAACCAGAATTCTACATGAATAAAACAAATGAAGGAATTTGGGCTAAGACATTGAGAGGATGCTATCTGCGAAGTTTCACCCAAATTGACCCGCTGGTTACAGAGGAGAAGATGTTGACGAACGACGCATGACGCACGATGCACGACGGACGCTGGACATAGGGCGATCACTATAAGTCATATCGAGGACTTCGTGCTCATGTGAGCTAAACAGCACATCGTATACAAGATATTAAGCATGGTACCCGACTACTACCCGTCGTGTATAATAAATGAGTACATCCAGCATTTGCCAACAATGGCAACTAGTTTATTCTCATTACCTGATACCCGGCGTACTATAGTAAATTAGTTCGTCTGGTATCAACCTACAATTTCAACCATTGTTCACCCTTCTCTTATATATCAATATCGCATATCGAAAAGATTAGTGATAATAAAATTGATATCCTAAACTCTCCTCAGCGGACCAATACAACTTCATATTTGGAATCAGTATATGAGCCGTCCCGTGAGAAAACCAACATAAGATCAGGCTAATCCGGGCCTACACATTCTCTCTCAGGGGAATAGACGTATAGAGTAATGATTCTTGAAACAGAAAATCCACAGGAGACCGAACGTGTTTGTCGGATTAGCCTACGCGGTATGCCTCGGCTGATCCTGGTCGATACCTTACGCAGAGTTCAAAATGTTGGTTTTTTCGGCTCAAATTTATTTTTATTATTTCTACTGAAACAAACTTGTTTCAATTTCTGAAAGGTTCAACCGGTTTGGTCCACAGAAACATTATAACCGTCGTGTGCCTGACCCGCTAACGTAACTGTAAGGGCAGGTTACTCCAGGCTAAAACATTATACGCAACATTTTAAGCCATGTTCGTTAGAGACTGCTCTTCTGCCGTTTGTTGCCTTGCCTTCCGTTTGTCCATGATGTATTTTCTCACATTACCCCCTGTCATAACGAGGCCAGCTAGAACAACTGCAGTGCCACCGAAATAGAAAGCGCCGTCGTATACTCCAGATATGTCCTTCAAACGACCTTAAAGTAAACGAAGTTGCATTAATCCGGTTCAACACACATCGGAATGGACAAGAAGACTTTTCTGACATTGTCTAAAAACAAATATAGTAGTATTATTAAACAGAGTAGAAAACATTGTTATGAGCATTTTTTATTTTCTAATTGCTGTTCATGTGTCAAAATGCGTCTGCAGGTGTTAACTCGTCATTTAGGTGATGTTTACAATTGTTATTTAGTTAATAACGAAAAGTAGAAAACCACTACGTGATCCATAAACGTTTATTACAATCGAACAATCATGCCACAAAGCATTTTCCTTCTAAAGACGACATACATTACTCTTTTTTATGGTGACTGATTTCTGCCATCGCAAGTGTGTATAGATACTGGCAACGCGCCATACGTCTTACTCAATGACGAGCCTACACGTCAACACAGCGAACAGACTGGACAAGTGTGAAGTACTGGTGCGCTAATGCGAGGAAATACATGAATTGGCCACCGTGATATAACTTACAAAACCTCGATAAAGCTAATCAATCTATATCATCTATAATATAGGTAAGGTAAACAAGAATAGTCCGGTCAAATCATTTTGCTAGGGAGAATTTGTTTCGGTGTAAGATCAGAATAGGTTACACTGAATGAGCAGAAAACGGATGGAAGAACACATTGCTGTTGTGCTAAACAAACACCAAGTCTTGGTATGTTTACTCAAAGCATTCAACTATTAACACAGTCTTGGGTGCGGGACATCGCGGGTTCGTTCCTCGGCCGGTTTATGCCAAAGGCTTTAAACAATTGTAGTTACATGTATGGCTGCCTACCTTGGCGCTTAGGGTTGCGGTGTTAGCATTAAGACTGACTGGCTGGTGTCCGGATAAATGTACCAGTAGTACTGGTAACTTTCCAATGAACTATATCAACTATTAACGACAGGCGGATAGGAAAAGACGCCTCGCTAATGTAACAGGGTGATACTGATTTAATTTGTGGCGATCTTGAAAGGGGGCATATTATCATACAGTGTACATTTCATTACACCCTGAAGATGGACCGTATTTGATTTTATTAAATGAACGTTGTCCTTTTCGTTCGTTGCTATGACATATGTAGGAGACTGGTATGGGCCCGATGCGGTGTATAAAATAGTTTTGAGTTTTAATACATGATATTCCAAACCGTTATAGACACTAACACAAACCGGCCTACCTACACCATAGGAACAGTCGCAACAGGCGAATGTCATGAACAAATCCCTCTTGGCTCATCCACACAGAGGGAATGAGTATAAGTTGTAGAGAGTGAGATTGTAAGTCCTTTTTATACTCATAGTATCTATACACAACGTTAGCCCCAAAGCATGACAATAGGCCTTCGGAAAACTGCGAACAGTTTAAATGCTGAACAGTCTATGCATGCACACACTATGATCTAAATTTAAAATGTTCGCCGTTGAGATAATGACTTAGCACAGTATTCTTGTTATTGACTAATGCACTGATCAGACTGTAGGAATATGTGGCCTGTCCTGTCCTTGATATTATACTGGTCGCAGATAACAGAAGGTCTATTTTATCTGCATTAAAATTCAAACAGTACCTGAGACAGTGGGTCCTATAATAATTGCAACAGCCTGAACGGACATTGTGATTGCCATTGAACTGGCTAGTTTATCTACTCCTAGTATATCCATCACAACCACTGAGTTCTGGAAAATAAATAAATCGGAACTATTGGCTGAACTCGTACAACCACAGAGTTCTGGAAAATAAATAAATCAGAAACTATTGGCTCAACTCGTTTATCCTTTGGCTAGACTGGTCGCAGCAATAGTATTGATCGTAAACAAAGAATATATATGCATGTATTGTTTAACAATGAGAGTAACATATTTCCCTCCTTGGCACTTAGAATTGTTAGGTTAGCATTACAACCTATTCGCTGGATTCAGGATAAACAGCATATCAGTACTGGTAACTTACCCAGGAAAGGCCGTGATATAACAGAACATTTGTTAAAAGTGGCGTTCAGTAGTCTTCAATCAAAAATAAAACAGTATGCAATAATGTGACTATACGGTAACGACATGCTTCTTTCACCCACTTCTGGCAAAAAAAGGTCAAAGAAATGCACAAATAGAAAAAGGAAAAGAAAATGACCGAATTATCTTGGGATTGAGTGGAACCCATTGTCGTTAAATGAGTAATTGCTCGTTACAATTTGCCTAAACATGCTCAGTAATTATTTCGCTATTCTATTGACAGGTACAAATACCACCAATCAATCGAAAGGTTCTGTGCTTGAGTACTACTTAAAAGAAAGCAGTTAAATCACCTGTGCTGCCTTCAAACCAGTAAAAACACCATCGGCAACACATAGCATGACGAACGCAGAGTATGAACTCATGAGTGGATACATGAGAGTGATCAGGCCCTGGATCACGATCACGGCGCTGTATATCTGCGGTCTGATCTGTCGAAATATCCTCATGTCCAGCACGAGCCCTGATATGACTCGAATAACCGTGTCGCTGCCTGCGTTGATGGACAGTAGGGCGGCTGCTTGGATATCTATAAATAGTGTATAGTCACTTAATGGATCGAATCTAAAAAAGAGTGAGTTCTTTAAAGGTGCTAAACTCCAGATTATAGATAGTATAGTCAAATTTATAAAACTGTTCAAAAGTTGTCTTGATATATTAGAATCATAATTATGGGATAAAATTTAAGTAATAATTTAACTTTCCAGTGCAATAAACATCTAAATATTGATCGTGTGTGCTTCATCCTTACTGGGTAGACATACCCAGTAAGCCAAATGTTGTACATTGTAATGACTCTTCAACATTTACTGCCAAAATAGTTTTGAACTATTCATTACTTACTTTGTGGTCACTATTAGCAATATCTGCAGAAGTTTCAACATTTCAAAAGTTTGATCTTCATCTGTAATTCAGCACCGTTAATGTCTAAAGTTAATTAATAATCAGTTAAAACTATTTCAGCGCTAAATTTTCTAAGGCAGACTCGTCCATGTCCAAAAGAGTTTACGAATAGTTTGACAACTACAAGACAAACAATGCTGATTTCGGGTGAGACAGATCGTTACGAGCTGATTCACTGGAAACTGTTTCCCCATTGGTTTCTTCAATGACTGCACTATTTAAGATTAAATTAACATAAGAGTGGTTTATTAAATGTCTTAATAATTAAATATTTAGTTAAAAGCTCAAATCGATAGAAAAGCAGATGATTGAATGTCAAAATAAATTAAGAGTCCGTTAAAAGATCAGTATAATAACGTTGTTGAGTGAAGGTGGTTGGTTTGATTCTTTTTTAAAAAGTGGTCCTGCGATATGATGTACCCAACTGGGCCACGCTCTAAAGGGTTACACAAAGGGGTGTCCAGATTAATGACACGTTCTGTTTTATAAAACATATGATCCCCCTTTTTATTTGATATTTTAAAAACTGACAGGCGACTTCTTTCTGTGATATGTGAGCGCCACCTGTGAAAATGGTTTAACTCTTTCGCTGCCAAAGGCAATTAAAAGGTTTTACAAACAAATACAGGTGAGACAGCTTATAACGAGCCCTCTCTCCCGAAATTTGCATTGTTTGCCACTGAGACATTACATTTCACCATCCGTCCTGTTGGACGAAAACGGAGCGATCCAATTTTCAACATCGACATGAAATTCGGCAGTGAACTAATTCAAACGTTATAATTGAGGGTTACATGCATTGTTGATTTACATTGTACAATTTGATCTGTTGTAATAAGATACTTATTTTATAGATACCCAAATTAGGCCCAAAGTCGCAGTTTATAAATCAGTGATATATATCGCACAACTTACCTGAAGCACCTTTAGCCTTTGCAAGCGCAGGTAGAAATAATCCGCTTGAGGGCAGTGTTAACAGGAAGTTGGAAAAGCAATAACACAAAAACCGGACATCCTTCAAAATAGACCAAGCTATCAACTGTTTCTTTTTATTCTTCTTCGGGGTTTCTATGTTCTCTGTCTTCCCTGCATGTTTCAATTTATTCTCGTTACCGCGTTTGTCACTATCAATGTTACTGTCTCCATTACAACAACTATATCCATTCGACGTTGTAACGTTCAAGTCTGAACGCACTTCTCTATCATCATGATTATAAGCATCACTGATCGCTGAATCACTACGCTTTGTTAATTGAATTGCTTCTATTGATATCGTAGATGTATTTAGGACTTGTCCCGACTGTATGTCTTCAATACTCTTTACTATCAACCTTTCTCGTCTCTCCAATATAGATTGCGTTTTAGATCTATAAGAAATACACCATTGATAAAATGAGCGGCGGTTTGGGAAACAAACCATTTGGTATTTGTGAACAATGTAGATGCAGATCGACTAGCTAGTCCACACGTGTACTAATTACGTAGATGTTAGTTTACCAAGAGCACCACTCAAACAACAAAAGCATCTTCTACGTGGGTATCTTCTCATTTAATTGCATGGATTGTAAATACACATTATTATTATAAGTTGCAGTAGAAGTAATAGAGGTATAATAAGATATAAATATCACATTCTTTGGAGGGCGCTATTCAAAGGTTTACAATTTTTAATAGCGCCCTCACAGGAATATGATATTTATTTTATTATACCGAAAAAATAAATATTTTTCTGAACAGTTCTTTTTACGCTTTTTGAGTCTTTTCTTTCCACCAAAAGTTTCAATTCTTCGTCAGAAAGCGCTGTGAAGCGATGATAAGTCATTTTTGTTTGCAAACAATTATTTTGTCGGCAGTATAATTTATGGCCTTCACCTTGTCAAACGAATTTCGTAAGTTTAAAAAACTGCGCATGTGATATTATTTTGCCGGTCACTATTGCCGGGCACTATTAAACATTAGTGACTGATTGGGAATGGGGAATTTACATAGAGAATTTTAACTGAGGTATAATAATACAAATTATTATCCTCATAATAATTGTTATAAATATTGATACATACGTTTTATAATCATCATAATATTTATCATTATGACTTTTCATATTATCAGTATTATTTGCCTTATTATTGTAACGAATATGATAAATGTTGTATAGACAACTCTAACCTGTTTCTGGTTAATTTCCGATGAAGCTCAATGGGTCTGAATAAGGCAGCACAAACCAGCACATTGAGAGCAAAACCACCCAGTAGCAAGAAGGTTCCCTGTAATCCATAAGTTTGGAAAAGGATTTCCACAACGGGCGTGATACCAAATCCTCCGAGACTGAACCCGGCAGACGCCAGACCGAAAGCCAGACTGCGCCTCTTATTGAAGTAGTAACCGAGTAGAATGGGAACCGGCGTCAAGGCAAAGGCCCGTCCTAGACCTGAAGTGAGACGCAACACATTGCAATACGTCGTGTAACACATCTAATGGTATGAGTACTTCTATTTTGGTCGTTTCCGTCTCCTGGACGAATGTTTATTACAGGTATTTACTGGTTGATCTTTGGTATGATTTAGTAAACTAAACCATTTGAATCAAATATAAATTTAGCTCACGCATAGTAGGTTTACGTGTACACTGTATATCCAGATAAGCCTGTGCGTCCGCACAGTGTGATTAATATCTACCATGTTCACATATTACATACACAGACTTACTAGAGGCTTCTGTCATAGTATGTATATTTTGATACGACAGAGCAACTGTTCATACTGACTTGAACCTATACTGTCAGATATACCAACTTGTATATTTTTGCATCCAATGTCTCCAATGATAAACCGAGTCAGGCCATGGGAAAACGATTACGATAACATACTTATTTGACCCTCCAACCCTATGTCGTGGCTACTCAAAATAATCGTCTGAATGGGACGATTCTTTAGAGCACCCACATCATAGGGTTTGCTTTGAGATTAAGAGATATATCTTGGGGAAACAAGCTGTAAACCCCTCTTTAACTGGATCCTTGAAGCTTCTAGTATTCTTTTACGACGAGATAGCGAACGGTGAAGACTGGTCTGGATCTGTGTTAGTCACAAAATCCATACGGTCGGTTTTTGCATGACGTTGTTCAGACGGTAGTACAGTTATCGGATCAACATTTTATTTGAGTACATTCTCTGGCAAAATTGATATGACAGAAATACTTCAACTAATTGTTCACTGGCTTTTTCAGGCTTTAATTTGCTGAAGGCATTTGCTTTGAATAGATTGAAAAAGAACGGAGTAAATAGTGAGCTAAGCACATACAACACATTTGCAGTAGACGCCTTTAAAAACATATGGGAAGTATATAAATGAAGTTATGATTATCAAATAGAGCGGAAAACACTGTGGCAAAAAAGAAAATCGCTTATTATGAGAAATATAACACGAGAGGGTTAATAGCTACAATGTATAGATGGAGCTGTCTGCTGCGGAGGCGTAGAACATGTCTGCAAGTGGGAAAGGGTTAATTCAATTGACTCTTATTGGATGCTTAACTCTTTCAGCGTCGAATTGTTTAAAGTAGACTCTTCCATGTTCAAAATCCGACGTTTCCATTTCACTTGTAATAAGACGTTTGGAATATATTTATAACTTAAAGGCAAACACTGCTGATTTCAGGTGAGACAGCTCGTTACGAGCTGACTCGCCTGAATCTGCATTGTTTGCAAAAACCTCAAAATTGCCTTTGGCGCTGAAAGAGTTAATTATGCATCGAAAACGTGTAATAATCAGACATTTTACCACAAATAGCTCCGTAGCTAATGTACAGGAACGGTAGACTCGGTGCAAAACCCGTCAGAATAAGACCTGTCACTAACAGACACGCCCCAACCAACGTTAACAATCGGCATGGAAATCGCGTGCATAAAACACTTACAAGCGGACCTGAAACAAGGAAAGATATATTAAGTGACGGTAATTATCGGATCCACGTCTGAAGCGAAGAAACTGTAAATGCAAATCAAATTGTAAGTCTCCCAAGGAAGGTCTAAAATATAATGTTTTGGCCCTAAATGCATATTCTGACAACAAACTATAGTTGTAGCCGAACAAGTAACTTATCCCTGCACCACGTGGTCGCAGTGAGAGTTGGTATCACTTGAAGGTGCATGGATATGGACCGCCTTGGGGTGTCTTTGGTGGGCAACGCACATTTCCTAGCCCAGAACTACCCGTTGGTCACCCAGGATAATCATGATAAATGTTCTATTACCGTGATATTATCGAAAATCAGATGTAGTTGGAAACTGCTTTACAGAAAATTTATGAAACAAATCTATGACTAATTTGCATAATTGGTAACCTTACACTGCGCCAGATTATCTGAATCTACACTTGTCGTGAATGCAATACGGTTGGTACTTACAGAGCGCTGCTCTGAAACCAAGTCCATACGGTTTGTTAAGAAAGAATGAGCCGTCTCGCGACAAAACCAACATCTTGGAATCTGCGTAAAGTATCGACCCGGATCAGGCTAAGCATACGGCGGAGGCTAACCCGGACAGACACTTTTCGCCTCCTGTTAATTTTTCTGTTTCAGGAATCATTACTCTATACCTTTATCCCCCTGAGACGGACTGCGCAGGCTGATCTTGGTCGATGCATTACGCAGAGGCTAATGTTGGTTTTCTCGCGAGACGGCTCAAATGGTTACATGTATATAAATTACACAGTTTAAATATTTAATGGTAAAATTAAGATGCATATTTTCAAATGTATACATGTACGATAAAACTTTCCTTCGTAAATGGTCGTTGTATGAAGATAGCCAATTGGCTAGGAAAATATGATGTTTAGAATATGATGCGAGAGAGCATTAGATAAGTACGTTCCTGTCATAACTTAAATACCATTAAAAAGAGCCTTAAACTCCAATCAATCAACCACTAAATGATCAGAATCACAAGTATGTCTAAAACCTCTAAAGGTCGGTTTTTAAATATCGTGAATCGATTATTTACCAAATCCGACACGAAATAATGATGTCAGGGACGTCACCAAGGCTGTCGCTGTAGCAGTCCCGCCATATCTGTCTATAAACCTTATGTAGAACAAACCGTGGGATCTCCCTAATCCTCCTAGATAAATATATCAAAATAACGGAAGTGACCGAATTACGTTCAACAAGCGAAATAATTATCTTTTCCTATCGCATTCAAACTATTAATAGTGTTTATTGGTCTTTCCGGAAGCATTTTTTCATCATAACCTGCGTAATTACGAAATACCATGTGTGTATCTTCAGTTTTCAATAAGACATTTGAACTACGTTACTACTTATCTATACTATTTCGACGTTTATACAACCGCAAAAGTCGGCTAAAATGCTTTGTAATTGATTTCTTATACATCGTATGTATATACTGTGGAGCCGAGCCTATCTAGGGCTCCTATAAATAGTTTCTATAAACAGTCATGTAAGTGATGTCATCAACGCTGTCACTGTGCAACCATACCTCTCTTTAAAATTTAGAGAACAGTGCAGATTCAGATTCGTGTATTCCCCGGTCCTATCGAAGTTTTTGTCATCTTTTGTAGATACTAAAAGACATAGCATATGTACAGACTCAAGGATCCATCCGTAATAAACTACACAACTTAGTACATAATTAACTACACAACTCAGTACATAATAAACTACACAGTTCAATTAAAAAATAAACTACACAATTCAGTCCATAATAGACTACATCATTCAGTTCATATTACATTACACAATTCAGTTCAATATAAATTACACCATTCAGTTTATGTTAAAAGTACACAATTCAATCAAAATAAACTACACAATTTAATTCATATGTATTAAAAGAAAACAAATCAATTCATAATAGACTTCACAATTTAGTTCATACTAAACTACACGACTCAGTTCATAATAAACTACAACATCCAGTTTATAATAGAAAACATCATTAAATTCATAATAAACTACACAATCCAGTTCATAATAAACTACATAATTCAGTTCAAAATAAACTACAGAATTCAGTTTTTAATGAACTATACAATTCAGTTCATATCAAACTACACCATTCAGTTAATAATTAATTACACAATCAATTCAGTTCATAATGAACTGCACAATTCAGGTTTTAATAAACTACTCAATTCAGTTCATAAAAGACTACACATTTCAGTTTAAAATAAACTACAGAATTCAGTTCTTAATGAACTATACAATTCAGTTCATATCAAATTGTCAAAACACAGTTCATAATAAATTACACAATTCAGTTCAAAATAAACAACACCATATAGTTCATAATAAGCTACACAAATCCATTCATATTAAAAGTACACCATGATAAACTACACAATACAGTTCATAATAAACTACACCATTAAGTTTATAAAAAACTACTCAATTTAGTTCATAATCAAATTCACAACTCCGTTTTAATAAACTACTCAATTCAGTTCATATTAAAGGTACATCATTCAGTTCATAATAAACTACAAAATTCAGTTCATATTAAAAGTAGACCATTCAGTTCATAACAAACTTCAGTATTCATTTTGTGATAAACTACAAAATTCAGTTTTTAATAATCTACACAATTCAGTTCATTATAGACTACACAATTCAGTTCATAATGAACTACACAATTCAGTTCATGTTAGATTTACACGATTTATTTCATAATTAACTACACAATTCAGTTCATAATAAACTACACAATTCAGTTCATAATAAACTGCATCATTCAGTTCATAATAAACTACACAATTCAGTTCATATTAAAAGTAGACCATTCAGTTCATAACAAACTTCAGTATTCATTTTGTGACAAACTACAAAATTCAGTTTTTAATAATCTACACAATTCAGTTCATTATAGACTACACAATTCAGTTCATAATGAACTACACAATTCAGTTCATATTAGATTTACACGATTTATTTCATAATTAACTACACAATACAGTTCATAATAAACCACACCATTAAGTTTATAATAAACTACTCAATTTAGTTCATAATCAAATTCTCAACTCAGTTTTAATGAACTACTCAATTCAGTTCATAAAAAGCTACACATTTCAGTTCATATTAAAGGTACATCTATCAGGTCACAATAAACTATAACAAATCAGTTCATATTAAAAGTAGACCATTCAGTTCATAACAAACTTCAGTATTCATTTTGTGACTAACTACACAATTCAGTTGTTAATAATCTACACAATTCTCTTCCTAATAGACTTCACAATTCAGTTCGTAATGAACTACACAATTCAGTTCATATTAGATTTACACAATTTAATTCATAATAAACTGCACAATTCAGTTCATAATAAACTACACAATTCAGTTCATAATAAACTGCATCATTTAGTTCATAATAAACTATAACATTCAATTCATATTAAAAGTACAACATACATTTCATAGCAAACTTTACAATTAAGTTCATAATAAACTACACCATTCAGTTCATATTAAAAGTACATGTAACAATTTGTATTGAACTTCCTATATATAGTTTTATTGAAAATCTCTATAATTGAAAGTAAAACTATGGAATAGAGTTGAAAACAGTGTGGTAAGAACTAAATTGAGCAATTTCTCGATTTGCCAAAAATGTTTCACAGGTCGTCTGCCTCAGACAGGTCACCATGCGTGTACAGTAAGGTAAGGGCTAAATTTACGCCGGATATGAAAAGTTGTAAGAAATTATTACAGAATCGGCTGTTTATAAAAAAAAAGAGTTAAGATAACTATGTTCTCTTACAAACAATATTTGATACATTTTGCAGGAGACGACCTCTGTAAACATGGTGGGAAAGGGAGAAAATGATTATGTCTCCTTTTTTTCAAAATGTGTTCAAGTCTGTTTCAAACTCGTCGTTAAATCTTACAGACATATTTTTTGCACAGGTGTTTTTAAAAGAGGTCATCTCTTAATTGATCATTTCAGGTAAGTTATAACACCCTGTTCATGGGACAGTTTATTGAACAGTGTAGCGCAATATACGACTGAGCATCTAGTTTATCTTCACTTTTCACATAATATTTACACAAGCAGCAGTTTGTGCTATAATTCGAGCCGTTCCGATAGAAAACCAACAGTCTAGACTCTGCGTAAGGTATCGACCCGGATCAGTCTAAGCTTACCGAGCAGGCTAACCCGGACACTTTTCGCATTCTGTGGATTTTCTGTTTCAGAAACCATTACTCTATACTCTATACCTCAATCCCCATGAGACGGACTGTGTCGGCCCGGATCAGCCTGCGCGGACTGATCTGGGTCGATACATTACCTAGAGCCCATCTTGTTGGTTTCATCGTGGCTCATTCGTAAAATACGATTAGACTGAGAATATGGACATACTGATCTGAGCCTACACTTGTACCTTTTCGCTTTACACACGTACCTATGATAAGTCGCAGGAGTAAGGCACCAAGGATGATAAACCAGCCCCAACCTCCATCGGGAACGTTTGATTCTTCTTCGAATACGATCTCCACATCTTTGTTTGTTTTACTTTCCTCTATATCATCTTTAGTTTTATCATCATTTATCTTTACCTCAGCCTCACCACAATGTAATAATAAAGTAGTGTCTGTGTGTTCAGGAGCTTCTTCGTTGATTTTTAAATCAGTCTCACTATATACAGTGTTACATTTTGCACTCATTTCAACTAATGCTTTTCTGACTTCAAACTCTTGTTCTATTTCATGTTCAGCTTTATTAATATAAGGCAGTTCAGCTAAAAAAGGCTGCCCATCTATGTTAGGCAGTTCGACTGTATTAGGCAGTTCAGATATGTTTTGCTCATCAGCTATGTGAGGATGATCAGCTATGTAAAGAAGGCCGGATAGGTTACGTAATCCAGCTTTGCTAGGCTGATCAACTATGTTAGGCAGATCAGGTAGGTTAGACACTTCAGCCATTTGATGCCGATCAGCTAGATTAGGCCGTTCAGATAAACTAGGACGATCCGCTAGGTTAGGTAGTTCAGCCAAACTAAGACGATCAGCTAGGTTAGGTAATTCAGCCAAACTAGGACGATCAGATAGGTTAGGTAATTCAGCCAAACTAGGACGATCGACTAGGTTAGGTAATTCAGCCGAACTAGGACGATCAGTAGGTACTTCAGCCATCCGAGGCCGATCAGCTAGGTTAGGCACTTCAGCCATTCGAGGCCATTTAGCCAGGTTAGGCACTTTATTCATTCCAGGCAGTTCAGCTATGTGAGGCCGATCGGGTATGTTAGACACTTCAGCTACAGCTTTATCACATTCAGCTTGAGTTTCATCGTGCGTTGTTTGAGTTCCGTCTTTCGGGTCGTCATAATTTGTTTCTTCGCCACAATTCCCGCCATCCGTATTCACACCGTGAGCTGTTCCTCGATTCATATCGGAGTATGTTGGGCCGTCAACTGAAGATAAAAGTTAAAAGTAACAAGCGGCCATTATTATATCAGCCTGCGACCAGTCCGTTCTACAGTAGAAAAAGAGAATTTCTTTATGAAAGCTAATCGTTTGCGATCAATGTAGATCTAGATAAACACGTGCGTCCGTCCAGTTTGATCTGAATTAGCTCTGGGTACCAATAATTATTAGTTGAAGAAATGATAAAGAATATTCTGAAAAGAATTGTCTATTTGACTTAGATAGCATGCATGTTCTGGTCGGATTTCAGAACTAACTGCATGGTACTCAAACATATTTAAACCTTTCAAACTGTGAAATTGGAACACAGTCTTTTTGGATGAAATAAGGCTGGGACGAAACTGTTTTTCACATTCGCTATTTTAACTTTTAAAACAAGGTCAAAATACTAAAAAGGATCAAATCAGTCATTACCAGTGCATCCTATACACATTTACAAACGCAATGTCTTATACTCAATGCATTCTGGTAAAGGTATGCACTCAATAAGTCGCAAACAAAGGGTTTTAAGGGACTATTTGGCTTTAGATCAGCATGGCCGTGGATGCATTTGGCGTAATTTGACCTTTACTAAGGCTAACCGTTTGAGGTCTGCATATAATGAAAACTCAGGCCACCATGTGAATCTGCACCGTCTCACGTAAGCCTCCACTGTAATTATGTCCTAGAGGCATTTTTCAACAAATAACTTGAATCATAAACCCCACTAGTTGTACGGCTATGTAACTTTAAATGGTACCAAACTGGAGAGTCAATTATGATTTTTATATGAACCGCGTACTACTACTACTACTACTACTACTGCTGCTGCTGCTGCTACTACCACTACTGCTACTACTAATGATAATAATGATAATACTAAGAAGAATAATAATAATAATAATAATAACAAGTGCTGATTGTGATTGCAAGCAAGTCACATATATATCCCCAACCGGCAAATTGCCACCACAGGATAACATTTTGATACAGGAACTGAACTCGCCACACCTGTATCTACTTGAAAGCCAAATTTCATCAAAATTGGAGCATTTTTAGGTTTTGGCGGCCATTTTAAATCTAAAATGGCCACCGCGGTATTAAATTTATATTTGCTTGAAAACCAAATTTCATCAAAATCGGAGCATTTTTTTGTTTTGGCGGCCATTTTGAATAAAAAATGGCCGCCGCTGGATAAAATTTCCTATTGCGGAAAACTAAATTTCATCGAAATCGAGGCATTTTTAGGTTTCGGCAGCCATTTTGAATACAATTTGGCCGCCGCGGGATAACATTTTTGATACCGTAAATGAACTCGCCACACCTATATCTACTTGAAAGCCAAATTTCATCGAAATTGGAGCATTTTTATGTTTTGGCTGCTATTTTGAATCTAAAATGGCCACCGCGGCATAACATTTATAGGTTTCTGCGGCCATTTTGAATAAAATATGGCGGCCGCGGGATAACATTGTTAATAATGTAAACGAACTCCCCACACTTATATTTACTTGAAAACTAAATTTCATCAAAATCGGAGCATTTTTAGGTTTCGGCGGCCATTTTGAATAAAATATAGCCGCCACAGGATAAACATTTGATACCGGAAATGAACTCGCCACACCCATATCAACTTGAAAACCAAATTTCATCGAAATCGGAGTATTTTTTTGTTTTGGCGGCCATTTTGAATAAAAAATGGCCGCCGCTGGACAAAATTTCCTATTGCGGAAAACTAAATTTCATCGAAATCGACGCAATTGAAGGTTTCAGCAGCCATTTTGAATAACCGCCGCGGGATAACATTTTTGATACCGTAAATGAACTCGCCACACTTATATTTACTTGAAAACCAAATTTCATCAAAATTGGAGCATTTTAAGGTTTCGGCGGCCATTTTGAATAAAATTTAGCCGCCACGGGATAAAAATTCAATACCGGAAATGAACTCGCCACACCCATATCAACTTGAAAACCAAATTTAATCGAAATCGGAGCATTTTTAGTTTTAGGCAGCCATTTTGAATTTAAAATAGCCGTCGCGGAATAAAATTTCGATACCGGGAATGAACTCGCCACACTTATATGTACTTGAAAACCAAATTTCATCAAAATCGGAGCATTTTTAGGTTTCGGCGGCCATTTTGAATAAAAAATAGCAACCGCGGGATGAAATTTCGATACCGGAAATGAACTCGCCACACCTATGTCTACTTGAAAACAAAATTTCAATGAAATCGGAGTGTTTTAAGGTTTATTGAGGTTTTGAACATTTTTTAAGTATAAAAAGGGGCAGAACTCCGCAAAATAGGAACGGAGTTACCTCTGTTTTAAGCAATAACAATATAATGTGGTGGTGATTATTTCTACCAAGTTTGGCATCAATATCTTATACGGTGTAGGAGAAGTAGGCCGGACAATACGGACGGAAATTTCTTGATGTTTGATGGCGGTTGTCTAAAAATGGGCATAACTCTGGGAAAAAGGAACGGAGTTACCTCTATTTTTGGCACACACAATATCATGTGGTGTCGATTCTTTCTACTAAGTTTGGCATCAATATGTTATACATTGTAGGAGAACTAGGCCGGACAAATGACGGACTGAATTTTTTTGATTTTTGACTGCTTCCCGTTCGAAAATGGCGGCCATCTTTAAAATTCTAAAACCCACCTGCCCAACTTCAGGCGGAGACCTATGTTTGTGCCAATTTTCATAAAATTCCCTCCATACATCTCCTAGAAAAACTCCGGACAAATTGGAGGTAAAGAAGAAGAAAAATAATAATAATAATAAGAAACGGTGCAAAAACAATATATCCCCCAACTTTGTTGTTGGGGATATAATAATAACTAGAGATTGTAACTGTAGCAACAGTTACGAACGATTCCCTTGCCATTTTATTTAACAATGGGAGATAACAGAAACGACTATTCGGTCATTCGCTAATACACTTGCGAAAGTAGTACTACTTGATTAGGAACACATGTACTAAGTTTCAAGTCTCTATCACTTGTCGTTTTTGAGTTATACAAATCCGAAAGATCGACCAATCAGAAACGAGTATTAGGTCATGCTCAAATACACATGAGAAAGTAGTATCACTTGATTGGAAACACTTAGGAACACATGTACTAAGTTTCAAGTCTCTATCACTTTTCGTTATCGAGTTATACAAGCTCAAATCACCCAATTATTAAGTATTCGGTCGTGCGCTAATACACTTGAGAAAGTAGTACTACTTGATTAGAAACACATGTACTAAGTTTCAAGTCTCTATCACTAGTCGTTTTTGAGTTATACAAGTCCAAAAAATCGACCAATCAGAAGCGAGTATTCGGTAATACACATGAGAAAGTAGTATGACTTGATTGGAAACACTTGTACTAAGTTTCAAGTCTCTATCACTTTTCGTAATCGAGTTATACAAGCTCAAATCACCCAATTATTAAAATATTGAAAAAGGGGAGATAGCTTTGCAACAAAGTGGCCCAGAGTTCTAATTCTTGCGTCTTGCACACCTGCACAGTGACATCTATCTATGTTCCAAGTTTCAATATTATCTGACAATTCGTTCACAAGATATCGCTCGGACAAAAATTTGGGTAGGAGAAAAAGAATAAAGAACAAGTGCTGATTGTGATTGCAAGCAAGTCACATATATATCCCCAACTGGCAAATTGCCGCCACGGGATAAAATTTCGATACTGGAAATAAACTCGTCACACCTATATCTACTTAAAAGCCAAATTTCATCGAAATTGGAGCATTTTAAGGTTTTGGCGGCCATTTTGGCTCTAAAATGGACACCTCGGCATAAAATTTATATTTGCTTGAAAACTAAATTTCATCTTAATTGGAGCATTTTTTTGTTTTGGTTGCCATTTTGAATAAAAAATGGCTGCCGCGGGATAACATTTTCTATAGCGGAAAACTAAATTTCATCGAAATCGAAGCATTTTTAGGTTTCGGCGGCCATTTTGAATAAAATATGGCGTCGCGGGATAACATTTTCGATACCGGAAATGAACTCGCCACACTTATATTTACATAAAAACCAAATTTCATTGAAATCGGAGCGTTTTTAGGTTTTGGCGTCCATTTTGAATCAAATATAGCCGCCACGGGATAAAAATTTGATACCGGAAATGAACTCGCCACACCCATATCAACTTGAAAACCAAATTTCATCAAAATCGGAGCATTTTTAGATTTAGGCAGCCATTTTGAATTTAAAATGGCCGTCGCGGAATAAAATTTCGATACCGGGAATGAACTCGCCACACCTATATGTACTTGAAAACCAAATTTCATCAAAATCGGAGCATTTTTAGGTTTCGGCTTCCATTTTGATTAAAAAATGGCCGCCGCGGGATAAAATTTCGATACCGGAAAAAGAAGTCGCCACACCTACATATACTTGAAAACTAAATTTCATCGAAATCGGAGCATTTTAAGGTTTGTTGAGGTTTCGAACATTTTTTAAAGTATAAAAAGGGGCATAACTCCGGGAAATAGGAACGGAGTTACCTCTTTTTTGGGTGCACACAATATCATGTGCTGGTGATTATTTCTACCAAGTTTGGCATCAATATCTTATACGGTGTAGGAGGAGTAGGCCGGACAATACGGACGGAAATTTCTTGCTGTTTGACAGAGGTTGTCTAAAAATGGGCATAACTCTGGAAAAAAAAGGAACAGAGTTACCTCCTTTTTTGGAACACACAATATTATGTGGTGTCGATTCTTTCTACTAAGTTTGGCATGAATATGTTATATGGTGTAGGAGCAGTAGGCCGGACAAATGACGGACTAATTTTTTTTGATTTTTGACGGCTTCCCGTTCGGAAATGGCGGCCATCTTGAAAATTCTAAAACCCACCTGCGCAACTTCAGGCGGACACCTTTGTTTGTGCCAATTTTCATAAAGATCCCTCCATACATCTCCTAGAAAAACTCCGGACAAATTGGAGGTAAAGAAGAAGAAAAATAATAATAACTAGAGATTGTAATTGTAGCAACAGTTACGAACGATTCCCTTGCCATTTTATTTAAAAAGGGGAGATAACAGAAACGAGTATTCGGTCATGCGCTAATACTCTTGCGAAAGTAGTACTACTTGATCGGGAACAGATGTACTAAGTTTCAAGTCTCTATCACTTGTCATTTTTGAGTTACACAAGTCCGAAAAATCGACCAATCAGAAACGAGTATTCGGTCGTGCGCTAATACACTAGAGAAAGTAGTACTACTGGATTAGAAACACATGTACTAAGTTTCAACTCTCTATCACTTGTCGTTTTTGAGTTATACAAGTCCGAAAAATTGACCAATCAGAAACGAGTATTCGGTCATGCGCTAATACACTTGAGAAAGTAGTACCACTTGATTAGAAACACATGTACTAAGTTTCATGTCTCTATCACTTGTCATTTTTGAGTTATACAAGTTCGAAAAATCGACCAATCAGAAACGAGTATTCGGTCATGCGCTTATACACTTGAGAAAGTAGTACCACTTGATTAGAAACACATGTACTAAGTTTCAAGTCTCTATCACTAGACGTTTTTGAGTTATACAAGTCCGAAAAATCGACCAATCAGAAGCGAGTATTCGGTCATGCGCAAATACACATGAGAAAGTAGTATCACTTGATTGGGAACACTTGCACTAAATTTCAAGTCTCTATCACTTTTTGTTATCGAGTTATACAAGCTCAAATCACCCAATTAATATATCTATAGGTGCTACCTATTTACGAAAAAACACTTAAAATTAAAAAGCATAATTTGGCAATTACAGTTGATATTTAAAAGTATTTGACTAGACGGGGGTCGTTGGGTAATTTCTTCTTTTCAGCCCTTTTCTGATGTCACCTGGCGACTACCTTTTAAAACCGGTCTGAAAGGCTGGAACAAATATTGTAGGGGGTAACATTTCTGCTTAATTATATCCCTAAAACAGACGATTATTCCAGCCCTTTTCTGATGCCACTTGGAGACTACCCTTTTCACCCAATCAATATGTCTTGAACCATTTTGTAGAGGGTCACCCATAGAACATCTTGGAATTCGAAGAAGCGGATTCACAGGAGAACAATTTTTAAAGTTTTGCAATTTCCACCTCATTCTGAAATCGCAGCAAACCAATTTATAGGTAGAATATAAATTGTATAACAATTCTTAATGAGGGTCACCAAAGTAACATTCATGTCAAGTTTGGTTAATATCGCATCAGCAGTTTCAGAGAATATTTGACCGTTTGACGTACGCCGTACAGTGAGAGATAACAATGGAACACATTGAGCCTTTGGTTTGAAATTGATCTTTAAACAAAAGGGCCATTATGGCCCTAGATCGCTCACCTGAATGATTTCTAATGCAAAAGACATCAAGACAATTATTCTGACAAATATTTAAAATGCAACCTCCAGTGTTAACAAGATGTTCCTGTATTTGGCCTAGTGACCTATTTTTTGTTTTACCTGATATGACCCATATTCGAACATGGACTAGATATCATCAAGACAATCCTTTTGAAAAAGGGGAGATAACATTGCAAAAAAGTGGCCCAGAGTTATAATTATTGCATGTTATACAACTGCACAGTGCCATCTATCTATGTTCCAAGTATCAATATTATCTGACCATTCGTTCACAAGATATCGCTCGGACAAAAATTGATTAAAATATTGAAAAAGGGGAGATAACTTTGCAAAAAAGTAGCTCAGAGTTATCATTCTTGAAAACTACACAACTTCACATTGCCATTTATCTATGTTGCAAGTTTCAATCAATTCCATCAAGTAGTTTATGAGTATTGCTCTGGACAAAAATTTTGGATAGGAAAATAAAGAATAATAATAACAAGTGCTGATTGTGATTGCAAGCAAGTCACATATATATCCCCAACCGGCAAATTGTCACCACGAGATAACATTTCGATACCGGAAATGAACTCGCCACACCTTTATCTACTTGAAAATCAAATTTCATCGAAATTGGAGCATTTTTAGGTTTTGGCGGCCATTTTGAATCTAAAATGGCCACCACAGCATAAAATTTAAATTTGCTTGAAAACCAAATTTCATCGAAATCAGAGCATTTTTTTGTTTTGGAGGCCATTTTGAATAAAAAATGGCCGCCGCTGGGTAAAATTTTCCGTAGCGGAAAACTAAATTTCATCGAAATCGAAGCATTTTTCGGTTTCGGCAGCCATTTTAAATAAAATATGGCCGCAGCGGGATAAAATGTTTGATACCGTAAATGAACTCGCCACACTTATATTTACTTGAAAACCAAATTTCATCAAAATCGGAGCATTTTTAGGTTTCGGCGGCCATTTTGAATAAAATATAGTTGCCACGGGATAAAAATTCGATACCGTAAATGAACTCGCCACACCCATACCAACTTGAAAACCAAATTTCATCGAAATCGGAGCATTTTTAGTTTTAGGCAGCAATTTTGAATTTAAAATGGCAGTCGCGGAATAAAATTTCGATACCGGGAATGAACTCACCACACTTATATGTACTTGAAAACCAAATTTCATCGAAATCGGAGCATTTTTAGGTTTCGGCGGCCATTTTGAATAAAAAATAGCAACCGCGGGATAAAATATCGATACCGGAAATGAACTCGCGACACCTATGTTTACTTGAAAACAAAATTTCAATGAAAATGTTTATTGAGGTTTTGAACATTTTTTTAAGTATAAAAAGGGGCATAACTCCGGAAAATAGGAACGGAGTTACCTCTGTTTTAAGCGCAAACAATATAATATGGTGGTGATTATTTCTACCAAGTTTGGCATCAATATCTTATACGGTGTAGGAGAAGTAGGCCGAACAATACGGACGGAAATTTCTTGCTGTTTGACAGCGGTTGTCTAAAAATGGGCATAACTCTGGGAAAAAGGAACGGAGTTACCTCCTTTTTTAGCACACACAATATCATGTGGTGTCGATTCTTTCTACTAAGTTTGGCATCAATATGTTATACATTGTAGGAGAACTAGGCCGGACAAATGACGGACTGAATTTTTTTGATTTTTGACGGCTTCCCGTTCGAAAATGGCGACCATCTTGAAAATTCTAAAACCCACCCGCGCAACTTCAGGCGGAAACCTATGTTTGTGCCAATTTTCATAAAGATCCCTCTATACATCTCCTAGAAAAACTCCGGACAAATTGGAGGTAAAGAAGAAGAAAAATAATAATAATAATAAGAAACGGTGCAAAAACAATATATCCCCCAACTTTGTTGTTGGGGATATAATAATAATAAGAAACGGTGCAAAAACAATATATCCCCCAACTTTGTTGTTGGGGATATAATAAGAAACGGTGCAAAAACAATATATCCCCCAACTTTGTTGTTGGGGATATAATAATAATAAAAAACAATAGAAAAACAAGACGATTCCCAACTTTGTTGGGGAATCGTTATAAAAATGAAACAATACTCATAATGACAAAGACCAAAGTGATGACAGTGAGGTCAAACAGTAACTCAGTAATTAACGGGATTATGAATACCCGTCAAGGGGATTATGAATACTTATCAAGGGGATTTTGACTACCCATCGAGGGGAATTTGATTACCCTGTTAAATACATCGTGGGAATTTTGACTGAGTGGATTTTCAGCGCCTGCTGTATTCCTATAATATACTACTATTTTGTTCGATCGAGACGATAAAGGTCAAAATGTTTTTGTATCGATGTTTTATGTTTACGTACATATCAGTCAATAGTGTGAGTCCAGATTATAGCATGTTAAGACTCAAAACCATACATCCTGTTACAGTAATTTTAAAGTTCAGATTCAAAATATTTCATTAGAAAATATCCCGTTTAAATGGATGAATATTGACATACCTTAACAAAAGCTCACTTTATAGTATTCACACTGTCACATGTCACACGGGATAAGCCCCTTTCCCATAACAGAAGCATATGCAGCAGACGATATTTGAACACAATGTGGCAAAAAGGAGAAATTGCTCGTGATGATGAACATTCTCCTTTTGACACAACGTTTTCACACTTTATTCAATAATCATACTTATATCAAGGGAGATGTTTCGATTGTTTGTCTGTATGTTTTGAAAATCGTCTGCTTTAGATTTGCTGTATATGTAAAAAGGTAAACTAATCGATAAGCAACAGCCTGCCAGTCATAATTGCTGGTACTCGACGGTACAACGTATAGCTGAGTACCTTTGTCCTCACGGAGGGAAGCTACAAAACCGGTTTTGTATACGCACGGGATGTATGTGCGATAGCTATTTATAGCTTGGGCGTTTCGAGAACTCACTTCTAGCAAGACAATCGACAGAGGCAGTCGCATTTCTAAGATTTAAAATTAGATATTTCTTGGTTATATAACATGTTAGAATTTTGAAATGGAAATGATATCATTTTTTATATATTATTTGATAAGGGAATAATGTATTTATATTTATTTCTGTTTGGAAATCTTTGTTAGATAGTATTCCTATTTCAGGTATGATTAATAAGTTAAAAGATAAAACTTAATTTCAATACATATGAGTATACTCATACATTATTAAATGATATCTTAAGGATTAATACTGCAAATGAGGTTCGACATTTCATGGTATGACATTTGACAAATGGACACAGGTTTCCAGAGTTTTTTACTATTAGTTTTATCTCTGGTTGTTCCTGGGCGAGTCAGCCATACGCAGTAACTAATGTCTGAGTACCGGTACAAACATGTATTTCTTTTACATTTCTGTAATGTATTTATTACAAACATATGCCTGTTATATATATGTACATTGTATATATGTGTGTCGACTGCCAATACACGCGTCTCTCTGTACGCACAACATAGAGTAGTGTTGTTGTTTTGTTTTGAGCGAACTAAGTAAGGACAGACGCATGCCCATGTGATATAAACATGACTGCGTTCATTTATAGATAGCAGTGTTGTCATTAAGCGATCGTTAGATGAACACATTTACCGTGTTATTTGATCAATAGAATCGATTTAAATAGTCTAACGTTTCAATTAGCTGAACGTAACAAACTTTGTGAGAGAAATATACTAACAGGGAATGGAACAAAACATAGTCTTGAAACCGCGGGATTACGAGAGTTCATTAAAAACAAATGTTCCATTGCGCTGTGCGGCAATGATGTGAAAAAAAGGGGCCAGCTTCACGAAAGCGTTAGGCAGTGAGAAGCAAAATAAATTAAGAGATAGATAGTTGGATGTGTTTGCAAGGTTATATTCAAATTCATCTTAATGTTCAACAGAAGGTTGAGTCCTAGCAATTATGTAGATATGATACTTTAAAAAGGCTTTGCATATCTTGATAAATACGACATTAAACATAATTTGTTTATCCTGATCGTTACGACTTTTAAAAAACATTGGCTTATCCTGATATGTACGACTTTAAGCATAATTAATATATCTTGATGTACTCAACTTTAGACAACATTTGCTGATCTAATAGGTGTGTCTTTAAACACTATTTGCTTATCTAGATATGTATGATGTTATGCAACATTTGCTTATCCTGATGTGTTTGTCTTTAAAACAACATTAGCTTAACCAGATATGTATGATTTGAAACTACATTTGATGATACCGATGTGCATGACATCAAATACCATTTGGTTGTATTGATATGTACGTATTTAAACAATATTTGTGTATCCTAATATGTTCCACTTTAATCAAAATGTGCATACCTGATTTACGACTTAAAGCAACATGTACTTATTTATGACTCTATTCACTTATAGAAACATAATTTGTTTATCCTGATATGTTTCATATTTAATCAACATCTGTTCATCCTAACAAACGATTTTAGAAATAATATGCTTATCTTAACTCTTTCAGCGCCGAAGGCAATATTGAGCGTTTTGCAAACAATGCAGATTCAGGTAAGTCAGCTCGTAACGAGCTGTCTCACCTGAAATATGCATTGTTTGGCTGTGAGTTATTAAAATATTCCAAAAATCCTATAACATGAAAATAGAGTCGTCCGAATATGAACATGGAAGAGTCTACTTTAAACAATTCGGCGCTGAAAGGTTTAATGTATGACTTATGTCCTTTTCCAGATGTATTTGACATCAAACAGCATTTGTTACTCTTGATATGTGCGACTTTTTGTGCATCTTGATATGTGCAACTATTTGTGCATCTTAATATGTGCGACTATTTGTGCATCTTGATATGTGCGACTGTGTGTGCATCTTGATATGTGCGACTGTTTGTGCATCTTGATATGTGCGACTGTTTGTGCATCTTGATATGTGCGACTGTTTGTGCATCTTGATATGTGCGACTTTTATCAACATTTGTTA
Organism: Serripes groenlandicus; assembly: GCA_031761405.1. Lineage (NCBI taxonomy): Eukaryota > Metazoa > Mollusca > Bivalvia > Cardiida > Cardiidae > Serripes > Serripes groenlandicus. The sequence continues at coordinate 61,112,396 of JASEVX010000002.1, forward strand.
ATTATCATATGTAAGACTTTAAACAACATGTGCTTATCTTGATATGTAAGACATTAATCAACTTTTGTTTATCTTGATGTGTACGACTTTAAACAACATTTGTTTATCTTGTTATAAGTGACTTTAAACAACATTTTGTTATCATAATATGAACATCTTTAAATAGCATGTTTTTATCTTGATATGCACGACTTTAAACAACATGTGCTTATCTTGAAACATAGGACTTTAAATAACAGTTGTTTATCTTGATATGTACGACTTCAAAACACATTTTCTTATATTGATATATACGATCTTAAAAAGTGTTTGCTTATCTTGATATGAACGACTTTAATCAACATTTGCTTATCTTGATACATGTATGTACGACTTAAACAACACTTGTTTATCTTTATATTTGCGACTTTAAAAAATATTTTCTTATATTAATATTTACTTGATTATCCTGATATGTTTTGACTTTAATCAACATTTGTTCACCCTAACAAACAACTTTAAAAATATGTATAACTTAAATCAACATTTGCTTATCCATATATATGCGACATCAAACAACATTTGTTTGTCTTGATACGTGCGACGATTTGTCTATCTTGACATGTGACACTTTAAACAACATTTGTGTATCTTGATATGTGCCACGTTTAACAACATCTGTTTATTGGTATATATTTGCGACTTTAATCAACTTTTGTTTATCCTATATGTAAACCTTTAAACAACATTTGCTTATCCTGAAATATGTATGTGCGAATCAATATGTGTTTACTATAAAATGTAAGACTTTGAACAACATTTGTTTATTTTGATGTGTAAGACTTTCATCAACATATGTTTAGCTTGATATGTAAGACTTTAAACACGCAGTTTGTCTTTCAAACACCAATAGTTGTTTATCCTGCTAATGTCTTTCATTTGTAGTTGCTCGCCAAATGTCTGCTTTTCCGAGTGCGAGCGTAAACAACCTGAGATCATCATCACCATGCTAATAACAAATCCAATCTTTTAAGCTTACAATCTTACATGCCTGAAGTAAGTAGAATCGTGTGAAATAAGATGTGTTACATAGTTTTAATGAACGTGTGACATGAGGTACGTTCCTATCGATAACATATAAATTAACCCTTTCCCTCATATGACAATTCTGCAGCAGACGTATTTGAACATACTTTGTCAATAAATAGAAAATCTCTTTAATTGTATGGATAACCTATGACTAAAAGTGGAAAACATTGTGGCAAGAGGAGAAATTGCTCGTTTTGAGCAATTTCTTCTTTTGTCACTATGTTTTCAAAAAGCCGTCTGCTGCAGAGGCGTCAGAAAGCGTCTATATGAGGGAAAGGGTTAACATATTTATTATTCTCTGTTACGTCTTCAGTGTTTTCTCGTCAAATGTATCAGTTGGCAATATTGACCTGCTCATATAACCTTGCGCACATATTTATGTTAACATAATGGTTCTTTATCATTATTTACACATATCTTCATAAATTAAAAGGTAATCATTATTTGTCTTAATTACCAAGTGCGTTTTCATAATGATTTACATTAAGTTTACATGTAGGTCAGGATCAGGTTACTATTGTCAACTTATACTCATGATAAGCGATATTTCTTTGGTCACAATGTTTTCAGCTCAGATGTAATTATTATACATGAATTTATAAAAGAGTTTTAATGTTTTCAAAGCCGTCTGCTGTAAATGTACATGTATCGTATGTCACATTTGACCTTAGGAGCGCTATCATGTATAACTTACTTCTATGTAGCTACATGTTTAACGTACTATAATAACAAAATGTGTAATAATATATATTGTCCTATATATGTCCGTGTTACTTTAATTATAACATCTTAATCAAATAATCACGTAACCTTACCCAGACTCGACACATATGAAGAACATGACGTTTTCATAACAATGTCGAGAATGATAAATTGTTCAAAATGAGCAATGTCTTCTTTTTAGACAAGTTTGCACGCCTGTATTTAAATTATACTTCCAATTTAAATCTAAAGATGTTTATTTTTTCTCTTTGCTTTTCAAAGCAGACGGCTTTTTGAAAACATAGTGACAAAAGAAGAAATTGCTCAAAACGAGCAATTTCTCCTTTTGCCACAATGTTTTCAACGTTTAGTCATAGGTCATCCATTCAATTATAGAGATTTTCTGATTGTTGACAAAATATGTTTATTTACAATCGAACCTTCGATGTAGACGACTCATAGAAATAAAAGCACTGCAGTGCTGACGGCCTCGGGGCTGCTGGAAGGTTGGATTCTTTCGACGCACGGGCCCTACGGTCCCCGGTTAATCCGCCACTGTATATTTCACGTGACTTCTTTCGTGGGTTGGGGGAGTCGGGCACGGGCCCTATATGGGCCCCCGCTAAATCCGCCACTACATTTGCCACGCTTTTTCTTTGTTTACCATAAATATTTCGACTACGGCCCCTCAGTAAATCTGCCACTGTATTGTTCACGTGACTTCTTTCTTTTTTCCCGTTCCTCTTCGCGAATGTTAATAATGTTAATAAGCGTCCATATTTGATCTCTCGGTGCATTCATTTCTAAAACATTTCTTAAACTTATATGGAGTACTCACGTCTTAAGTGTTTCACTGATGTTCCAACAGCATTAAAATGATATTTATGGGGGGAGATCCTAACCTTTTAAAAGCCGTTTTGTTGAATCCATGATGAACTATTTTTCTCGCGCAGTTGCTCATGCGTTGTTTGGTGCTAACAGCAATTGACAGGCTGCCAACTCCGAAAAAAATGGCCAAAAACTATATCATGCTGGTACAATAATTAAAATGGGAATCCACCGTTGACGAGTGGTAAGCGTCTGGGATTTTGAACACGGAATCACCAGTAATGCTGGAATGGCAATGGCAAAGGCACATTGCCTAGCCTGGTACTGGTTCATTAACCCAGGGATCATGACTAAGTAAACGATCGCCGTGAAATAACTGAATTAATGTTGATGACGGCGTTAATTCTTTAACAAAACAAACGAAACAGTTTAATTATAATGAGATAACAAACTTTTCTGACCTGTAATTACTTGCGGTGTATCGGTATTAATGCTAAATAAACATATAACTATATATATATATCTCAGTGTCATTAGAGAGCCACGTGAAATAAAAACCGGTCATCCCGGAGGTTTCGAAATAATCATTTCTAACATATAACAAACCAGCAGCAGAAGACGTCTTTGAACTCACCTCGATAAACATATTCAAAACATATTTGTATAACAGTTTAGTTTTAGAATATAGAGATGAACACACATTGTAACAAACGGAGAAATTCGTCATCTTGTGTTATTTCTTCATTTGTCATAATGTTTTATAAAATGTAGTCTGCTGTCCAGGTGTCAGAAAGCATCTGTATGTGGAAAAGGGTTAAAAGAAAAATTACGATTAAAAGTCAAGTTCGTTTCTTGTCATAACCGTTCTGTCTATGCTTCTAGTATAATACTATGCCTAAATAGCGAACATGAACGTCTACGATGGGTGAATGAGCAGGCTGTTCTGGATCTACGATTATAGCCGCTTTTAGTGTGCCATAAACGCAATGTTTGTTATCAGTTGTTCAGTTCAAAAACGAGGTACATGTAGTTCGTCCTCTCCCTTACCCGATATCTTATTAACCTTTTCCCTCATATAGACGCGTTCTGACGCCTCTGCAGCAGACAGCTTTCTTAAAACATAGCTGAAAAATGAAAAAAAATGCTCAAAACCAGCAATTTCTTCTATTGACGCCATGTTTTCAATTCTTTTCAATTATTGTACTTTCATTTTAAAGTCAGTTTCCAAACAAAAAAATGGGATATGTTTTCAAAGTCCTCTACTGCAGATTTGTTGTAAGTGGGAAAGGGTTTATAGGTCAAAGATTAACAATACCTCGTCTGTTTTAAGTCTTCGATTGTCCCAATATCAAAAGAACTATCTGAGGACATATTTGTGTTACTATCTCGTGTGTTTGGGAAAGGAATGTCCATACACAGATGAAATATTGTGCAGGGAAAAGATAAACATACATCGTTTGTTTTAAGTCTTGGATTGTCCCAATATCCAAAGGAATATATGAACATATATGTGTTACTATCTCGAATGTTTGGGAAAGTAATGTACATACAAAGATGAAATAGTGTGGGAGGAAAATATAAACATACCTCGTCTGTTTTAAGTCCAAGGGACTATATGAACAATAATAATGTCGGATAATGTCGGATAATAGGTGTATGTACATGTATATGATGTCGATGATGATAACGTATGAAAACGAAGTTCTAAATATAAGTATGGGGGAAAATAAATTAACCCCCATCATCAAAGGTTATTTAATAGTACATGAAAGTTTCTCAAAATAGTATAATTTAATATATGATGTAATGGACTTTTCTTTGTTACCGTTTACTTACGAAAATAACATGTTGGTGAACCTACAGGGGGGTATAACTTTGGAAAAAAGCGTCGGAAAATGAGCGACTAAATAAATGAAAATTCTCTTTTTCAGGTCATAATGAGTAAATATCCATCAAGCAAGCATGCCACGACAAGCAAAAACCGAAAGATTAATGGTTGATTAGTTCAAACATTGTACCAAAAAGAGAAAGATGCGTGAAAATGCATTGCTTCATAACATTGTGTCTGTAAGCATGAAAGTTCAACAAATTATAAATGAACTTTTAATTTCTGGACCCGGCAAATCCTTGCAGCAAGTGTTTTTTTCCCAAGAAATAAACCACGCCTTAAATAAACGACGTCAAAGTTCCGTCTTCAACCAGCTAAGATGTATACAAGCCTTAGCAGCCTGATTAGGATCTTCTTCGTTCGTCATCAAGTCACGCAAGAATAAGTAAGAAACAATGACGTAAAAGTATTTAATCTGAATGTAACTGTCTTTGAGTTAAGGAGGTTGGTTTTCAATTGGCATGGCAAATCTACCCGGGGAAATTTCAGCACAAAGGAACAACTCCGCTTAAAACTATTTGTTCAGCTTTAGAACTCTTTGTTTTGGCGAAGCTTTATTTCGGCGGAGCTGCCTGTGTTATTAGGATCGTAGTAAGTCCAAAAATTGGCTTATTAATTATGTTGGCTCTAGAAAGGATGTCTGTCGACAACCGTCCCACAATAAGGTATGGCGACACATACGAGGAAGTGTACTAAATGCTGTCATAACCTAATTAAGTTTAATGTGTCAATTAATTGCAAACAAGCAGACGACTCTACTATATCGATAACTTTTTGTTTTACTAAACCGAAGGTAAAGGGCAAACTTATGAATACGTCAGAAATATGTTCTTTTTTTAGTTCACGTGAGCAAAAAGTGCTCATTGTGATATATTGTGAATTGCACCTTGTCCGATGTCCGACGTCTGGTGTGCGACTTTTGTCGTGCGTTGTTGGTGTTGCGTTGTTCGTCGTGCGATGTCCGTCGTTAGTCGTCCGTTGTGCGTTTTCCGTCGAGGTGTTGTTCGTCGTCCGTTGCGCGTCGTCCGTTGTGCATTTTACGTCGAGCTTTGTTCGTCGTCCATTATTTTCAAACATTATCGCGTTGTTGATGTTGCGTTGTGCGTCGTCCGCCGTCCTTCGTTCGTTGTGTGTTTTCCGTCGAGAGTTGTTCGTCGTCCGTTGTGCGTCGTCCGTTGTGCGTCGTCCGTTGTGCGTCGTCCGTTGTGCGTCGTCTGGTGTGCGTCGTCCTTTGTGCGTCGTCCGTCGTCCATCGTCCGTTGTGCATTTTACGTCGAGCGTTGTCTGTCGTCCATTATTTTCAAATATTATCGCAGATATGTTCCTTAGATGACCTTCTATCAGATTCCTTCAAGCCATGTTGTTTGGTGGAAAAACATGGTCGCCAGTGGTGGAGCATATATGCCTTATATGGATTCGGGACAATTTTAAAAATATTCTCTGAAGGTATCAGGCCAGTTTCCAAAGATATTTGCAAAAAGGTTACTTGGTTGAAATTCTATCCGATTCCTTCACGTCATGTTGACTGGTGTAAAACATGGCCGCCAGGGGCGGGCTGTTTGCCTTAGATAGCTATAGTGAAACAATTTAACATCTTCACATCCGAATGTATCTTGCCGGTTTCCAAATAATTGCATAGGTATGGTTATAAAGAGATATAGCTTTCCTCTGCCTGTTCACTAATTTATTAAATGCACAAATTCATCTACTGAAATCTTAAGATAAGTTTTCACAAATTTTGTTATTGGGGTCTTTGGAACTCACGTTTTACAGATGAGCATCGTTTTATTATGATACCTTTTCTATTACTTATGGCAATTGTACAAAGGGAGATACTTCTGGGCCTCACGCCTAGCGATAATTAGGTATCGTTATAACCCTATTCAATCAGGATTTTCCCACAATATAAATGGACCATCTTCACCAACTTTTCGATAACTTACAATATCTTAATCTAGTTCCGACATAAAGTGAAGTGTGTACTTGTCGTTAACCGAATTTAGGAAATGTATATTATGTTTGTTTGTTTTTATGTTTGAGTGATGTTTTACGCCACTTTAAACAATTCGTTCAATTATATCAATACGTGTCCTCGGTAAGTTACCAGTACTACGGATAAATTTATCTTGACACCTGTCGTAATGCTAAGGACACACTCCTGATCGCAATGTCTTTGTTATGACCCAATCGGGAATCGAACCCGCGATATTTCGCACCAAGGCAGAACAGCCACTGTTCACCTAGCCAATATAAACGCACCCCTTGTTCGTTAATAAAATCACTTAAATGATTATAATTCGACATTATTGCAGAATCCCTTCAAGTATATAAAGCTTTATTTCCTCCAATTTTGAAGATTATTATAAAGAAACAATAGAATCATTGACAAAATGAAAGAGAAAACATGTAAAAAGATATACAGATGAACTGATATGAAGTTATACAAACACATAGTGAATTGGTGATAAAGAAAAACACAAGATGATGAGAAAAAATAGAAGAATACGAAGGCATATCAAACTTACATAATAAGCATCTGCGAGAGAGAGAGAGAGAGAGAGAGAGAGAGTGAGAGAGTGCGGGAGAGTGAAAGAAAGAGAGAGAGAGATAGATAAAGAGAGTAACGTATAGTGAAAGTACTTTAAACTCTTATAGTGTTTTTCTTCGAACGGATATCTCCACTAAAAACCACTTGTTTAAATAGTAACGTGCCTCAACATTATAAAAATGTCCTTATAAAGAAGCCTTGTCTTGTTCACAAGTTTTGTTTGTAACACATAAACAGATACATGAGTGAATTTAGAAGGGTTTCAATTTCAAGAATTGTCTGTCTGTCTGTCTGTCTGTCTCCAGGGTAATCCATGTCGACACATTCCGTCTCAGTGGAATAGAGGTATAGAGTAATGATTCCTGAAACAGAAAATCCACAGGCGCCGAAAGATGTCTGTCCTGGTTAACCTGCGCAGCATGCTTATGCTGATCCGGGTCGATACTTTAGGTAGAGTCCACACTGTTGGTTTTCTCGTAGAACGGCTCATTTAGTATGTTGCGTTGATCATATGGAGCTCCAGGAAAACCAACCACTTGACATTTGAGACACAAACAGTCACTCAACCTTATGGAAGCCCTGGAGGGACTTCTTACTTCAATACTTCTGACTTCCATACTTCTAACTTCATTACTTCTAACTTCCAAACTTCTAACTTCATTATTTCTAACTTCATCAGTTCTAACTTCTAACTTCATTACTTCTAACTACATTCACTTATAACTTAATTATTTCTAACTTCTAAACTTCTAACTTCTAAACTTCTAACTTCATAACTTCTAACTTCATACCTGCTAACTTCTAACTCTATTACTTCTAACTCCATTCATTTCTAACTTCTAACTTCATTGCTTCTAATTCCAACTTTCTTTACTTCTAACTTCATTACTTCTTACTTCATACCTTCTAACCTCTAACTGCATAATGAAAACAATACGATTTGGACATTGGGAGGTAAATGTAATGAAGTTAGAAGTAAGGAAGTTAGAAGTATGGAAATTAGAAGTAAGGGAGTTGAAAGTTAATAGTGATGAAGCTAGAAATGTTGAAGTTTAGAAGTATGGAAGTCAGAAGTCAGAAGTTTTGAAGTAAGATAGATTTGGGCATTGGATGTTAAATGTAATGAAGTTAGAAGTAATGAAGTAAGAAGTAAGGAAGTTGGAAGTTAGAAGTAAGGAAGCTAGAAGTGAATGAAGTTAGAAGTGAATGAAGTTAGAAGTAACGAAGTTATGAGTTAGAAATGATGACGTTAGAAGTAACGAAGTTAGAAGTTTGGAAGTTAGAAGTTAGAAGTGAATGTAGTTAGAGGTAAGGGAGTTGAAAGTTAAAAGTGATGAAGCTAGAAATGTTGAAGTTAGAAGTATGGAAGTCAGAAGTCAGAAGTTTTGAAGTAAGATAGATTTGGGCATTGGATGTTAAATGTAATGCAGTTAGAAGTAAGGAAGTTAGAAGTAATGAAATTAGAAGTAAGGAAGTTGGAAGTTAGAAGTAAGGAAGTTAGAAGTAATAAAATTAGAAGTAAGGAAGTTGGAAGTTAGAAGTAATGAAGTTAGAAGTGGATGTAGTTAGAAGTAACGAAGTGATGAGTTAGAAGTGATGAAGTTATGAGTTAGAAGTGATGAAGTTAGAAGTAACGAAGTTAGAAGTTTGGAAGTTAGAAGTTAGAAGTGAATGTAGTTAGAAATAATGAAATAATGAAATTATGAGTTAGAAGTGATGAAGTTAGAAGTAATGCAGTTAGAAGTTTGGAAGTTAGAAGTTAGAAGTGAATGTAATTAGAAGTAATGAATATAGAAGTAATGAAGTTATAAGTTTGAAAGTAAGAAGTAATGAAGTTAGAAGTGAATGTAGTTAGAAGTAATGAAGTTAGAAGTTAGAAGTGATGAAGTTAGAAGTAACGAAGTGAGAAGTTTGGAAGTTAGCAGTTAGAAGTGAATGTAGTTAGAAGTAATGAAATTATGAGTTAGAAGTGATGAAGTTAGACGTAACAAAGTTAGAAGTAATGAAGTTAGACGTTTGGATGTTAGTAGTTAGAAGTGAATGTAATTAGAAGTAATGAAGTTAGAAGTAAGACGTGATGAAGTTAGAAGTAATGAAGTTAGAAGTAAGACGTGATGAAGTTAGAAGTAATGAAGTTAGAAGTTTGAAAGTTAGAAGTAATGAAGTTAGAAGTTTGAAAGTTAGAAGTATGGAAGTCAGAAGTATTGAAGTAAGAAGTCCCTCCAGGGCTTCCATACAACCTACGTGTATTCATGACGCGTGTTAAAACGCACACTCATTCGCCAGAACGTTATAGAATACTTAAACTTTAGACTGTACATCTGTACTGGTCGCTAGAGTCAACGCTGAACCCTTTATACACTTTATACTCGTACATCTATCTCCAATTTCACTAACCTTACTTAGTTTAAACTTATTTATTTTAAATCGATTGGGAAACAAGCTTTAAGCTTATATTAATCACGCTCGATGTCTGCTTCCTGGATACTTAACTAGTACTCGCGCCGATTGTGTGGAAAAATCCCAAAGTCAGGACCCGCTCATCACGGGACTCGAACCAGGGACATTTGATGTGAGAGGCCGACGCTCTACCTCTGCACCACTGTCTTCCACATAACCTTACTTAGTTCTAACTTATACTTAGATAATCAAGAAAGGTTTATATCAGTTTTGTTTCCCCAAAAAAGATGAAGGAATGTTTCATTAATTAACACATTTAGATAGTCAGTAATGTAACTATTTTGTATTTTTCAACTTTTCGCACGTTCTCAAACCACCGACTGAACCGCTCTAACACGGCTAATCCCATTCCAATGTATAGATTAGGATTGTTTAAGATCCTGTTTAAGACTTGCATTCTTTGATTATTGTCATTAATACCGGACAACAAATTACCTAACCCTGAACTTGACCTTGATCTTTGTGCGATATGGTAATGAGCTGGCTTTCTTTCAAATCAATGTTTTGTCACTTAATAAGTTATAATAAATATTTCTGCGCTTTCTGATCAAAACATTGAATGCCTAGCATGTGTGTCCTGAAAGTTCCGAAGAATATTACGCGATCAGTGGACGTTCAGACCACACTGCATACTATAACATATTGAGTTGAATCCACTCAATATAGGGTTGAATTGACTACCCTTTGATTGAAATTCGTTAATTGTGTCATGAAAATATAGCCTACATTGTGGAATAATGGAAGCATAGTTCGAACTTGTTCGATGTATTCGCACATATATCAGGATCAAGTGTATTTGGTCAATGCGTGTTCGTTCAATACTCTAGTCTCAAAGAATAAACATTCACTGCATTAGCCTCGCTGTCGTTAGGTAGTATTAACTATTTCAGCGCAAATGGCAATATTGAGTTTTTTTTGCAAACAATGCAGAATCAGCTCCTAACGAACTGTCCCCTATGAAATCAATATTGTTTGCCTTTTAGTTACAAAGTATTTTAAAAATCTTATTAAATGAAAAATGGAGACGCCCAAAATTATACATAGAAGAGAGTCTACTTTAAACAATTCGGTGCTGAAAGAGTTACATAATAAGTAGTGTCTCGTGTAACGTCACGTGACTGAAATTTACGGTTAATTGTTACAGGGAAAAACTGATTAGATACCCTAACTCTATCCTGCTTCTGTTAAAGATCGTTCAAATATTCATATCGAATTGAAAATTGGGCTAAGATTTTCGTTAGGAACCGTGCATTGTGTTATCTACAAACTAATTGCAGACAACTAAAGAAACAAGAAATAACACCTCTACAGAATGATTAAGCGAAAAGACTAATAAGAAACTATCTTGCATACACATTAGAAATCTCAACAAATAAGGATTGCTCTAACAAAATCATGAGATGTTTAAACAAAGAATTAAATATATTAGAATAACATTTGACAAGTTATACTAATGATACAACTATGAGGTTAAAGTCGCTGGAAAAACACATTCGAGAGGTGAGACTACAGCCTGCGATCCCGCACAGTCTGTACAGGATCTCTTCAGTTCCCATTTTAAATTATTTCGAATCGTTTTAGACTGTTCTATAGTAAATGTTATACTCCAAGTTCAGGGTCATAAACTCACTTGTAAAAATCGTCTGCATTTTAGGGAAACATTGGCGCATGTTTATAGAACAGCGTTAAAAAGCGATTTCTATTTTCCTTCATTGTTTTCAAATTTCATCAGCGGAATAGGCGTATTAAGTTATCTGTATGAGGGAATAGGGTAAAACCAAAGAGGAAGGTTTTTCGGTGGTGTATGTTATACTGCCACGTTTTAGCCAGGGACTTCATAGCATTAGTTAAGCTGGGAGCGATTCGGTATTGTGTTTTCTTTGAGCGGAAATATGGCATCTACAGTGTCGCTGGGAATACTACTAGTGTTGATTCTTTATCAAGGTATTTCCTTTCCTTTTTTAGAATGATAAAACAAAAATGGATGGAAAGAAAAGAAAAATGATAAATGTACGAACGTATGTTTGCTAGCAAAAATCCCAATGTTATTGAAAAAGAAACGAATACGTTAAAGACAGAATGAAATAAGAAAACAGAATGAATGATGAATGAATGATTGCACTTATGGATAGGTAGATGGATGCAATGGTAATTGAATGAATGCACGTGTAGATTTTTTTGATGTATGGACTGAGGGACGGACGCACGGACGAATAATTGGATGGATGAGTGAAGAAATAAATTAACTAACTAATTAATCAATTAGTTCATGAAGTCATGCTTGAATGGATGGATGAATAAAGGGATGTATTGTGATATAGACGTACGAATAGATGAATGAATGAATATTAAAATAAAAGTATGACTGAATGAATGAACGAACAAATGAACGAACAAACGAAAGTATAAATGAAAGAATGAATCAGTAAATAAATACATAAAACATTCAATGAATCAATAACTTTATGAATCAATAAATGAATTAATTAATTATTTAATTAATTAATTTAAAGATGGACTGCGGTATAGATGGACGGACAGATTAATTAAAGTATAAATGAATGAAATGAAATGTGTGTATTGGTTATGAAAAACGCAAGGTTTGATAAAAAAGACACCATATCAATTACACGACAAAAGCGATCGTCACCACAATAAACATCTTGTTCAAATATTCGGGATCAGGTTAACAATGTCCAGAGCTATTAAATAGTTTACCTCATTTCTGTAGGAGGGACCCAAGTTAAAAAAACGTGCAATTTCTCCTTTTGCCACAATGTTTTCTACTTTTTGTCATAGGTTATTCATTCAATTATGGAGATTTTCTATGTTTTTACAAATACGTTCAAAGTCGTCTGCTGCAGAATTGTCGTATGAGGGAAAGGGTTAAACGATATCAAGCTACAATCAACCAATACATCAGTTTTCGTATTTCAATAATACAATAAAAAACAAACATTTCTGACAGCATCCGTAAATCAGCTATCTGAATAAAAAAATGGACAAGTCAGACATATGAAACGGTCGTATTTAGAGACTTAAAGTCGTCTGCTGCAGATTTGCGGTTTGTAGACAGTGTATGTGTGTGTGTATGTGGAAAGAGTATGTATGTGTTTGTGTATGTGGAGAGTGTATGTATGTGTGTATGTATGTGGAAAGTGTATGTACGTGTGCATTCGGAGAGTGTATGCTTGGTTATATATGTACAGTGTATGTATGTGTGTGTATGTGGAAAGTGTATGTAATAATATATGTATGTGTGTATGTGTAAAGTTGATGTATGTCTTTCTGTGGACAGTGAATGTATGTGTGGGTGTTTGTGTGTGGACAGTGTATGTATGTGAACAGTCTATGTATGTGTTTATGTGGACAGTGTATGTATATGTGAATGTGTTTAATGTATGTATATGTGTTAGTGGAAAGTGTATGTATGTGTGTATGTGTACAGTTTATGTATGTGTGTATGTATGTGGACAGTGTATGTTTATGTGGACAGTATATGTATGTGTGTATGTGTATGTATGTGTGTATGTGTACAGTTTATGTATGTTTGTATGTGGACAATGTGGACAGTGTAGTCATATGTTTGTGTGGACAGTGTATGTATGTATGTATGTGTACAGTTTATGTATGTTTGTATGTGGACAGTGTATGTATGCGTGTATGTGGACAGTGTATATATGGTTTATGTGGACAATGTATGTATGTGTGTATGTGTGTTAGTGGAAAGTGTATGTATGTGTGTATGTTTGTATGTTGAAGTATGTGTGTATGAGGACAGTGTGTATGTGTGTGTATGTGGACAGTGTATGTACTAGTGTATGAAGACAGGGTATGTGATAGTTTATGCAGACAGGATATGTTTGTGTATGTTTGTATGTAGACAGTGTATGTATGTGTATGTTGTATATGGACCGTGTATATATGTGTGTATGTGGACATTAGTATGTGTTTGTATGTGGAAAGTGAATGTAATAGTATATGTATGTTTGTATGTGTAAAGTTTATGTATGTCTTTATGTGGACAGTGTATGTATGTGTGGGTGTGGGTGTTTGTGTGTGGACAGTGTATGTATGTGTGGGTGTGGGTGTTTGTGTGTGGACAGTGTATGTATGTGTATGTGGACAGTGTATGTATGTGTTTATGTGTACAGTGTATGTATATGTGTATGTGTTTAATGTATGAATATATGTTAGTGGAAAGTGTATGTATGTGTGGGTGTGGGTGTTTGTGTGTGGACAGTGTATGTATGGGTGTATGTGGACAGTGTATGTATGTGTTTATGTGTACAGTGTATGTATATGTGTATGTGTTTAATGTATGCATATGTGTTAGTGGAAAGTGTATGTATGTGTGTATGTGTACAGTTTACGTATGTATGTATGTGGACAGTGTATGTCTATGTTTATGCGGACAGTATATGTATGTGTGTGTGTGGACAGTGTATGTATGTGTGTATGTGTGTATGTGTACACTTTATGTATGTTTGTATGTGGACAGTGTATGTATGTGTGTATGTGGACAGTGTATGTATGGTTTATGTGGACAATGTACGTATGGGTGTATGTATGTAGTGTGTGTTATGTGTTAGTGGAAATTGTATGTATGTGTGTATGTTTGTTTGTTGAAGTATGTGTGTATGTGGACAGTGTATATGTGTTTGTATGTGGACAGTGTATGTATTAGTGTATGCAGACAGGGTATGTGATAGTTTATGCAGACAGGATATGTGTGTGTATGTTTGTATGTAGACAGTGTATGTATGTTTGTATGTGGACATTGTATATGTGTTTGAATGTGGACCGTGTATGTATGAGTGTATGTGGATAGTGTATGTAGGTGTTAATGTGGACATTGTATGTATATATGAGTTTGTGTGGACAGTGTATGTAAGTATGTATGTTGACCGTGTATGTATGTTTGTCTATGGACAGTGTATGTATATGTGTATGTGGAACGTGTATATATGTGTGTATGTGAGCAGTGTATATGTGTGTGTATTTGGACAGTTTACATAAAAGTGTATGTGGACTGTGTATGTATGTGTGTATGTGGTCAGTGTACGTATGTCTGTATGTGGACTTAATATGTATATGTGTATGTGCACTGCGTATGTATGTGTGTGGGATGCGGGAGGGGGTTTATAATGATAATATTTAAAACGAAATTCTTGCTAACATTACATCATTTACACGACTAGGCTTATAAAGTCTCAGTACGTTTACTGAATGCTTCAGGTAAGAGTAGCATCCGTCCGCTCTTCCGTCCATCCTTCAGGCAATGCTCCCTAAATTGTAAAACTTTCAAAATAAACAGTTTTATATACACGCGTACACAAAATACTGTCAGCTAGACCTTGACCCCACTCGAGGGAAAAAAAGAACAAAACAATCTTCCAATATCTATCGCATAGACTATAACAATTATTTAAGGTGTACAAGTATATGTGCAAGGCTGGCAAAGAGTCGTCGTTCAAAGCAAGGCCAATTTGACATTTTACCTTATTTAAGAATATGGTCCGTGCCTTATTTTATATACTTCATGATTTACAATAACCAAACAGCGGTGCACCAACCCTGGTGCACCAAACACTGGTGCATCAATCTTTGGTACACAAACACCAGTGCAACAACATATGTTGGTGCGCAGGTGCATCAATGTTTGCTGCACCCGCACCAGTGTTTAAAGTTCTTAAGAAGATTACACGGGAGAACATCAGGAAGGTATAGAATAACAATTGATAAAATAACGTCTTCTCAATGTTATGAAACGTTGCTAGTCGATACAGTAGAATGCGTCATACATGTATGTAGCAAAAGCACGCTTTGGCGGACAGTAAACCGTTTGCTTTGGTAACCAAAATCACAACAAGCTATAGAAATTAAATTAAAGACGCCTACAACTATAGTCAGAGAACTAGGCAAGACAGACAAGTTGGACACCAAAGGCACAGAAAACCCACATAGCCGCAACTTTGTATTTAAACACCCATTAACGTGTGTGGTTAATGGACCAACCTTCTGTGGGAAGACCTACTTTGTGACACAGTTACTTCAGTCTTACAAGATATTACCAGCGCAATAACGAATACTATGGCTATATAAAAGACGACAGCCGTTATACGAAGTATTACAAAGAACCGTGTATCCCGGGGTAGAATTTATACAAGGAATTGCGGAATCTTGATGGATGATGCATATTTAAGCCCAAAACGTGACAAAACAAAAAGAACACAACAATATTCTAATATCTATCGCATACAATGTTTAACAAGTATGTAAGGTGCATGCACATATTGGGCTGCCAAGAGTCGTGTATCAAAACAAGGCCAATTTGACATGGTCTTTGACTTTTCACCCGTGCCACATTTCCTATACTTCATGTTTTAACATAGCCAAATTAAGTAATTAGCGATGCACCAGTGTTTAAAGTTCTTAAGAAGATTATAAGGGAAAACATTTGGAAGGTATAGACTAACAATGGATTCAATAACGAGCGCACGCTTAACGGACATTGAACCGATTGCCTTGAGTACATCATCTCAAAAAGCTACAGAGGTTAGCTTAAAATCGCCCCCGACAAGTTGGACATCAAAAGCACAGAAACTCCTCATAGCCGCAACTTTGTATTCAAACACCCATTAACGTGTATGGTTAGTGGACCAACCTTCTGTGGGAAGACCTACTATGTGACCCAGTTACTTCAGTCTGACAAGATATTACCAACGCTACAACGAATTATATGGCTGGCAAAAGATAGCAGCCGTTATACGACGTCTTACAAAGAACCGTGTATCCCAGGAAAGAATTCAAGGACCACACATAATGAAATATCTACTGCATATAATAAAAGATCTATTGCATATAATGAAATATCTACCGTATATAAGCAGACAAGTCATCATAAAACAGTAAAGGCGTTCCATAGATTTTCAATATATATAGGCATATACGATAATGCTCGATCTCCAACTCAATTTGGCTACACTTTCAGCATTGATTGCTAATTGACGCTAGAACGTACAGACGTGTCTTACTTGTACACTGCATGAAATCGTGTCCTTTAAACTTGATTAAACCAGTCTTATCATCCAGACGCTTTCATATATTACAACAACTACAAAATAAAGCGTTTATAATATTGAGATTTAAAAACAATCGATGACTAGTTTCGCGAGCTATTTATAGAACCTTTTGGAATTTCCATTTTGGCGAGGTGTTTTGAGAGTACTTTTACATGGCAGATATATTTAATTATTTATTTGTTGGGGTTTTACGCCGCTTAAAACATTATTTCAGTTATATCACGGCGACAGTTTTCTTATTCATGATCCCTGGGTAAACAAACCAGTACTAGGCTAGAAAATGTGCCTTGCCCAAAGGGCACTCCACCATGACCGAGGTGCCGCGACTGAGGATCGAACCCGGGACACCCGGTCTCGAAATCCCCGACACTAACCACAGCGGATTCCTACATGGCAGATAGAACGCGTAATGATATATTCTATCTGCCCAAACATGAAGAAAGATAATATTTACATATTTTAACTCTATGTAGATAGTATCTCGATAAATATAAAATATAAGTATCATTCCGGTACCAAAGTAGCACTGACATGATTATTGACGCCGCGTGGAAGCGCGGCGTGAGGATGGGATAGGTTTTAATGTTGTACCATGGAGTGACGTAATCGAAAAGGGAGAAACCAACAAATATTATTGTAAAGAAAAACTGTATTAACTGATTTAAGAAACAACAAGATACAAAATATGTACATCGTTTACCGTTATTACAAAACTTTAGGCACATTTAAATTGTTTTTAATAACTGTTCCTCAACTAACTAGGCTAAGCTTTTTTTATATGAGTTGGTTTACGGAGTTCACTAGGCCACGCTTTTTAAATTGTTTGGTTTACTGCTCTGACGACTCGATTCATAAAAGCTCAGAAAAAAGATTCCGGTGATGTTTTTTCCTATTTATTTATGTTGTATTACTAAACTTAAAACGTTCCTCCCCATACAGTTGTTCATTCAGACCATTATATTCTTGCTATATGTTGACTATACAAGATAACTTTTAAAATGCTTAATTTTGATATTAAATATCTTTAAACTCGTTAGAATTATTTGTATTGTTTGTTTATATACTCTCGTCTTTTGTTATCATACTTCTGCTCAACTGGAAGGAGAATAGACTTCCCTCTCTCCTTCCAAAGCTTGTGTCACACTTAACTTATAACTAGAGGCATTAACACTTAAGTTAATATCTGTTAATATTTCAGTATCTATGTGTTTTGTTTATCTAATTGATCTAGTAAGAGCAGATTTAAAATTAAGAAACTTCAGCTTGTATGGCACTTTATAGTTGCAGTCAATGTTAAGCAAACGGTAAACCAAATGGTTTGAAGACTAAACTTTACATGCTGAATATCACATAGATCCTAGCATATAAAGTGTATAATCCCTACGTCAAAATGGACCCTTTTTGCTCTTGATAACATTTTATTATAGACTATGGTTTCCAGGTGAGCAATAAAAGAACATCTTGGCCTTCTTGTTTAAGATAAAGGTACATTTGGCCTTCTTGTTCAAAATATGTACATCCTGTCCGTTTGTACAGGTTATTTAAATGTATTGAACTGCATCTGCTTCCCTTTAAGTCATGCTTTAAAATCATGCGCGGCGTCTTTGATGCTTAGCATCAAAATTCGTCTTGTTATTAATTGTGTCTCTGCATCACTGATGGAACTATACATTTGGCGGTTTAACGCATGCAGGTTTATTGGTTTGTAGTATTGCATAACAAGTCAACGGGCTTTTCAAAACTGACTATGTAATTGTTTTCGTTGTTGATGTATCTGTTAACATTGTGGCGATTGTGAACCCAATCGCCACACAAATAATAAGTAGGAATGTCTTTGTATAGAATGCGATAGATCAACGCCGCCTATTCATACGAGCCATCAGTAGTTGTACTATGAACTCGGATGCGCTTTACCATCCTAAAAACTTATTGAATATCAACTTATACGTGTTATAATGAAACAGTAGAACTCTAATAGCAAAGCAGTATGGTTGCGGATTATGTTCCGCTCCTGGGAATACCCCGAGATCACCATTCTATTAAAGGTGTCATCTGGACGTATGGAGATGTTGTTAGATCGAGAGCAATGTGCTTATTTAGTAATATGTGAATTGCGCCTCCACATCTTTAAATGATACAGTTATGTTCTAGTAGGTATCTCTGTCTAGTGAAAAGGACCCACAAAATGATCTAAGGGCTTGTCTCGGACCCACCAAGCAAATCTACAAAACAAGTTCTCGAACTCCGATTACCTAGCTCTTAAATTATAGGGATCTCACAGTCCTCATGTACATGTTTATGGAAAAAAATGACTGCTCAAAAAAAATAAAGGGCGGATTTTTCTTAAAAGCCGCCAGAAGGCGGCTTCCTGTAGGGATGCTTAGAAATTTTGGTCAAGGAGAATATTTAGACCTGCCAGCGTGACCACATATCTTGATTTCTCTTTGTCCTTACTAAGTACATTAATTTAAGGTAATGACTTTTAAAACACCCCGTTTACACTCTATATACATGTGTGTGTTTTACAAATTAAAAACAAAAGACAAAGGCCATATTAATTAAATGTATGTTCATTTTTATTGTAGCGAAATTCATACTGTATCTAATCTAGACTGTAAAATAGAGAACCCTTCTATTGAATTGGTAAATGCAGTCTTGTTCCTTAAAATTACATCCTATGATATATTACGCAGTAATTAGACGAAGAAGCCACGTCCCGTATTCACTAAACTTTTCAATTTAGATTTTTGACTAAATCTAAATCTTAATATTTAGTCCACGTTTTAGATTTAATCCGTATTCACCAACGCGTTTTAAACCGATCTCAATTTGGTCTAGTTTGTAAATGTCGTATGCGGCCGCACAGCGACTCTGGTTCCCGATTCAATTTAAGAGCTAAAATAAAAGACAGTACCATTCATCTATAGTCTATTATAGATTTTCATTTTTATCCTAATTTCACATACATTTTTCATTTGCTTTGCTTTTAATAATCTGACTTTCATGTTCAGTACATACTGGATTCAAAGATAACTTTGAGTACAATTGTCATCGCAAAATGCAGACATGAAAAAATGTAAAGCACAGAAATATCTGTTTCAAGATCAATTTCGTTCGTTTTCGCTGTTGCAGTTCTACATTTCATGAATATCGCGGTAAACACGATATCGGTGTATTTTGCCTAGCCAACAACATGTTTTATCACGAATGCGATGTGAACATCCAGAAAACTTAAATGAAATGGGATCTTCTGGTTCTTACAAACAAAGTGTGATCGGATCAACTGAACTGTATTTAACTTATCACTGTAAATGTAGACAGCATTTCAACTCTTATATCAACTGGTAAATTTACAGTTTGAGAAATAAATTCAAGTAAATTTTCAAGCACTGGTTTAACGTTTTCAAAAAAAAAATGAAACTAGTTCCTATGTTAAGCCTTTCCCACGTACAACAGATACGTAGCACATGAAGTCAAAATTGGAACATCTTGCTAAATGAAGGTATAATTTATGGACATAAAGTAAACAACATTGTAGCAAAAGGATAAATTCCTCATGATCAATTTCTCTTTTTGTCACAATGTTTTCAAAAGTCGCTGCAGCTATTGTCAGTCTTACGGAATACGTGTACATAGACATACGTTTCCTTGATTTTCTGAATGCTAATCACGACACGAGTTCACATAAGTTTCGTCAACTCGAGATTGTTCGTTTGTAATCCGATAGCTTTGATTTTCAATTGCTCAACTTGCAACAATAATTTCAACTCTTTTCAATTATCTTACTATTATTTATAGAGATTTTCTATGTTTTGTACTTGATGATTTTAAAGTCTGTCAGGGTAAACATCATTGAAATCATTGTGGCAAAAGAAGAAATTGCTCATAATGAGCAATATCTGCATTTGCCACGATAATGTAAACAAAATGACTCCACAAAAACAAGACGACGGGTTCCTATTAATTATAAAGGAATACATAGGAGACAAATTGACTCCTCGAAACAAAACTACTAAAAGCAGTATATCTCTTAAGATATTGAAAGCATTTTACAACAACATTTATTTACTATGTATATTTGTTCCACATTGCACTTTCGTAAAACATGTTAATGGTTGTAAATGAAGTAAAACTGCAATGTTTCAGACGGGAGCTAAAAAAAATATAACGTTGACACACTCAAAAGTGTCTTCTGACATTTTCAATGACTAACATTTAAATCAATCTGTGTACCAATATACCTTACTAGTTCCATTGTTTGCACAAATGTTAAAAACAATGGGAGAAGCTTTTAGCGAACAGAGCGAACAGAGCATGTCTTGCTCTTAATGGTCATATATGCAGACTGATCAGGACATACATAAGTCTCTACGGTCCGAAGGTGATAAATCTGTATCATGGCTCATAGCATAATTGATATAGCTCCATTTTTAATGGAGCTGTTCCTCGAAATAATTTACTCTGTCATTGTATTCACCCTTTCACGCATAAAGACGCTGCCTGACGCCTCCTGCAGGAGACGAACTTTTAAAATGTTCTTGCAAAACAAGAAATTTCTCATAATGAGTAAATTCTCCTTTTACCACAACATTTTCATTTTTAATTCATTGATAATTCTTATATTTATAGAAAGTTTCCAAATTTCTTACCAATACTTTGAAAGTTTCGCCGTGGGTTTTCTAATTGTTTTCCTTTTCTTTTTCAGTTTTCCACTTGCTCGAGTCGTTGGATGTTGAACAATCTATTTACAGACGTTAATAGCTTTTATATATTTATCGAAATATGGTTCAATGTCAAAAAAGAATATACTTGTCTGTCTGTCTGTCTGTCTGAGCGCACGAATGGATACTTGTTGGGTACTGTCTATATCCTAAAGCCCACCCACCACCGTTATAAGACACTTTGATTTGATGTTTCCTTGTTGGGTAGTACCCATCAAGTATCCATTCGTGCGCTCAGACATCTGTCTGTCTGTCTGTCTGTCTGTCTGTCTGTCTGTCCATAAACGTTTCAGTCTCTGTCATCTTGTATGCGCGCGTGACTTTTGTATAAGTGATTATATCTTTTTGGAGACATACGTTTTTTTTCATCAATACACACATTGGCGTGCGTTGACTGGATATTTACGACGTTTGCAATAGTATTTCAGATACAAAACGGTGATAAAATCTCGCACTAGTAGTCGTTACAATATTCTTTGAAACTAATTGGATAATGATCGAGCTTGGATTTAAACTCAAGACCATTGCACAGCAATCCCTTGTTGTTACCTTGTCGTTACCGACTGAGGTACAGAAGCTCCCCTCTTTGTGTGTTGAAACCATTTCCTCTCGATTATGTCAACGAGTGACTTATGTCAAAAACAATGTAGACGACACCACTGTGGAGACAATTAAAGCTTTCTAGAACGATAATAAACCCTTTACAATAAACAATAAATTTATGGAATATTTCATCTGGAAAGGTATAGTTATATGAAAGAGTTTGAGCAAATTTTGATTAAAGATAAATTACTGAATTACTCAATGTTCCACAATGTGTTCGAAAGTCATCCGTTGCACATGTGTCAAAATGCGTCCGTACGTTTAACTGTTGTTCCCTTATCATACGGATAATAAATGAAAACCTGGACAAAAACCAGGAGTTTAAGTAATCGCGTGGAACGGCTGTTTAGATATCCATATACACTATCTTGATTGAATATCTGATCGGGCCTTTACACTTTTTTCATTACATGCCTTTTTCGAAAGTGTTTTAGTAGAAACTGTTTTGGCCGTTATGCTGTCTTTAAAATATTTTTTGAATAATTGGTTGGTCAGTTTTACCTTCTTGAAATGTAGTGTTTCCAACAACTACAATTCAATTCAATAGTTTATGTATTATAAGGCCACGGGCCATACATAGTATATACAATCAAAATATACAAACATATTACATATGTTTCGAAGTGTAGTCCGTTATACAAATATGTCTGTCTGTCTGTTTGTCTGTATGTATGTATGTCGGTCTGTTTGTCTGTATGTCTGTCTGGCTGGCTGACTGGCTGGCTGGCTTGCTGGCGGTCTGTCGGTCTGTCGGTCTGTTGGTCTGTCGGTTTGTCTGTCTGTCTGTATGCTAGTTTGTCGGTCTGTCTGTCTTTCTGTCTGTGTGTTAGTATGCTTGTTTGTCTGTCTGTCTATCAGTCTGTCTGTCTGTCGCAAAATTGCTAACCTAAGAGAGGTTTCGTAAAGGCAGTCAATTTTAGAACATCTAGACTGAGTATCCGCGTAGTCTGATCTGGCTCAGTAATGTTCGCTTATAAGTAATTAGAAAGTTTCAACTAACTTCTCTTAATCGATGCCCATTTGAGACCTTAGCATGCATGCACGTGTAGATATTTGCCATGTGTGTATTAATTACAGTAGGTTTTCATACATAACCGTTTCAATAATGTTTACAAAGCATCGTCTGCTACATAGGGGTCAAAAATGAATATGTATGAATGAAATGTTTGGTCGCGTTTCTTTATGAAGATTAAATTGGAAAAAAATCAATGAAATAGATGAATCATTTAAAACAGCAATATATATGTTTAATTAATTAAGTAATTGATATATTTAGATATCTTTCGTTTTCTCTTACGGACATCAAACATAAGCATGTCATTTTTTTTTTTTTTGCATTATTGATGTCACACATTTTTCAAAAGTCGTCTACTGCAGAGCGTCAAAATACTTCTATGCAGTGGAAATTGTAAACAAAGATCTCCCGATTCTAACGCTTTTGGGAAAGGATTAACTCCAACCTAAAAAACATCTTAGATGATTAGCAATTAGTGTAGATACTGACCAGACTATACGGATGTTATATCTTAAGGTAAGGATGTTCATTTCATATCAACAATTTTTTCCGCACTAATTTACATATATGTAAATCTGATTTGTTCCAGCTTGGCATGAATCTACGGAGCCCCTAAAGTGACATTCAATATATTGTTTTAGTATGCAAATAAAACAGCTAATTTGCATATTAAAAAAAAGTATCGGATTTTTATTTCGTTTTTACGAAATAAAAATTCGATACTTTTTTTTAATATGCAAATTAGCTGTTTTATTTCGTATTTACGAAATAAATATTTCGTTTAAACGAAATAATAATTTGATACTTTTTTTATATGCAAATTAGCTGTTTTATTTCGTATTTACGAAATAAATATTTCGTTTAAACGAAATAATAATTCGATACTTTTTTTTAATATGCAAATTAGCTGGGTTTTTTCGTATTTACGAAATAAATATTTCGTTTAAACGAAATAATAATTCGATACTTTTTTTTAATATGCAAATTAGCTGTTTTATTTCGTTAAAACGAAATAATAATTCGGTACTTTTTTTTAATATGCAAATTAGCAGTTTTATTTCGTATTTACCATGTGTTACCGAGTTTCCACATGGTTGTCTGATGGTTTTGATTGATTGGTGTTTAATGCCGTTTTCAACAATCAACTTTTCAGTCATATCACGGCAGCCAGTTCACCTAATCATATGTTTCCTGATTTTTTCACACCAGTACTCCACACAACATACTTTGCCAGCCCCGGTAGCTCAGTCGGTAGCGATGCGGGCTGTCAATCCAGGGGTTTGTTAGTTCGAATCCCGGCTCGGCCAACTTTCTTACCGACGATTGACAAAAGTCAATGCGACATGCGTCATTCCTCTTCCACCAATGGGCTCAGTCTATGTGGAAAAGCAGCCAGTTGCTTGGGAAGATTGCTGTGTGGAGTACTGGTGTGAGAAAACCAGGTAATGCATGAATAGGTGAACTGGCCACCGTGATATAACTGAAAACTTGTTAAAAACGGCGTTAAACCCCAATCAATCAACAACATACTTTCCACGCAACTGGCTGCTTTTCCACATCGACTGTTAGCCCATTGGTGAAAGACGAATGACGCTTGTCGCAGTGTTTTTTGTTCAACATCGTAAATAATGTTTGCCGAGCTGGGGTTCGAACTAACAACCCCTAGATTGACAGCCCGCGTCCTTATCGACTGAGCTACCGGTGCTCGGCTGATGGTAGACTCGAGATATTTATTTTAATTTATTAATTTACTTAATTAAACAGCGCAAATTTGTATATTAAAAACGTTTTGAATACTAACTATTATTTCGTAAATAAGAAATAAAACGGCTTATTTGCATATTAAAAAGAAATGTCGAATAGTAAGTATTATTTCGTAAATACGAAATAAAACGGCTAATTTGCATATTATAAAAAAGTGTCGGTATTAATTATTTCGTTTAAACGAAATAAGTATTTCGTAAATACGAAATAAAACAGCTAATTTGCATATTAAAAAAAAGTATCGAATTTTTATTTCGTTTCTACGAAATAAGTATTTCGTTTAAACGAAATGATTATTTCGTTAATACGAAATAAATTGGCTTATTTGCATATTAAAAAAAAGTATCGAATTATTATTTCGTAAAAACGAAATAAAAATCCGATACTTTTTTTTTAATATGCCAATTAGCTGTTTTATTTGCATACTAAAACAATATATTGAATGTCACTTTAGGGGCTCCGTATGAATCTAATGAATGAGTCGTTTGTTTGATTTAATTACAGGTAGTGAGTGCACAAATCTACACAATCCAGAAAACGGATATCGACTGAACACCTACTCCTATGTGGGGGAAAAAGTTCTGTTTGAATGTTACAAAGGCTATACACTTAAAGGGTCGAATGTGTTAGAGTGTATGGCCGACAGGGAATGGAGTCCAAAAAGACCGCCCACATGCGAACGTAATTACTGAAGTTATTTCATTATTTCTCTATAAGTTTCTTTCTATTTCCCTTATTATCAATTTTTCCGATATTGTTTTCATTATTACGCATTTCATTGCTCTCTGATCGCGATGTAATTTATGTATTATGTACATAATTAGCATCGAAATAAAATATATTGTATTTTACTCTTTCAAACAGTGGATTTATCTAAGTGATAAATGTTTATTCTGTCTTTAGTCCACCTCCAATTGTTAATCGGAAAACATGAACTAAATGAACTATTAATTAATATCTGATTGTCTGTCTGTCTGTCAGTCGGTCGGTATGTAGGTATGTCTGTCTGTTACGAAACATTTGACTTATTAATAAACAATCAAAGAGGGCCATAATAATGATAATTAATAATCTCTTTTCAGCACCAACATGTCCCGACTTCCCGCCCTTCTACAATGGAGAAATATACTATCCTGACGGCAAGAGGGATCATCAGATTTCACACGCAGTCGAAGTTGGGTAAGTAATTAAGCAGAAATAATGAGGATATTTAAGCAGACATAATATGACTACACAGATTATTTGAGTAGAAATAGAGGAGCATTTTCATCAGATGAAGAGTATTTTAGCAGAAGAAGAGTCTGTAATATCACAAAACTTGAGATTGTCTTTCAGCTAAAACAGAGTCAAATGTGCTGAACTCCAGATAATAGATAATATATTCAACGTTTGCAAAACAGCTAACGACTTCAAAATGGCGATAAGACCCTTTAATATTAACATTCCTAAATATAGTACCGAGAGTACTTCATTTCCCCTTTTTTACATTAAAGTTCCTTATATAACCGGGATAATTCACGTTCTCGTTATTCCATGGTTCAAAGCTCGGAAATGTGCCATGTCAAAGAACACTCAATCATGACCACTAAGTATTCACGGTTAGCTCATGCAAACAGAAAATATTTTCCGTTTATCGTTTCCGTGCTTCCCTTAAAGTAATATAAAAATGATATTTACACAGTGAGTCATTTCACTGTCCCAACGGATAAACACAAATGTCAACATCAATACATCCATCATGGAGTCTCTCATGTTGTTCGTTTGTTTCTTAGTGCATATAAGGCTAGTAAAATACGGAGTACACATTATAATTCACTGGCATGACCTATTCATTCTTGTTATATTTAAAGATGTAATACCGACTCTACACTGTTTCCGGTTGGTTTCGATGGCATCATATATTGTGATATAAGTGGCAAATGGGAAGTAACCGGATTCACTTGCGAAAGTAAGTTATTTTTATTGCCGTTGTCATAAAGTGATTATATCATTTAGAAGACATATTTATTTTCATTAACATTGTAATATGTTGTATGCAATACACACCTTGGCGTTGGTTGACTGGATATTTACTTTATGTTCGAGCTTGGATTTAAACTCAAGACCAATGCACAGCAAGCCGTCGTCGAAACCGACTGAGGTACAGCAGCTCCACTCTTTATGTAGTGAAGCCAATTGCTCTATTTG
The DNA here is from genome assembly GCA_031761405.1 of Serripes groenlandicus. NCBI lineage: Eukaryota > Metazoa > Mollusca > Bivalvia > Cardiida > Cardiidae > Serripes > Serripes groenlandicus. The sequence continues at coordinate 61,139,265 of JASEVX010000002.1, forward strand.
ATGTCAACGAGGGACTTCTGTCAAAAACATTGTAGACGAAACCACTGTGGAGACAGACAAAGCTCTCTAGAACGATAATTATCCCTTTACAATAAACAATTAATAGGCGGCAGACGACTTAGAAAACATATATGGAAACATTGGATTTAAACTCGAGACCATTGCACAGCATGCCGTCGTCATTACCGACTGAGATACAGCAGCTCCACTCTTTGTGTGGTGAAGCCAATTGATCTCGTTGATATCAACGAGGGACTTATGTCAAAAACATTGTAGACAAAACCACTTTGGAGACAAACAAAGCTCTTTAGAACGATAATTAACCCTTTACAATAAACAAGAAATAGGAAGCAGACGACTTTGAAAACATAAATGGAAAAATTATATCTGGAAAGGTATAATTATTGGAAATAGTTTGAGACATTTTGGATTAAAGAGAAATTATTTAATTTCTCAATGTTCCACAATGTGTTCGAAAGTCATCCGTTAAATATGTGTCAAAATGCGTCCGTATGTTGAACTATTGTTCCCTTATCATACGGATAATAAATGGAAACCTGGACAAAAACCCGGAGTTTAAGTAATCGCGTGGAATGGCTGTTTAGATATCCATATACACTCTCTTGATTGAATATCTGATCGGGCCTTTACACCCTTTTCATTACTGTTTTTAAAAACGAATTGGGACCTTATGCCTTTTTCGAAAGTGTTTTTGTAGAAACTGTTTGGGACGGTACGCTGTTTTCAAAATATTTGTTGAATAACTTATCGGTCAGTTTTACCTTCTTGACATGTTTTGTTTCCAACAACTACAATTCAATTCAATAGTTTATAGTAGTATAAGGCCACCATACCATACATAGTATGTACAATCACAATATACAAACATATTTCATATGTGTCGAAGTGTAGTCAGTTATACAAATATTTCATTTTACTAAACATTTTTAATAATGTAAAAATGTAAAATTCCTTAATCACATCCCTGCATAAATGCGTTACGTTTCTTAAAGGCATGGTATAAAAACGTAGCAAACTTTGTATAACGGTTTCATTCGAACATGACATAAGTTGAATACATTTGATTAAATAGCCATTATTTGTAAACCTCTTGTCTATGTATGTTGTACGAAGATCTTCATATAGAGGACACAACAACACAAAATATAAATCATCTTAAATACAAGTCTCACAGTCGATACAATATCTTTCTTCTCTTGACATACCATAATGACTGCATTGTTCAACCATAAGACTATGGGATGATCTTCTAAACATAGCTAAATATGATATGAATTTGCTTATTACAGTTATATATGATTTCATACCAAAATTTGGTTTATAGTCTTTAAAATACAAAAGTTTATTATTCTCTGCAAAACCTTCTCTACATACTTGGATGTACCGGTCCTTTAATCTTTGGACATATGGATTTAAAACAAGAGTCTCATTTTGAACATGTTGCATTTCCCACATAATGTAAACAAATCATTTCGAACATACGTTATCCAATTTGTATCGTAATAAAGTAACATTTCATAACACAGCTTCACATATCTATTTCTCGGAATATTAAGAATGCGTAACTAGTATTTAATACATCATTTAGACGCAAATATATACATCGGATATCTTCCGATATCTGCCAAAATAGCGTTGTTACAGAATCCAGTATTAACTTTTAAAAAACGTTTACATGCATATATTTGAATACTCTCAATATACGTCATATGATTAAGTCCCCATTATTCGGAACCATAAAACATCACCAGGCAAACCCTTGAATCAAATATCCTGAAACATGTATTTGCTGGTAAATATGATAGTTGACTTAAATAATTGAATAAAACCCATTAGCACATTTTTTGCTTTGATTGATGCTGGTTCGGCCAAATTGTGCAGAGATAACCTGTTCGTAAATTATATACCAACGTAAGTATGCCATTGACAACTTCAACTGTCGTATCTCCATAAATCCATTTCTCCCTATTTGATATCTGATCACATCTTTAAAAAAACATCACTTTAATTGTTATCAATGTTCACATTTAGTTTAATATTATCACAAAATCCATGCAAAGTATTTAATTGTTTTTGTAGACCGACAACCGTGTCCGACAATAATGCTATATCATCTGCGAACATCAATAGGAATAGTTCTGTTATGTCAGGGAATAATTGTATTCCTCTAGTATTTTGATTTAGTAACGCATCATGTAACTCATTAATAAATAATATAAATAAGATAAGGCTTAAAGAACAACCTTGACGCAATCCACTTTGGCATTCAAATATATCAGTATCTCCTATGTCAGTTACAACACAAGCTTTAAATGATCTATATAAAGGTTCCCTTTAAGACCGTCCTTTTGTAACACATTGTAAAATATTGATCGATTAACCGAGTAGCCTTCTGAAAATCGATAAATTCAATATACGGAGACTTTCTTTTCCTGTTAAAATATGTTGATGCTACTGCATTCAATACAAATGTATTGTTAATAGTACTATAACTTGTTCTAAACCCTGCCTGTGACTTTGTTAATATATCGTATTCATTCACAAACAAATGTTACTGTCTTTGTTAAATTTGTAATATATACTTTGCTTAATACATCCATAACAGCTATACCTCTATAATTGTTAGGTGTGTGTACACTACCTTTTTATGTAATGGAATAATTATAGATCTAGACCACGCATCTGGAAATTCCCCAGTGTTAAATAACAAATGGTAACAGAGCATGAATTCCATGCATAACATGTTGTGGAATGAGATTACCTGCAACTGCTTTGTTAGCACTTAAATGTTTAACACTAGCTAATATGTGAATTAATTATAATATATTCTAAATTTCATTTAGACTCACATCACTTTCACATGTAGTGCCTGATTTACTGTTTGCTAGCTGGTTATATTCATTAACAGTAAACATTTTACTAAAATGTTCATACCATTTATTTGTTGTTATATAAGTAATTGGTTTGCCTTTATTTGTCAACTTATCTAGCATCTTCCAAAATGTTTTGCTATAATGTGTTGTTTTTTCTATGTTATCAACTGATCATGTGTCCCCAAAAAGTTTACCTCAGACGTCTTTGAATACTTCTGGGGAACGAAAGTACAAATGCGGTCAATGTGTGAGAATAAATACACAACACGTACCACAACACGTGTATCCAAATACAGACGACTTTTGACGCCACGGAATAGTCTACTGCTGTATATAATCAATAAGTTATCTGTCGTCTTCCTGTAAAGATGGAGTGGCAGATATAGATTACATCTCCGTCTTCCGGCTTACAGACGCCCCTATACCATGAGTAATTTCAGCGCTTTAATTTTTTATTACACATACATTTTCACTATTACAGGTAAGGCAAGACTTGGTCCAAAGGCTAACATGAAATTATACAAACTCGTGAAATCCGGGCGGAGCGTAGGAGAGCGTATTTATTCAGCCAAAGAATTCGAAAGTAGAACACAGTTTTTGGCTGAATGCGAAGACAGATACGAAATGTATGACGAAGTTACCAAGCATTATTCCGACAAAACATCATTGAACATCGAAGTAAACAACGGGACGATTCATCCGCCTTTGCAAATCTGTATTGAAGGTAGACTTCTCTTGGTATACATTTGTGTGTCTGTGTTTGTAATTTTCTTCGACTTTTCTATCTATCTTTGAATGCATACATAATGGCCAGAACTAACTGTGTAGATAAGATGTAGTTTGTTGTGTTATTGATTTTGTGAACACATGCTGCTCTAAGGTTTAATCAATGTTTACATAATTGTACAAACTAGTCACTACTGATATAATTCTTTGTAGTTTGTTTGTCTCTAAAACATCAGTCAAAGTACTTTCATTATTCAACTATACTAATAAGCAATAATTCATCTTTATGGTTGTGGCAATTATTACTTAACCCATTCCCAAATACAACAAATCTGAAGCATATATTATTGAAAGCATCTAGTCAATAATATCGAAAAACCCTACAAGTGAAAGAACGATCTTTGAATAAAGTTGAAAATATTGTGGCAAAATTAGTATTTCTGAAATACAACATATCTGAAGCAGATGTTAATGAAAGCATCTAATCAATGATATCGAAAATCTCTATAAATGAAAGAACGATGTTAATGAAAGCATCTAGTCAATGATATCGAAAGTCTCTATAAGTGAAAGAACGATTTTTGAATAAAGTTGAAAACGATTGTGGTAAAATTAGTCTGTCTTGCCGTCTGTAAGTCGAAAAGAATTAAAAGTGCTTGACGAGGCTCATAAGGCATAATGCGAAAAAAAGGAAGTGAAAAGAACTCTAGATTGCTAATCATCTCAGACCTATAAGACACATGACCCTGTGTTCCTGGCTTTTTCGCACCTGTACTCCACACAACATTCTATACGGACAACTGGCTACCACCCGACCGCCCATTTGAGGTAGACAAGTTACGCTAAACATGCTGTATTTTGTTAATCATCGTAACAAATTAATTACCGTACTGAGTATGGGTTTAATCTACGTTGATCTCCATTGAAACTATGTTTAACTTGACCGAATTAACTTACACGCGTTTATCTGTTTGGATCTTCTAATTAATACACACATTTTCTAAGAGTATGACATTTTTATAAGACCATACAATTTTCTGTCGACAGCGAGGTGTTCACTAAGTGGGAATGTTCGGAACTATTTTTCCTACACCGGTATTGGAGGCATTGAATTGGGTAGAAGAGTGGAACACGACACTGACGTAACAAAAACATGTAATAGTGACCATGAATTCGAACCGAAACGGGCTAGAAAATTACCAAGCTACCGATTAACTTGTAAGAAAGGTGATATAGGAACATTTCCTGCGTGCATACCCAGTAAGTTGTTAAAAAGTAATCTTCATCATTTTGGATGTTTAAACATGAAACTCAAGTCATTAATTTTTGAGTATAGTATTAACCCTTTCCAACATACAACAAATTAGCAGCAGACGACTTTGAAACCATCTACGTTAAATTTTGGAAACTCTTTTTAAGGGAAAGTTTGATGATAAAAAAAAGTTGAAAACATCTGGCAAAAGGAGAAATTGCTCATGATGATAAAGTTATCCTTTTGACACAATGTTTCCGAAGGTCGTCTGCAGCAGGGTCATCAGAAAGCTTCGTTGTGTTAGAATGTTGGGTTAATTATTCAATTTATGGTAATAATAAACATCATACAGTAGTCCAATTAGCTTTATTATTTCAAGTAATTGTACGACTTATGATACACTGTCCTCTTTCTTTATATTTTGCCCACGTTCTTCGATTTTAGACGTTATTGGTTGTTGTTGTTGTCTCGAGTGAAAATACAAAATGTATAGATGCGGTTCAAATAAGTAAATGCAGAATTCATTTTGGTCACATAGTGACATGTTGAAATGCTTAATATCATTGTTATCCTCCAAATATATTTCTTGTTTAAATGTTCTTCCTTTTGTGAACTCGGTGTCTTTCCTTACACAGCATCGGTCACAACCCCTTATTTAGTATGCATGTTATGCTCTGAGGTGCACAATCCCTTCCTTTTTTTTCAAATTTAAATTAAATGAAATGAAATAAGGACAATTATTCAAGTTGTGAATGAAAAAATACACGGAGGGATGAAAAACGGCAACCTGTTGGAGGAAAGCACTGTTTTCACTTGTTTGTATTAACAGACCAAACGTGTTATTGCTTGTCAGGCAGGAAATACCATGATTTATGACCAAACATGTCCTGTTCATGTTATTTTGATTAAAAGTTTAGAGTTTTCGTGTTATTGTCTCTTCAGTGTTATCCAATATATACAGGTTGTTTCATAATATCTGTTATCATCTTGGTGCTTTATATTTCTCTAACAATGTAAGACACGCTTAAATAAACGTAACAATGTACAAGTGTGGGATACATTACGGAATGAAGTCAAAGTATACCCTGTATGTATGTTTGATTAAGGGTTTTGAAGTTTTTGAGTTATTGTTTCTTCCGTTTAATCCAATATAAAACAGTGTGCATAACTTTTGCGCATTTATTATGGATGGGGACTACTGAATCTGGTCAATTTTACGTATGTTGACAAAAAGTAGGTTATACAAACGGCTGCCTTCCCTGTCAAGCATACTCATGCTTTGATAAAAACAAAAATTGAAAGCAAAACAGTAGAAGTATATTTAGGTAGATTGAATATGGGCGTTGGTGTATTTGAAATATCAATTGAAATATAGTTGAAAAACACCACTGGAACTTGGCAGTCGAGGAAAATACCTGCCTGCAAGTCCATGCTAAAGAGCCCTTGGGCAAGGCACATTTTCTAGCCTAGTACTGGTTTGTTTACCCAGGGATCATGAATAATTAAATTTAATTGCGCGCTTAATGACCTTAGCTGTCGATGCGCCATAAAACAATATACATTCATTCATGCTAAAGTATCCAAATGGGTTCGACCTAACAGGCATTTATTAATACTTCAAAGGTTCATAAGGATCGTATAGCAGATCGGAAAGTAAGCCCCAAGTCTAAGTTCAAGTATATACGTATAATGTAACCTTAAAACCGGTAAGCAAGGTGCTGTATTTTCGTCCTGTTCTGATTTTAAAATAATTTTTGCAATGACATAATTTAAAGGTACAATAATTCACCAGATTCTGGGACTCCTATACAGAGTCCAAAAGTGTTACTATTCAAACTCCAACAGTAAGTAACTAAGTCAAGTTCATTCATTCAGGGCGAAGTTCAAATCAAGAGTTCACCGTTTGGTGTCTAAATCATAAGTACTGGGTTATCACCATGCACGCATTGGTAATTTCTGAACAGGTAGACGTCTGGACATTTACGTCCTTGTCCGTAACCGAGACTGGGATGGCCATACAACAACATTTTAACTGACTTTCAATTTTTCAGCTATAACTGTGTTGTAAAATAGTATATTAATGGACTGTCTAATTCGCTTTCTCGACCATTGCTTGGAGCAACCGGCAGCCGGAGTAACACTTACCTTAAAGTGTAAAGTGTTCTTTAAACACATATATTAGAGAACAATGCAGGGCCAGATAAGACTGTGGATGCACTGGTCAAAAATATCTTACAATTGATTTTCGTAGACCGCCTATTATATAAAAACTAAAACAAGCCACCTAAATACCAATTATGATGATATATATTGCATGAATTCAGCGGATTAGAGGTTTTACCCTTTCCGACATACAACTAATATGCATTAGATGAATACAATTATCGAATAGAGTTGATAACATTGTAACGAAAGGATAAATTAGTCATCACGCACAATATCTTCTTTTGTCAAGATGTTTTAACACGCTGTCTACTACAGATGCGTCTGAGTGCTTCTACAAGTGGGACAGTAATAAAGCATTTCGATTTCAATGAAGAATATTATTCGTTTTGCTTACTTTAATAGAACGTTGTGAAATTCCACACGGAAAACAAGCGAAAATAGGCATCACCCGTTATTCATCCGGGGACCTGGTAAACAGTGGAGAAACGGTAAGATATTCATTTTAACTACATTACCTTTGAAACTTCACCCACTTGGACGTCATCACATGACCTTGCAGGACAAAGCTCATAAATCAACATCAGAATTCGACTGAATTATGCACCTTGATGGATTTTGAAAATGATGTTAAAGTTTTTAATGCAAAGCCTTTGCTAACAAACCACAGATGATATTGCTTTTAAAACTTTACACACTTATGTGACATCACCAATATTTGAATTGGGTTTAATGTACCCTTATATATAAATGTCAAGTGTTTTGCCGAAAAAGACACTTTCATTTTGTTAAAGTTTTAAATGCAATATCTTTTCTCGCAAACCACATACATTGTATGCTATTGCGTTTTATGTTATGCTAAATAATGAGATACTGTGTTATATCATTGAACTAAAATCCATATCACCCACACTGTGAGTGATATGGGTATGCCGGAACTATTTTCACAAAACCTGATATAGGATCTGACATGAGTTGTACCCTTATATATAAATGTCAAGTGTTTTGCCGAAAAAGACACTTTCATTTTGTTAAAGTTTTACATGCAATATCTTTTCTCGCAAACCACATACATTGTATGCTATTGCGTTTTATGTTATGCTAAATAATGAGATACTGTGTTATATCATTGAACTAAAATCCATATCACCCACACTGTGAGTGATATGGGTATGCCGGAACTATTTTCACAAAACCTGATATAGGATCTGACATGAGTTGTCATTTTATATAAAGTTTTATTAAACGAGTTCAAGATATTTGTTATTTAGCTAGCCTTTGGGAAGCTTAATAACACATTTCTTGGACGACTTTAATACAAGTTTTTATGAAATGACAACGAATATCAGATTCTTGTTATCACATGAAAGAAAATCGGGTTTTCCAAAGCTTTTATAATTTCGTCAGTTAACCGTATAACAATGTCGCCAATAATTATGCCGAGGTCTTAATCAGCTTAGTTAAGGAGTTTATTTAAAGTGATTATAAATAAACATTCAGGAGATATTCTATTTATCACATAAAGTGACTTATGAGGCGTATTTCGATAAAATGTACTTGAGTTTACAGTATTTCTCGATGAAATTTACAGGGTACTAGCGTTATGACGTCAAACCGCTGACGTGACGTCATGTTTCCTAGAATTCGGTTATTTTATATTACACACGATATATAAAGAAATACGTAACGAGTATATTAGATCGGATACAAGCATCGTTATGTGATAACAAACTTATCTTGACAAATGTATAATTCCGTATTCCGTAAATTTAACAAATCGGACTTATTGTCATTGTCTGACATTGTTTAGTAAACACAAACATTCACACAGATTCGTCCGCATGTGAACACATACGAAGACACTAAATAGATCCATTCTTTCGTCATCAAATAGCATAAAATAAAAATAAAATGTGTTTGTTTTGAGTGGATATGGAATATATCTTATCTCGAAGTGATATATTCTATACCAACTCAAAACAAACAAATATCCTCTATGTCATCACATGACATTGCACGACAAGTCATATAACTCTACATCGGATTTATACCGAATTATGCACCTTTGGGGAGTAAGAAAATCATTATAAGGAAATGAACGGAATTACCGATGACCCAGTGCATGTGCTTTTGCGTTTGTCTCCATTCACTGTCCTGAAAAAACAAACACCTGATAAGGAAATGAACGGAATTACCGATGAACCAGTGCATGTGCGTTTGCGTTTGTCGACATTTACAGTCCTGACAAAACAATCACCCGATAATGAAATGATAATGAAATGAACGAAATTACCGATGACCAAGTGCCTGTGCGTGTGTCGACATTCACTGTCCTGACAAAACAATCACCCGGTTCGGCCATACTTTGAATTAAATTCACCCAAGAGTTATCCAACTTGATTTGTGTTACTATATACTATCAAGCCGCTATCTCAGTAACCACTGTTGACCAAACTTATGGAAAGCTTTTGTTCTCTTGATCCTTAGAATGTGCTGATGAACTACGCTGGTCACGAAAGTAAACTTGTAACTTTCCAAATAATAGACAGACTGAATTAATGACGTTCCTCAATGACGCTCAATATTCTGAGAATATCCTTACGAGTGCTGTATTTGTGTCAGAATACACGCATCCTTAGTTCTGCTCATTTCGAAGGAAGCGCCGTGATATAACAATAATGCCTTTGAAGTTGCGTAAAACGCAATTGAAGAAAATAACATTCTATCTCCACGATAACTTATTCTCACAGGTGCAAACGAATCAGTCCAATGACTGCACAATTCACTCGGAGGTAAAGGCTGGATATTAAAGAGTGCATGTCTCATGGCTCAAAAGTCCCGGGTTAGATGTCAAACATCGACCGTTGGAACCTCGCTACCTACATGTACATGCGGTGCGTGTAGAAATGTAGTTTCGGGAAGAAGACAAAAATTATGATTTTATGAATTATTTAAAATATACTTATTGCATCCTTAAAACTATGCTGTTGGTGCACACATGTATTGTCACCCTTAACACCTTTAGTTGTCGCAATGTGGAAATCATTTTGAGTATCAACATCATAGGATGTAGATGAGCAATAACAGAGATAATTTAGAAAATACTCTCATAGTCTTTTTTACCTTAGACCTTTGGGCACAAACTTAACATCACTTATCCATCTTTGTTTCAGATAAACGTAAGTTGTCAGAGGACCGAGAAACTATTTTTCGATGAAAATAATCAATTTCGGGAAACTCCATTTTCATCCACATGTACTTTTGGTGTTTGGAATCTTCCAACGTTTCCAGTATGCACAACCGGTAAGTGATTAATAACTTATATTGTCTTATATAACCCGTACACACAATATGGACTGAATATCCGTGTAAACATAAACACTGGATAAGATTCAATTGTTCATATAACAAGTTCACCCTTTACCCGTGTAGGAATGTTCTGACGCCTCTGCAGCATGTAACTTTAGAAAACATTGAGGCGAAAGTCATGAATAATTTCTCCCTTATCCACAGTGTTTTCAATTCTTATCGATAATAACACTTTTATTTTTAAAGGTTTTTTTTACATATTTTCCCCAGATATTTTTAAAAATCGTCTGTTGGAGATGTGTTGCATGTGGAAATGCTTTTTACTACAATTACATGTATACACGTATTGTCAATTTTAAGCCAGGTACAACGAAAGCTTCTTTCCTGACTTATTTCAAAAAGGTTTTGAGATTGTTACTGTATGTCATCCTTATATGATTTATCTGCACTAACACGTCTATTTTATATGAGTACATATCAACCCTTTGATAGCTTAAACCGAGTGTGTGAAGTCTGTGAAACAAGCAAAGAGCTCAGCCTTTGATGCTCAGAAGAAAAAAGCATAAACATGTGAGGTATGAAGTCAAACTGCCATGGCTAACTAAACATTCAGTTTATTACTTAGGTTCATAAACTCACAAACCATGTCTTTAATTATTATTATATCATCATTATTATTATCATTTTTATTAGTATTATTATTTTCGTCATTTATTATGGTCAATATTTTCATCATCATATTTATAATTATCATCAACAACATTATCAACATAATCATCCATCAATCAACTTCATCATCATCACAATCATCATCCATCATAATGATCATCAGCATCAGAAGCAGCATCATCACCATAAGCAGCAGTATCAAACCATCATCATCATCATCATCATCATCCATCATCATTATCATAGTTTTATTATTATTATAAACTTATTATTATCTTTATAGAAAGATGCTTAATTCCCAAATATGATGGTTCCAGATATACGGCTAACGGTAAACTAGTTGCGACCGCCATAAAAGTGGACGATGGAACTAAACTTACAAAATTATGCGATATGGGTTACGAAATGCCAGACGACGAAGACATTGTGTGTGACAGTGGAACGTTGAAAGGGGACACCTCGTGTAATCCAAGTGAGGGTCTATTCTGAAAATATTTCGGTGTGTTTTGATGTACACTGTGTTTTTTTTTTATTGGGATTCGCAAGGTATCCCTTATTGTCAGGCTTTTTCGTCTGTCTATGTGTATGTGTGTGTCTGCCCAGGTGTTTTCTTAGCGACGGTCCACAGCCCAAACCGACGGGCCGATTCCAATGAAACTTAATGAACAGATGTCATATTGTCTCAGGTCGTGCATGTTTGAGTTTCGTTGCTAAGGACCCACCCGTTGCAGCTTTATAAAACCTAAACCATTTTTCTATCTCATCCTACAGTTTTGAATGTGGAGTGCTGAAACTTCGGTTATAAATACTTCGAGATATTTAGAAAAAACGTATACGTATAGGGTATCTTTTTACAGTCGTTTTTGAATTCAATCGGCCCTAGCGCTGCAGTAGTAGTATTCGATTAAAATAACTACAATATGGAATTTAATTAAACTTCATACGATGAAACAACACGTCAAGAGGAAGTGCAGTTTACAAGAACCATAACTTTATTTTACCTATTTAGTTATTGCCCTTTCTTACATTTTCTTGTGTTTAGAATAACTTTAAAACTACTAGATGGAATCTAATAAAACTTCATACAATGGTAAAGCACAATGAGAGAAAGTGCAGTGTACAGGAACCATAACTCTATGCAAAGGCGACAGTCACCATGGCGAATCCCACGTCGTCTACCGGCTTGTTTAATCTTTCCCTTATACGTCATATATGCAGGATAGGACTTTTAAAAACAGAGGCAAACAGTCACTTTAGTTGAAAGTGTTAATACTGAGTAGAGTTGAAAACATTCTGAAAATAGAATTATTGCTCAGCATAAACAATTTCAACTTTTGTTGCAATGTTTTCAAAACATGTTTGCTACAGATGATTCAAATGGTTTTGTATATGAAAATGGGTTAACAGTAAAACTCTTGTTGATTATGTTCGTCCTCAAAACCATTTCTTATGTACAACAACTCTGACAACAATCTCGAACATTTAAAAAAAGAGAGTTGAAAGAAGTGTGGCAAAACCGGGGAATTGCTAATTATCAGCAATTTCTCATTTCGTCACAATGCTGTTTAATATCGTCTGCTGCATGTGTACCAAAATGTATCTAGAAAATCTATAGATCAATTAACCAAGTATAATATGTGTGTTTTACAGAATCGTGCCATCTCCCTATCATAGAGAACATCAGGAATAATGCTGATAAAAGAGTTATATCTCACAACCAACAGGTAAGGCATTCATTACAATTAACCCATTCCCACACACAACAAATCCGCAGCAGACGACATTGAACAACGCATCTACATGTAAGCAGAAATACTGAAAATGTATGTTAATGAAAGTGTATAACTGAAAAGAGTTATAAACATTGTAACAAAAGTAGAAATTGTTCGCTTTACTGTTATGTTTTCTTTTGTTACAATCATTTCCCAAAGTAATCTGCTGCACAGGACGTCGGATATAGGCTGCATGACTGAAAGTTTAAAGTCGTGTATGTCGATTTTGGGTCTTGTGGCGTAAACGAACAGTTACGACCCGGTCAAACCTGAGCATGCGCACAGTCTCTACAACAACGTGACTGCTCGTCCACATTTAACTTAGCCCTACATGCAACTTGTTTGTAATTTGCTCCAGAAGTGTATCCGCACAATTTGTTATGATTTCAAAGCAGTGTCAATAAGATGATGTCGACACATCTGTATACAGTAAACGCTGCTCTAAACGGCGTTCTATTGACATTATAAACGCTCCTCCTCTGATATAGCACACGTGTTAGCACATTTTCTATTTCAAACAATGTTTTGAAATATGTATTGTTTTTTATTTATTCTGACCTTTTTTCAAAATGACTATAAATGATCACACCTATTGCAAATTAATAAAACATCCCTAATTGTCTCGGCTATTTGCGTATGAAGTCGTTAGAGATCGGAATTGTTTGTTGGATTCCCGGTCAGATCCGACATAACTGATGATTCAACGAAATTAGACGGAAATCGCCGATCCTATTCGGCTGTTAACAAATACCGATTTCGTACGGAAATCGCCGATCCTATTCGGCTGTTAATAAAAACTGACCTCGTACGGAACTCGCACATAAGGGATGCTCTAACTAAATGGTTTCGGAGCGAAAGGGATCGAACCCAGGATGTTCAGTCTCGAATCCTAGGCGGTAGAATACAAATATCTCGACCACGGCGCATTTCTTCAAAAGTCAAAAATGAGTTTCTGTTAGATACTTGTGTTTTAAGAAGAGACACACTACGTCTAAGTCTCTGTTTGCTGTTTCTGTTTGCTACTTGTGTTTTAAGAACAGACAGACTACGTCTTAAAATAGACACTAGTCGGTTTAAATTGTATTACAAACCGCAGTAGATACATTTGTATGTCGCAAATACCGGTGGCCATTGTTCTGGGGGTACGCTCGGCCATTCAGTCCTACCACTGTTATGACTAGCGTTATAACGCTATGGGCAGTATGTTATGTTGAAGACTGGCACGAGAGGGCCCTGGATTACATGGTTAGTCGAATTGACTGGCCATCATGGTAAAACGTAAATACTGCTGAAAATTGCGTTGTATTGCACTTCATATACGAAATAATACGTTTCCTTATTGAACAAAGATAATGAATAACCTTTGTTTTCTAGTTGAATCTGATCTGTAAAGGAAACTACACACTGTGGAAGGACGGAAATGAACTACCTAGTGGTAAAATGAAGACAACCTGCATCCTCGGAAACCTAACGAGATCAATTGATGGCCTCGAATGCGTACCAAGTAATCTTTAGTTTCATTTCAAACTAATTAATATATCAATTTTGTCTTAAAGTATACTAGTTTTCTACTTTAGGAAGATTTCGCTTCTTTGTTATTACTTTTATCTCCAATATCGCAACCTGAAAAATGTGTTGCATCAGGCATTTATCTTATTCTTGAACCAATTCCCTCATGCAGACCTTTTTGACGCATATGTTACAGACGATTTATCACAAATATCACAAAATGATAAATTTCTCATTCAATCCCAGCCAAGACAAGTATAAGAGCGTTTTTTCAGGAAAATCAACATTAACGTAATTATTATACGTGTATAAGAGCGGTGTTTCATGAAAATCAACAATAACGTAATTATTACACGTGTATAAGAGAGGTGTTTCATGAAAATCAACATTAACGTAATTACTACACGTGTATACATGATACATGTACAAGAGCGGTGTTTCATGAAAATCAACATTAACGTAATTATTACACGTGTATAAGAGAGGTGTTTCATGAAAATCAACATTAGCGTAATTATTATAAGTGTATAAGAGCGGTGTTCCATGAAAATCAACATTAACGTAATGATTACAAGTGTATAAGAGCTGTGTTTCATGAACATCAACATTAACGTAATGATTACACGTGTATAAGAGCGGTGTTTCTTGAAAATCAACATTAACGTAATTATTACACGTGTATAAGAGCGACGTTTCATGAAAATCAACGTAAACGTAAGTATTACACGTGTATAAGAGCGGTGTTTCAGAAAAATCAACAGTAACGGTATTATTACACGTGTATAAGAGCGGGACTTCAGGAAAACCAATATTAACGTAATATGTCCACGTGTTCTTGAGCGGTACTACAAGAAAAATAACATTAAAGTAATTATTATAAGGGTATATGAGTGTACTTCATTAAAACCAACGTTAACGTAATTATTATAAGTGTATAAGATCAGCACTTCAGATAAATCAATATATACGTAATTATTACACGTGAATAAGTGCAGCACTTCAGGGGAATCAACATTAACGTAATTATTACACGCTTATAAGAGTGGTGTTTCATGACAATCAAAATTACCGTAATAATTACATGTGTATAAGAGCGATGCTCCAAGAATAAAATCATTAACGTAATTATTACACGTGAAATAGAGCGGTACTTCAGGAAGATCAATATTTACGTAATTATTATACGTGTATAAGAGCGGTGTTTCATGAAAATCAACATTAACGTAATTATTACACGTGTATAAGAGCGGTATTTCATGAAAATCAACATTAACGTAATTACTACACGTGTATACATGATACATGTACAAGAGCGGTGTTTCATGAAAATCAACATTAACATAATTATTACACGTGTATAAGAGAGGTGTTTCATGAAAATCAACATTAGCGTAATTATTATAAGTGTATAAGAGCGGTGTTCCATGAAAATCAACATTAACATAATGATTACAAGTGTATAAGAGCTGTGTTTCATGAACATCAACATTAACGTAATGATTACACGTGTATAAGAGCGGTGTTTCTTGAAAATCAACATTAACGTAATTATTACACGTGTATAAGAGCGACGTTTCATGAAAATCAACGTAAACGTAAGTATTACACGTGTATAAGAGCGGTGTTTCAGAAAAAATAGACAGTAACGGTATTATTACACGTGTATAAGAGCGGGACTTCAGGAAAACCAATATTAACGTAATATGTCCACGTGTTCTTGAGCGGTACTACAAGAAAAATAACATTAAAGTAATTATTATAAGTGTATATGAGTGTACTTCATTAAAACCAACGTTAACGTAATTATTATAAGTGTATAAGATCAGCACTTCAGATAAATCAATATATACGTAATTATTACACGTGAATACGTGCAGCACTTCAGGGGAATCAACATTAACGTAATTATTACACGCTTATAAGAGTGGTGTTTCATGACAATCAAAATTACCGTAATAATTACATGTGTATAAGAGCGATGCTCCAAGAATAAAATCATTAACGTAATTATTACACGTGAAATAGAGCGGTACTTCAGGAAGATCAATATTTACGTAATTAGTTAACGTATAAATAAGAGTGGTGTTTCATGTAAACCAACATTAACGTAATTATTACAAGTGTATAAGATCAGCACTTCAGATAAATCAATATGTACGTAATTAGTACTCGTGAATAAGAGTAGCACTTCAGAGAAATCAACATTAACGTAATTATTGCATTGTTTAAGAGCGGTGCTGCTGTAAAATCAATAATTACGTCATTATAACACGGTGTTTATGAGCGGTGCTACAGGAAAATTAACAGTAACGTATTTAGAACACGTGTATATGAGCAGTGCTACAGGGAAATCAATATATATATATAATATATATTATTTTGCTTTTTTTTGTATGTTTTTTGTTGTTTTTTTATTTATTTTTTTTGGTTTTCTTAATTATTTTTCTTTTGAAAGTGACTTATAGGCCCATGGGGCCGGGTGTTATTTATTACATTTTGTACCATTGTTTTGTTGTTGTATATACACATGTCACTATAATAAAATATTTACTTACTTACTTACTTACTTATATACGTAATTATTACACGTGAATAAGTGCAGCACTTCAGAGAAATCAACATTTACGTAATTATTGCAATGTATAAGAGCGGTGCTGCAGTAAAATCAATAATAAAGTAATTTTTACCCGTGTATAAGAGCAGCACTTCAGATAAATCAATATATACGTATGTTTTACACGTGAATAAGAGCAGCACTTCAGATAAATCAACATTAACGTAATTATTGCAATCTATAAGAGCGGTGCTGCAGTAAAATCAATATTAACGTCATTATTACACTTGCTTATGAGCGGTGATATAGAACAATTAACAATAACGTATGCATTACACGTGTATAGGAGCAGTACTACAGATATCAATGTATACGTAATGATAACTAGTGTAAAAGAGCAGCACTGAAGAGAAATCAACATTAAAGTAATTATAATACGTGTATAAGAGCGGTGCTGCATTAAAATCAATATTAACATTATTATTACACGTGTTTATGATCGGTGCTACAGGAAAACCAACATTAACGTAATAATTACACGTGTATATGAGCAGCGCTTCAGAGAAATCATCATTAACGTAATTAGTACAGGTGTATATGTGCAGCGCTTTAGAAAAATCAGTATAAATGTAATTTGTACAAATGTAGACGATTTGTGCTCCAGGAAATCATCAGTAACGTAATGTGTACAAGTGTATACGATAGGTGCTCCAGGAAACTCAACATTATTATTACATGTATACATGAGCCGTGCTCCAAGAAAATAAATAGTGATGTAATTATTACACGTGTATATGATAGAAAATGTCATTTGTACAAGAAAACAAATAGTAATTATAGCACGTGTATATAATAGATACTCCAGGAAAACCAATATTTACCTAATTATTGCACTCGTAATATGAGTGGTGCTCCAGAAAAACCTACATTTACGTAAGTATTACACTTGTATATGAGCGGTGCTCCAGGAAGTCCAACATTAACGTAATTATTACACGCTTGTATACGCAGTGCTCCAGGAAAACCAATATCAACCTTATTAGTATACGTGTATAAGAGCGGTGCTCCAGGAAAACCAACAATAACGTAATTATAACACCTATGTACAATGTATCAGCGGTGGTCCAGAAGAACCATCATTATCGTAATTATTACACTTGTATCAAACCTCATGCCTGCGCATTCATGCTTAGGATCCAAAGAATTCTATTTTACAGAAGCTACTTGATAGTTTTTATGACTAATTGGTGAACAGTGTAGGACAAGATCAGTCTGCGTGGATGCGCAGGATTAGCAGAGTCGCAAATACCTTGCGGTTGATTTTTTCAAAGCGTCGCTGAAATGCATTGTTTCAATTGTAATGGAGCCGTTTCTGGCAATTTGGGGTTATTGAAACTCGTAGCGAACCTTTTCATCTGAAGGTACATCTACTTCTATCGAAGGTTTAAGTCAAGTATTCTGATTTTGCAGATGCAGTAATACATCAAATTGTCGGCCGCCGGTTTATTACAGTTTTTAACTGTTTTATGTTACAGAGGGTTGTCAAGCGGTTCAAAATGCTTATTTGTATAAAAGCGCGGTAAATGGTCTGCCAGAAGACGAGATATCGACCACATTCGACCACAATCAGCATGCTTCGATTAATTGCAAGGAACACTTTTCTCTTGTAAAAAATAGACAGATGCTGAGTGAAACTGTGATGACAACAAAATGTTCTTTTAGTAGATGGGATCCCAGATATCGCTGTTAAAAAGGGCGTTAAACTCTAAGAAAATCTTCAATCAATCAATAAAACCGTAGATTCATTGTATTGTACCCAATTGTTTTGAGCTTTTTGCTTGACTTCAGGTAGATGTTCTTTGAACAATCTAAACGGTTTACTTGTGGATGGGAAGAAAAAGACCAGATTGTTTAAAATATACAGTGGCGAGATGGTAAGAACTTGTTATTCTCCAACTTATATAGTTTGAACTTATTTGGTATTTATTTGACTCTCCGTCCCGGAATCATACGAAAAGTAATTTGCGATCGTTCAGTTCATATCAATTACGTTCGATAGCTGCTTCCTGGACGGACGTAACAAGTGTTCGTGCCGTTGGTGTGAAATATATCATTAAAAGTCAGCACCCGCTCAACACGGGACTTGACCCTGGACAAGTTTTCAACCCTCTACCAATGCACCAGCGTCTTCCAGACTCTCTCGTTTAATGACATGCACAACTTCAAGGGGGTCAATGTTACGCACTGATTTCCAAGCGAATTCATTGATAGTATAGAACAATACATTTATGTTAGTTGGAAAGTTTGAATAGCCTTACCTGTTAGTCTCGAGAAGCCTGTTCCTACCATTACAAAAAGGGTCAGGCATACAACAATGATGGCTTTGCCCTTTGTATTGTTGAGATTTTACGCAGTGTACAATATACGTTCTGTTAAATCACGGCGAGTGGCGCCCTTTGAAAATCATTTAACAATCACAAAGCTATAGAGACAACCTAAGTGTGAAAAAAACGGATAGACGGTCGATTTAGTTTCATTCAGTACTTATGTATTGATTTAAAACATCAAGGTGAAATGATCCATTGTAGCGTTAACGAAGATCAGTTATATATTTAGTAATTTACTAAATGCGATAGGGATACATAAGTGGGGATGCCCAATCTAGTCGCCATAATTGCATCTTGCCAACTAGTATTCCGGGAACACGACTTTTTACCTGTTTATTCAGTGCAAATACATTGGTTAACGCCTCAATACCTTCGGTAGCACAGTCTTTCACCACTAGGCTAATAGTCTATGTGGACACGCAGTAACTTGACACTGTTGTATGGATAACTGACAAGGATATACTGGTGAAGGTGAACTGCCCGCCGTGATATCACTCCCCTCATCTAAGCGCATGGTTACAGGGATAGCATTTTATCGGTATTAGGATATATCAAACCGGAAGTACTGGTAAATGACCCAGGAAACGGTGTGATATAACTAAAACCCTATTGAAAACGGCGTAAAACACCATATAAACAAACAAATAGCAACAAATATTGATGTATTTAATTGTATTTAACAGGTCAAATTAACCTGTCCCGCAAAGTATTCCCTTTACAACAAGACAGGGAACGTAACGTATGATGAATACAATGTCTCGTGTATAGGGGTAACATTATCAGCACCATTACCGATATGTGTTAAAGGTGAGTGCATGTGTACTTGGTAGTAAAACAGGTATATTGATTTTGAGGTTGTAGGCGAGTACATTTAACCATTATACGAAAAAAAAACATGAATGGGTTTTTTCGCTTATAGGTAACGGGCGTGAGATTTTTTTTTTTTTTTTTTTTTCAATAACCCATGTAGCTTTCTGAAATGAAACTGGAAAAATCCATGGGGGCCGCCATTTTGGATATGTATAAAAAGCAGACGTAATTTCACAGATTGAAAATTATTATTGGCTTTTTAATCATTTTTTTTTTAGATCGGTATTTTGGGTATGTATAAAATGAGCAGAAAAACACAGATTGAAAATTATTGTCGTCTTTTTAATCATTTTTTTTAAAATCGATATTTAAGATCATTAAAGTGCTGGAATTAACATTTGTACGAAAAGTTAAAAATAAATGGAAATCTATAAGAAATATTTTTTCCCGTTCGTCAAAAAAACGACAGCATTAGCCTTCTACGCCCGAAACTAAATTTTGACTGTATCGTAGCCAAAGAAGGACGTGACGTAATTTCCGTTACACTTCATCTTGGCGTAACGTCAATGGAGCGACGTCGTTTCCCGCAAAAAAGTGGTATCAACATGAAAGACCCCAAATTCCTATACATGAGCTATTGACTCGATCATTCAAAGTATAATTATTTATCAAACATTGTGGCAAAAGGATAACTTTCTCATAAGGAGCAATTGTTCTTGTTGCGACAATTTTTTCCTAAATCGTTGCATAGGCCTCAGAAACCGTCTCTAATAGGGAAAGGGTTTAGCAGAAATGTGACCCCTTACATAATTTGTTCCAGTCATATTGACTGGTTGAAAAAGGTAGTCGCCAGATGGCATCAGAAAAGGGCTGATCTATTTGCTTCTTTACCATAATGCAGGTGATCGATTAAGGATCATCTTGGCCCTCATGTTTTAACCTCGTTCATTATAAATGTATTCCTTGATTTTCTGAAAGTTTTTACTTTATTATTTTCTGTTCGTAATAATAGACGACAGCAATACGAATTCCAAATATGTTTTGATAATGCAAGAAACATGACATTAACATTATTATTGTCTAGTAAATTACTTATAAATCCTTTTTGTATGGTCAAAGTATGTTCTTTAATTTTTGTTTATAATTATCTTGCGTTTTTTCGTAAATAGGTAGCACCTATAGATATATTATCTTAAATATAAGTAAACGTGTACTTGACCCTGAAAATGTGGATGTTGACACCAAAATCATGAATTTATGTTGTTTTTAGGCAATGATATGGTGGATAGTAGGTTTCAATGGCGGTCATTTTTGATTGTTGGAAAGGCTAATGGCGCTTGTTGCATTGACTTATTAGTCCATAGACTTGTGTAGCAAAAATGTGTCCTATATGTAATTTTTGCTATACTCTTTGAAACTTTCAGGGATCATTTTTAGACTATCGGGGAACATGAAAACCAATGTCGGCAATTTTTCATAATCCCCCAACAGTGGCCATCTTGGATTTCGTTTCTTCCTATATATGAACAACTTGCTGCCGTGATATAACTAATGCGTTTCTTCCTATATATGAACAACTTGCTGCCGTGATATAACTAATACGTTTTTTCGACAGTAATAACAACTGGCTGCCGTGATATAACTAATGCGTTTCTCCCTATATATGAACAACTGGCTGCCGTGATATAACTAATGCGTTTCTTCCTATATATGAACAACTTGCTGCCATGATATAACTAATACGTTTTTTTCGACAGTAATAACAACTGGCTATCGTGATATAACTAATGCGTTTCTCCCTATATATGAACAACTGGCTGCCGTGATATAACTAATGCGTTTCTTCCTATAAATGAACAATGATGGCTTCTTTCATGTATAGTTTCTATACTTTAGCCTTTGTGTTTCCAAAGTCGTCTGCTGCAGATATGTGGAAAAGGTTTGAGATATGTCCCATTGACCTTCATAAGATTATCGAATCATATCGAATGCCTGATTCCAACCCATACACAGATACGTATGTGCTATATACAAGAACAATTAATACATTTTGCGTATTGGCGCAAGCAAGCCAGAAAACACACTATAGGGGAATTTGCAGCCGAGACATAATTTCAATACCACTGACAAAACGCGTTTATCAATCAATTAATTATCCTTTATAGGTAATCCTGATAATCCGGAATCGGTCACAGCTCACAGTCCGATTGAAGCCTTCACGATGGACAGCAATACAACAACACTACAAGAGGAAACTTCCCAACAAGCGACAGTCCAAGCGAACGATGAAAACGAAGGTAAATACAGTTGTATTAACCTTTTTCCACATAAAACAAATCTGCTGCATACGACTTTCAAAATATACAGGCAAAAATATTGAAAATCTCAGTAAATGAGAGTAAAGTTGAAATCATTGTTGCAAAAGGAATAGTTGCTCTTTTTGAGCAATTTCTTCTTTTGTAACACTGTTTTAAAAAGCGTCTAATTGTGGGAAAGGGTTACGTCTTTGATCGATATTGGGAAGCCTAAATCAACAGAATAACGCCAGGTTAGCCAATCTTCCACGTCGTCAGTCCGTCCGTCTGTACGTCTGGACGAGTACTTGTGGGGTGGGGTGCGGTGTTTTCCTAAAGCCCACTCACCACCCTATAAAGACACTTAGATAAAAAAAAAAAAATTATTATTTATAACGGGTATCTCATTTGCATATTAATGTTATTCATTCCGTAAAAGGGAAGTTATTACGGAATGAATTGCATACTTGTGGGGTGCACCCCACAAGTAAACATCAAAGGAAATAACCCCACAAGTACACTTCATAAGAATGTCTGTCTGTCTGTCTGTCTGTCTGTATGTCTGTCTGTCTGTCTGTCTGTCTGTCTGTCCGTCCGTCACACTTTTTCGTCACACTTTCAATGAGCAGGTGCAGGTGACACACCGTGCTCAGCGGAGCACTCCATTCTACTTCTAAATACGCACTTGTGCTAGGGCTTTAATATTCGGAATCTATTTACATCTAAAACGCTTCTTTATATTGTATGCTGAAGGTGCTGAGTGTGGTCTACTTTTTCGGTTAAAAAACATGAGCTTGGGGGGTTAAAGTTTAAGGGAAAGTGGGCATTTTATTTTTATTTTTCTCAATAAGTTCTTGTGTTAGGGCTTTCATATTTGGAATATAATTACATATTATACCCTTTTTCACGTACAATTCTGAAAATGCTGAGTGTGACCTTCTTTTTGTGGTAAAAAAACATGATTTTGAGAATTTGAGATAAATTCATAAATCTTGTTACTGTCATATCTATTTGAAATCATTCATTTAACAAATATAGTTCTTCAACATATACTTTTGTCTTGGTGTTTCCAAAGTCATCTGCTGCAGATTTGTTGTATGTATAAAAGGATTAAGATATGTCCTTTGACCTAATAATATTGTCGAATCTTATCGATTTACTATATCCAACCCATACACAGATAATTATGTACTGCATACACGATTAATTAATATTTTTGTTCTGTCGAAGACCATTCAGTACTCGTAAACAATGAGGGGAAAAGCAATATATGATGGGGATGTTTACATCATCACGCTCCATTGAATCTCCCAGCTTATTACTCACTCAAACCTGATGATTTAATACGACTTTGACAAGCGAGCCAGTAAACACACAATAGGGAAATTTGCACCCGAGACATAACTTCAAAATACCACTGACAAAACGTTTATCAATCAATTAATAATCCTTTGTAGGTACTCCAGATAATCCAGATTCGGTCACACCTGACAGTACGACTAAAGCCTCCACGATGGACAGCAATACAACAACACCACTAGAGGATACTTCCCAACAAACGACACTCCAAGCGAACGATGAAACCGAAGGTAAATACTGTTTCCCACATACAACAAATATTCAGAAGAAGTCTTTAGAGTATATATTTGCAAAAGGAAGAATTGCTCCATTTGAGCAATTTCTCCTTTTAACACTGTTTTCAAATTCGTCTGCTCTAGAAGCTTCAAAAAGTGTCTACATATGGCAAAGGATTAAGGCTTTGATTGCTTTGAATGCTTTTGACATGCCTTATTCAACAGAATAAAGTCCGGTTAGCCTATGGTTCCGTGCTGTTTGACCATGCTCGAAACTGCTGGCTGCTAAATTTTCATTTATGGTTTATTACCATTGTTAATTTCATTTTATATTGTATTGGAGGAGCTCTTGAGGCAAATTTATACCTGGCTGTGCATGCTGTATTCCACCAAAGAACGAGACCACCACATTCTTAGTGCACACAGATGTAGTGATATTTGTATAGTATATATTGGTATTTTCTGTATACAGTTTTTCATTTCAACATATTTAAACTCGTCGAGCATTCAAACAAAAATAACTATTTGAAATAAACAAGACTTACGCGTGATTAAATGTCTCTCATTCGTTCGCTTTGATGAGAGGTACTAGCTTTATCCTTCCATCAAATTTGAAAGCCCTACGACTAGTACTTATTAAAACAAATTAAAACAACCCCGAAACTTTAACGTTGATGTGTGACGCCGTCGCCGCAACCAGAAAAGCACCAACTTAGTCTCTGTCGCGTGTTCGTCGCGGCGAGACAAAACATCCATTGTATATTTTAATTTTTGACATACCCTGTGAACAATTGTGTCTAGACATGCAATAACATATTAGTAAATTAGACAATACTAGTAATATGGTATGCGCCCCTCCGTCGAAAAACGTACACGTTGACATTGCCGACAAATGTAGATTCAGATCAGCCATAGCATCCGCGTTACAAATCCAA
This sequence comes from Serripes groenlandicus, assembly GCA_031761405.1. Classification (NCBI taxonomy): domain Eukaryota; kingdom Metazoa; phylum Mollusca; class Bivalvia; order Cardiida; family Cardiidae; genus Serripes; species Serripes groenlandicus. The sequence continues at coordinate 61,164,113 of JASEVX010000002.1, forward strand.
CTAGACACGTTTACTAAAACTCATTTTCGATGTGCGCAGTCAGATCTGCATTCACGAATGCATGGCTTGATCTGAAACAACACTGGGCGCAAACTTGTCTTTAGTCGGGTCTTCTGGAAGCGTCACTCACTTATTAAACGAAAGTGGAACTACAATTTTGTGGAAACCTTTTTAAGTTTTTCACCAATTTGCCCACGTGTGCAGATGCAATTGGGCGCATCTACAGCAGTCACATTTGGAAATATTTCAAGAAAGGAGTGGGCGTTTCTCCATTTGCGACTATATTTCTCAACTATATTTAATAAACATACTCTCATATAAAAATAGTTCATGTGTTCAAAGTCCTATGCAAGAGATTAATGAGCGAAAATATTAAATAATTAAATCTAATATATGTCCGTATTGTACCATATTTTCTATTTCAACAGACAACGGGAACGATGTGGTTACTACAACTCATTCTGCTGATGAGAACGAATATGATGAATGTACGTCATTGATACTTACTTACTTTTCATTTTAAATAGAAGTATAAGCGCCCCTTTAGATGTAATCTAAGATGATGGAATCGTTGACCTACCTCCTAGGTTTAGTAACGCATGGACATTTAGGATACTAGCTATAATAACCCATTTGCATATTAGGACTTGCAGCAGTGCGTATGTGTTGCAGTCACACTTATTAATCATGAATAACGTTTAAAGCGTTTAGTACTCAAACAAACTAGTACTGTCCTGGTTTTAAAATAATTTGGCACTTATGTTCCCTGGGTGACCCTCTACGAAGATTTTTCGAATTATTCTGATCCATTGAAAATAATGGAACTTGTTTCCTTTTTATGTGTAAAGTGAAGAGTTAAATGATATTCTTGTCCAAAAGTACTGGCCAGGTGTGAAAATAAATTGGCACAGATGTTTCGTGTGTGTCCCTCTACGAAGATTGTTGGATTTTGTCCGATCCCTTTAAAAACATATCTGCCAGGGAGTGGGGCTTGATTTCCTTGTATGAATATGAAATGAAAACTTAAATAAAAAAAAATCTTGTCAAAAGTATTGCCCTGATTTTGAAATACATTAAACAAGTGCTCATCGGATGACCATTTACTAAGTTATATTAAATCAGTTGAGCAATCTAGAGAACTCGTATCCCTCTTGTATATTTATCGGTTTAGGGCTAACAATAGCCTATTGATGTGTCAATCTTAATCCCTTTAAAGTGTTCACTCTGTCTAGCAACCGGGCGGATGTGCAAGAAACGGTCCATTCATATAGTACATGTGAACTGTAGAGAGCCAGATGAAACTGTGCTATTGCGTTAGCTTATCTGGGTCTTCACTTGTCGTAGATGGTTAACCCCTTGCTACCGTATAACAAAGCTTCTTTTAAAGGATCAACGTAGTGACGATAGCCTTACGACTGATGCATTGATCCAAGAACAAACACTCACATATTTGTTATCACTGTGAAATACTGTTGAAGGCGCCGTAAGACACCATCAAAACTAACAAACCAAGAGATGTGAACGCATTTGACGTAGGTTTTGTTTTTGTTATTTTCAACAGATGGGGATTATGGTAATTATCAGGATAATGAGAATGCAGAAGGTACGTATATCTAAATAGGCTTCACATCGGAGGATGTGAGGTCTTGTTGCATCTGCTCATAATGATGACTCGAGTGAGCCTGTACATAAGTACATACGTAGGCCTATACACTTACCAGAGACTTCTTCATAGGCTCGCAATAAGTATAGACCCATACGCACACTCTTACCAGAGACTTCTTCGTAGGCTCATAATAAGTACAGACCCATACGTATACTCTTACCAGAGACTTCTTCGTAGGCTCATAATAAGTATAGACCCATACGTATACTCTTACCAGAGACTTCTGTGTAGGCTCATAATAAGTATAGACCCGTACGCAAACTCTTACCAGAGACTTCTTCGTAGGCTCATAATAAGTAAAGACCCATACATATACTCTTACCAGAGACTTCTGTGTAGGCTCGGAATAAGTATAGACCCGTACGCAAACTCTTACCAGAGACTTCTTTGTAGGCTCGGAATAAGTATAGACCCGTACGCAAACTCTTACCAGAGACTTCTTCGTAGGCTCGCACTAAGTATAGACCCATACATATACTCTTACCAGAGACTTCTTTGTAGGCCTGCATTAAGTATAGACCCATACGCAAACTCTTACCAGAGACTTCTTCGTAGGCTCGCACTAAGTATAGTACATGAGCGACATTTGACAAGAAATAGGATGTGTAGTCCCACGAGTATTCCTTTCTTGTCCCTTGAGCTCGTTACGGAATGCAATGCGACCCCTTATTGTCAGGTACAACTCATTGTAATGTACATGTATAATGTCATCAGGTTTGGTTAAGTTTTTGTCATGAGTACTTTGATGTGTGATAAGTAAGACAAGAGTTGTCTTCGGTAGATAAGTTGTATATCATTTATCTTTTCGTGTTGCTGTCACTCCATTATATCATATGTATGATTACGCTTCGTTCGACTTTTACTAACCGTTAGTAATGCTATTATATATGCATATACATGAACCTTGTGTGTCCGACCCGATGACGGCACCATGCCTGTGTTTGATCCTTTTGTCAGATATTTTTAACATCAATTCGATTTGTATCTCTCCATTACTCATTCTGATTGCTGGAGATGTGGAGACCAACCCTGATCATAATACAGTTAACCAGTCAATGCAGATGCCACAACAAATGGACTCTGTTATTAAAAGTTTGAAGTCTCAAATATATATTTTATTAGTAGAAGCATTCTTGTCATCACAGAATTTTTGATTAATCAAACAGTCTCAAATGATGATCTTCATATACCATATTTTTCGTCGCGACAGAAAGAATCTAAGTTCAAGATAGTCTATATTCATATGAACGCACATACTTAGAGGTCACAATACACAAACTAAATTCCTTCTTTGTTTCCATGTAAATCAACCAGTTTCAACCCGCAATTGTCGCACTTTCTAAGTGTTTCTCAGAAAAATCCAAAGAAAAGTTTCTCGCATGGAATATGGTTAAACGATGAAAGGGACTTTAGTAGATACAGAAGTAACTTACTGTAAATAAAATTGGACAATATAATAGAAACTCAAGAACCAAACTATATGCATCTGCATATCTTACCAGTTATATAATGTCTGCAGCGAACAATAGTATCCCTAATAGAGAGGCTACCATTAGGCAAGCGGATGTCCCCTGGATAAGTGATTCATTAAGACAACAAATACGACGTAAGAAATATCACTTACTTGCGAAACGCACTAATACAGCCGAGGGTTGGAAAACAGTGAAGGCTCATACGTAACCAAACAACTCATATGATACGTAAACACTTGAAATAAATTTCTTATCAAGTTATCTACTCAGATTGACTCTGAACATATAACAGTTAAAACGGTTCAACCGTGTTTAGCGCCTTACAAACAAACAATTCAACATGGTATCGAGGCTTCAACAGATACAGAAAATGCTGCAATTCTTAACGATTATTTTTTTCTTCATCCAACAATTGACGACTCGAATAATGTCTCACTAAACACAATCTCCTCAAAGCATTTCGTAATATGTGTCTTCCTAGATACATGTAAATCCATACATAGTGTCTTCCTAGATACATGTAAATCTTCCTAGATACATGTAAATCTTCCTAGATACATATAAATCTTCCTAGATACATGTAAATATTCCTAGATACATGTAAATCTTCCTAGATACATGTAAACCTTCCTAGATACATATAAATCTTCCTAGATACATGTAAATATTCCTAGATACATGTAAATCTTCCTAGATACATATAAATCTTCCTAGATACATGTAAATATTCCTAGATACATGTAAATCTTCCTAGATACATGTAAACCTTCCTAGATACATATAAATATTCCTAGATACATGTAAATATTCCTAGATACATGTAAATCTTCCTAGATACATACAAATATTCCTAGACACATGTAAATATTCCTAGATACATGTAAATCTTCCTAGATACATGTAAATATTCCTAGATACATGTAAATATTCCTAGATACATGTAAATCCATACATACTGATGAAACTTACCCTCGTTACCATTACCTTATTTATTTCGAAAACATTGCAGAAAAGGGAAAGATTATAATTAAAAGAAGAAATCGTATTCCCAATCAAGCAGTTTTAGTTTAAACCTTTTTCATTCATACAACGAATGACTAGATGACTTTTAAAGCATAATGGCGAAAACATGAATTCTCTCTGCAAATGAAAGTATAATAATGAAATAGAGGTTAAAATATGTGTGGCAAAATGAGAAATTGTTTATTGTAAGCAATTTCTCCTTGCTTCACAATGTTTTTAAAGACGTTTGATGCTGAAGAGTCAAAATGTCTCTTATGACTTAACCCATTTCCCTCATGTAGACGCTTTCTGACGCCTCTACAGCAGACGGCTAAAATGGTAACCGTCATTTTGGACCAAATCGATCCCGGACAAAACCGGTGTTTATCATTCTCTACTCTCAATTTCAAACAAGGTCAAAATACTAAAAGTGATCAGATCAATCATTTCCAGTGCATCCTTTACACATTCACAATGCATTTAAACTTAATGTCATATATTTAATACATTCTGGTGATGGTATACACTCATTTATAGACAAACAAAGTATTTTTAGGGACTATAGTACTAGCGTAATTTGACCTAAACGTATTCACTTTTATAAGATGAAAAACCATATAACACCTTCTTACCTCTCACATCTAAATCTTCTTAATCCTGTTCGGACGATCCAATACAGGAAAAAACCTTAATACCAAGTGCTGTGCATGATCGTTTTTACCTTCCACTATCAGAAAATGGTATTCACTAGCTCCTAACATTGGAATGCATCGGCTTGAAGCCAATTTCAATATCAATAAAGAAGTGTTCATCTAGATAAAATTCATTCATGTCGACTACGACTTGGTTGTAGCAATCTGAACTATGACCTTTTCTGATGAAACATAATACCATGTCGCATAACTTGCTATCATGCCCAAGATACCACCGTTCGCGTGGACGGTATGTCAATGACCTCCCGTGATACACTGGTAGACAGTTTACTGTATGGCAATAAGTATATGTCATTTGAAAAAAAAGAAGTTGTGTTCAAGCGTGTTCAGAACTATATGTTTACCAGTCAATGATTTGACAATTAATTTACATGTAACTGTTGTGAGGAAAACCTTTCCGCTTTTGAGGTGTATGACGTCAAAGTGAAACAAAACAGATGATATACCAAGGTGTCAACGTTAGCACATTCAGTTCAAGCGAGCAGTGTGTATGATACTCAAATCCACTACACCGACTCATTTTTGGCAAATGCGACCATCAAGGAGGTGAATTAATATAAGCATATTGTTCTTGTTTTCAGATCCATTTACGTACTTCTCTGTAACTTTACCTGCATTAACTTATATATTGGAATAAATGATTAAATATGTGTTAAACCTTTCCATCATACAGACGTTTTCTGACGCCTCTGCATCAGACGACTTTTGAACACATTGTGACTAAAGAAGAAATTGCTCAAAACTTCTTTCAGTAATAGTATTTTCATTTGTAGAGATATTCCATACTGTTGTCTATAGAGGTTCTCAAAGTCGTCTGCCACCGATTTGTTGAATGTGGGAAAGGGTTAAACCGACTATAGTACGCCGGACGGACATATATATTTACTACAGTACGCCGGGTTCGAGATTGCACTGCAAGTTGCCATTGTTGGTTTATGCCAGACATACTAATTTGCTATTGTACGCCGGCTACCAGACTACCATAGACGATTTTATTTGTTAATCATTGATAAATGTCACGCTCAATGTTGTGTTATTACTAAGCATAAGGTCGTGCTCGCGTATACATGTACATGTAGAGAATCATTCATTCTAAAATGTCCGTAGGTCGACTTTCTTATGAAGATTATATGTGTGTATTGTTTGTTTGTCGTTCTTTATATCCGATAGGATAGGAAAGCAATACACGTGTTTCAATAGAACCTTAGCCTCGGCATAAGTTTAATATGATTTTATTTTACGCAAATAAATGTTGCAGTCCCGAAAACTAATCAGTAAATTATGTGTGACAATTAATTCAATACCTGTGTTTCCTGTGATATTCAAGCAAACTTACTCGAGCTTCTACGTACTTCTTACTTAAATAAGATATCTTTTTGGATATTCTTTGAGAGTACATTATAGTTTGAATGTACATTGTGGTCATCACTTTTTTGCCTGGTTCTCTCTACAGCGGAAGATGAAGTCAACTGCAAGACTCCAGAAAATGGAATGAAAACAAAATTCTTTACAAACTCCTACAAGTTCACATGCAATGATGGCTACACACTAAAATCGAACGGAGGCGAAATTAACTATGAATGTAGTGATGGGAAATTGAAATCCAAAAAGTACGGAAAAGAGCCAAAATGTACAGAAAGTAAGTATGCTTTACAATATAAATATGCAATCAATCTTATGTATCTATGGAGGAAACGGGAAAGTAAATGTTCCCTCCTTCAATGTGTTTCAATCTCGAATATTGCATGGAGCAATAAAGCAAAACATTTCCCTTGTAAGTGTGCATAACGTCCCTGCCAGATGTGGATCTTTAGAGGTGGATCTCTTTAAAGGAAATACTGATTGATTGATTGATTGATTGATTGATTGAATGATTGATAGGGGTTAAACGCAGTTGTCATTTTTTTTCATTCATATCACGTCGCTTAATTCACCTACCCATGTTTCTCCTGGCTTTCTGACATAAGTAATCCACACAACATTATTTCAAAGCAACTGGCTGGTTTTCAACAGATACTGTTAGCCTTACGGTGGAAGACGAATGTCGGGTGCTGCAATTACTTTTGTTAAGGATCCAGAACATATTGTTCGAACTGTGGTTTGAACTCGCAGCCCAGGGATTGACAGCTTTCGTCGCTACCGGTGTTCAGCTAGTATAAAGATATTTCTTTCAGTACTCAACCTTTCGTATTATCAATCTCCTGATCGTGCATTCAAACCCATGCTCGACCATCGGTTGTTTCCGATGATTGAACGAAGTCATTTCGACTTGCGTCATTCGTCTTCCAAGAATGGGCATTGGAACTAGAAAGGGCTAAACACCCTTTAGTGGTAAGTAGCAAGTCGCATTGGAACAAGAAAGGGCTAAACATCCTTAAGTGGTAAGTAGCAAGTTTCATTAGAATACGAATGGGCTTAACACCCTAAAGTGGTAAGTAGCAAGTCGCATTGGACCAATAATGGGCTAAACATGACTACATGGGAAGTAGCAAGTTGCATTGGAACATGATTGATTGAGGTTTAACGCCGTTTTCAACAATATTTTAGTCATATCACGGCGGTCAGTTCACCTACTCATATGCGGGTCCTGACTTTGGGATTTTTCCACACAAACGGCGCGAATACTGGTAAAGTCTCCAGGAAGCAGACATCGAGCGTGATTAATCTAAGCTGAAACTTGTGACTTTTGACAAACGTCGGAAATAATGATGGCCGATCTGGGATTCGAACTCACAACCCCTGGATTGACAGCCCGCTCCGCGTCCGACTGAGCTACTGGGGCTCGCATTGGAACAATAATGGGCTAAACACCCCTAATTGGGAAGTAGCAAGTCACATTGAAACAAGAATGGGCTAAACCCGACTAAATGGGAATTAGCCAGTCGCAAAAGCAAAGAATATACTGTTAGGTGGACTGGCCGCAGTAATGTGATTGAAAACAAACTATCACTGACGACGTTGAATTCCGGTCAATTAGCCTTTCGGGGTCATTTGTTGAGTTCATGCACAATGTATACCTAATTTCTACATTTCCTTTGAATTGCAGAATCGTGCACATTAACAAGGGAGGTTCTTCAGGAGATGAATGTTTTCAGTATCAATGACTCGAAGAAAAAAATCTTCGATGCGGGAGAAAAACTCTACTTTAATTGCAAAGACGCGAACATGGAGCCGACCAATCGCCGGTTTCAGTGCATCAAAGGCATTTGGACAGCAGCAGAACCTGATCCAAATTGGAAGATGACGATAAATGACACGGATCCTTCTTGTAGGCAAGGTATTGTCTGCGTATATTGAACTGTTGCATCGTGATAACGTATGAAGCTCAGATTACATAGGACTAACTCGGTGGTGTAGTGGCAGATCGTCCGCCTTGGCAGCGGGATATCGTAGGTTTGATCCCCACACGGTTCATACGAAATTATTTCAAAATGGTAGCAATGACTTTCCCTCCTTTATGATCAAGACTGTTGGGTTTACATAACGAATGCCTCACTGGTGCCAGGATAGTGGTAACTTGCACACAAAACGCCGTGATAGGACTGAACAACTGCTGAATGCGGCGTAATCCCCCTCCCCCACCCAGCGCTCCCACCAAAAAGAAAATCCGTTCACATAGAATCATATAGTAATTACTCTATTTGAAACATTGTTTCAACTCTATGCAATCAGTACTGTTTTATTTATATGAGTTTCTTTATTTTTGGTCAGATGTATTCAAAGTCGACTGCAGCAGATTTGTCATATACAAAATCGTTTCCAGAAACTGATTAAAGGCATATTAAGAAGACTGGACATGATGTTGCTTGATGCTTCACCAGATAACAGTTACCTCTTTTTAAATGGCAAAGAAGTTTAAAAAAAAAGTTTCATTGTTTAACTTGTAACACTTTCTCATATATACAAAATATGCACCAAACGATTTCGAAATTAAGGTATGTTTTAAACGTTTTCGAAAATAAGGTATGTTTTAAACGTTTTCGAAAATAAGGTATGTTGCAAACGTTTTCGAAAATAAGATATGTTGTAAACGTTTTCGAAAATAAGATCACACAGATCGCATGACTGCGTTCTACGGGTCGTCTCATGCAATCAATGTGGCGCCTACAAAATCGTTAGACAGTTAGAAATAAACAGGGGGATAACTCTTATAAATAAACGAGACGGAGAAGCAGTTATGACCAAACATTGTTTGTTTAATTGGTTTGTTTTCCCTCGCCGTGCAGAGTTAACTATTTGGCGAGCAGACAAGGGAGTCCGGGTGCGTTACCATAACACTTTCCGAATAGATCCCTTAGTTCTTTTACGTGCCCAGTGTATAACACCAATACACGCAATGTCATTTCTCCTGGTAATCTTTGACCTGTAGTTGAGTGGAAGACGCTGAAAAGCAACCCTTAAATGTCCAGAAGCCGGACCGGGATTTGAACCTCAGACCTCTGGATTGACACTCTAGTGTGTTAACCACTTGACTACCCCGCCACTCACGTTGGTTGTATCAGGCTCATGGATATATAAATGTACAGGGTCAGTTCGGGGCGACCGTTTATACAAAGACGGCATATCAAATGTACAAACAGCAATTTGTTTCGGACTAATTTTATAGATGAATTTTGGAGAAAGGTTAACTCTTAAACATTTGTTTCAGCCGTGTGTACACAAAAGTGTGAATTTGGAGGAACTTGTATAAGAGATGGAAAGTGTGCCTGTTCGCCTGGATCAACAGGAGAATTCTGCGAAACTCGTAAGTTTTCAGACTTGTATAGGTTAAGACGTAGGAATCTGGTTATTCCTATTTCGTAGGAAATGATTTATCAACTCTAGAAATAACGGAATGCAAACAAGTATGTGTATTGTACAACAAATGAAAAGTATAGCAGAACAGAGATAGATGACTGTATGTTATACAATATATAGTACTCGTGTATATATAGGATCTGACATGAGTTGTTATTTTAGATAAAGTTTTATTAAACGAGTTCAAGAAATTTGTTATTAAGCGAGCCTCTGTCGAGCTTATTAACAACTTTCTTGGACGAGTTTAATAAAACTTTATGAAATGACAACGAATGTCTGATTCTTTTTATCACATGACGAAACACAAAAAGAAAATCGGGTTTTCCCAAAGCTATCATAGTTTAATTTTGTCAATATATCGTATAGCAATGCCACCAAAAATATGTCGAGGTCATACACGGTCAAAAAATAGTCCCAACATTTAATACTTAATTAATAAAAAAACAAAATATTTGATCATGTAATTAATCATCAAAACACAAAAAAATAAGATATGTACAAGTAAACGGGTTGAATTAACATAATTTCAATAGACACTCAAAGTATCACCCCTGACGTCACACTGCATATACACAAGCGTATTGACCTTCTAGATATATATATACATGTTAGTGAGATTCACAGTCAAAGACGACACGTTTTCGTTTCCTCGCTACTTCTAGGCTAGAAAAATAACTAAAATACCAGTGTTTGTAGCAGGATTTACGTTTTTATTAAATGTGCCACCAAATATATTTCCGGCAAACATGTTGTTTAATGCACCCTGGATCAGTCATTTTGTAAACATACGCGGATAAATTCACAAATAGTGATTCGGTCATCTTTTATTACACTAGTTTGTATATAAAGAAATACGTATATTATATCGGATACACGCAACGTCATGTGATAAATATTAATACTAAACACATACGTCCACATTGTCTCAATAATGTATGAATCAGAAGTTTAGATAAGGAGGAGTATACTGTTCTGTTCCCTCCTATATTTCTCTTATGACTTAACGAAACGCTATGTTTATGGGTACTGAACAGAATCGACTCACCCAGACGATCTTTTTTAGTACCCACAACATAGGGTTTGAGTGGAAAATAAGATGTTTTGAAATTTAAAATACTCGCCTTATCTGGAGCTCTAATGAATCATCCTGATTAAAAAGGAATCAGCATATAGCCAATCAGCTTATTCCTATGTCATGAGTATGTAAAGACGTAGGTCATTAGATAGCCACCACAGGTACACCACGTTACAGTACAGTATGAGTGCACTTAAACACGTTTCAATTAGATTCTATATTATTTTAAACCTGCAGCAGTATATGTCTTTAAGTCCTCAGTAAGCTGTGTGTTATTTCACCATCTACACTAAATATGTATAAAGAATAATTTCCCTTGTGGTCCAGTTTGACAAAGTTCTTCAACAGATGCTAAATTGTGCAGACTGCGTATCTCAAAATGAGTGCTCATACAAGTATGACTCTCCGAAGAGGCAAGGAGACCTTATCATCTCAACAACCACACAACAACAACATGGCTCAAATACGTGTATGTGTGCGCACGAGTGAGCACTATTCTCACAAGATGAAGTAAAATTGTGATTGGCATTCAAAACGCAAACTTTTATTATTTCACTGTTTACATGTTTACACGTTTTTTTCACTAACCGACAGATTTGTAACAATGTACTTTATACAATTGTACAATGTACAATATACTCAACATAATATTCAAAGTAAACCAGATAAGTAAAATGTGATATTACTATTTGTTGAATAAGGAATTAAGACTACACGACAAATGCCTTTACCTGGAATTGTCATCTTCATCTGTACCATCTTGTGTCATAATATTAGTATGGAGAATCACACAGTAACAAAGATACATATTTCATAAAAATGCATGTTAGCGGCGCTTGGCCAAATCCAACCGTAAGATATTTGTACCGAATGAACATCCAGTTAGTGCAGTTATAGATGGTTCAGCACTGATCATCATTTCGTCATATATGGTTCAACAATGATCCAATTAGTCTTATCTGGTTCAACATTGATCACGAGTTAGTCTTATTTGGTTCAACACTGATCACAAATTAGTCTTATATTGGTTAAACACTGATCACCAATCTTGTATGGTTCAAAACTGATTAGCAATTAGTCTTATATGGTTCAAAGCTGATCACCAATAAGTCTTATATGGTTCAATACTGATCATTAATTAGTCGAATATAGTTCAACACTTATCATCAATTAGTCTGATATGGTTCAACACTGATCACCAATTAATCTTATATGGTTCAACACTTATCATCAATTAATTTTATGCGGTTCTATACTTATTATCAATTAGTCTTATATAGTTTACAACTTATCATCAATTAGTCTTATATGGTTCAACACTGATCACCAATTAATCTTATATAGTTCAACACTTATCATCAATTAGTCTTATATAGTTCAACACTTATCCACAATTAGTCTTATATGGTTTAACACTTATCATCAATTAGTCTTATATGGTTCAACACTTATCATCAATTAGTCTTATATAGTTCAACACTGATGATAAATTAGTCTTATATGGTCAAAAACTTATCACTTATTAGTCTTATATGGTTCAACACGTATCAACAATTAGACGTATATGGTTCAACACTTATCATCAATTAATCTGATATGGTTCAACACCTATCATCAATTAGTCTTATATGGTTCAACACTTATCATCAAATAGTCTTACACGGTGCAACACTTATCATCAATTAGTCTTATATGGTTCAACACTTATCATCAATAAGACGTATATGGTTCAACACTTATCATCAATTTATCTGATATGGTCCAACACCTATCATCAATTAGTCTTATATGGTTCAACACTTATCATCAATTAGTCTTATATGGTTCAACACTTATCATCAATTAGTCTTTTAAGGTTCAACACTTATCATCAATTGGTCTTATATTGTTCAACACTTATCATCAATTAGTCTTACATGGTGCAACCCTTATCATCCATAAGTCTTATATGGTTCAACACCTATCATCAGTTAGTCTTATATAGTTCAAAACTGATGTTAAATTAGTCTTATATGGTTCAAAAATGATCACCAACTAGTCAATTAGTCTCATTTGGTACTACACTTATCATCAATTAGTCTTCTATGGTTGAACAGTTATCATCAATTAGTCTTATATAGTTCAACACTGATGATAAATTAGTCTTATATAGTTCAAAACTGATCACCAATTAATCTTTAATGGTTCAACACGTTTCATCAATTAGTCGTATAGAGTTCAACACTGATCATAATATAGTCTTATATGGTTCAAAACAGATCATCAATTAGTATTATATGGTTCAACACTTATCATCAATTAGTCTAATATAGTTCAACACTGTTGATAAATAAGTCTTATATGTTCAAAACTTATCACTTATTAGTCTTATATGGTTCAACACTTATCATCAATTAGACGTATATGGTTCAACACTTATCATCAATTTATCTGATATGGTTCAACACCTATCATCAATTAGTCTTATATGGTTCAACACTAATCATCAATTAGTCTTATATGGTTCAACACTTATCATCAATTAGTCTTATATGGTTCAACATTTATCATCAATTAGTATTATATGGTTCAACACTTATCATCAATTAGTCTTATATAGTTCAACACTGATGATAAATTAGTCTTATATGGTTCAAAACTGATCACCAATAACTCTTTTATGGTTCAAGACTTATCATCAATTAGTCGTATATAGTTCAACACTGATGATTAATTAGTCTTAAATGGTTCAAAACTGATCACCAATTAGTCTTTTATGGTTCAAGACTCGTTATCAATTAATCTTATATGGTTCAATACTTATCATCAATTAATCTTATATGGTTCAACACTTATCATCAATTAGTCTTATATGGTTCAACACTTACATGTATCATCAATTAATCTTATATGGTTCAACACTTATTATCAATTAGTCTTATATGGTTTAACACTTATCATCAATTAGTCTTATATGGTTCAACACTTATCATCAATTAGTCGTATGTAGTTCAAAACGGATGATACATTAGTCTTATATGGTTCAAAACCGATCATCAATTACTCTTATATGGTTCAACACTTATTATCAAGTAGTCTTCTATGGTTCATCACTTATCATCAATTAATCTTATATAGTTCAACACTGATGATAAATTAGTCTTATATGGTTCAAAATGATCACCAATTAGTCTTTAATGGTTCAACACGTATCATCAATTAGTCGTATATAGTTCAACATTGATGATAATATAATCTTATATGGTTCAAAACCGATCACCAATTAGTCTTATATCGTTCAACACTTATCATCAATTAGTCTTATATAGTTCAACACTGATGATAAATTAGTCTTATATGGTTCAAAACTGATCACCAATTAGTAATATATGGTTCAATACCGACCACTAATTAGTCATAGATGGTTCAGCACTTATCATCAATTAGTCATATATGGTTCAACACTTATCATCAAATAGTTTTATGTGGTTCAACACTGATCCTATATAGCTAATCAATGATCACTTATTTGTCATAGATGGATTAACCTTTATCCCCAATTAGTCATAGATGGTTCAAGAATCGTCTGTAAAGCAGAATAAAATAATAAACTTTCGCGTGAATTCGCAAACAGGTAATAGTTTTACTTCCGTTTAAGTCAGTTCGTTTTCGATTAGCGGTCACAATCTTTTAACCTGACTGTTTAATTCACAATTAGTCCTCAATTCTGTAATTCACGTATCAACGTTCGTTATATGAGCACTCAATGTCTGTATATCACATATCAACGTTCATAATATAAGCAGTCAATTACTGTAATTTACGTATTCAGGTTCACAATATAAGCACTCAATGTTTGTTATTCAACTAGCCGTTTGTACAATAAAAGCACACACTTTTAATGATTCACGTATCCACGTTTACAATATAAGCACTCAATTTCTGTCATTTTACAGGTGTCCTCTGCGATAATTGAAGTACTCCATTTCTGTAATTCACGTTTACAAGTGTCCTCTTAATAATAGAAGCACTCCATTTCTGTAATTCACGTTTTACAAGTTTCCTCTTAAATGCAAGAAGCACTCCATATCTATTATTCACATTTTACAAGAGTCCTCTTGAATAATAGAAGCACTCCATATCTGTTATTCACGTTTTACAAGTGTTTTCTTAATTAATAGAATCATTCCATATCTGTTATTCACGTTTTACAAGTGTCTTCTTAAATAATTGAATCATTCCATTTCTGTAATTCACGTTTTACAAGTGTCTTCTTATATAATAGAATCATTCCATATCTGTTATTCACGTTTTACAAGTGTCTTCTTAAATAAAAGAAGCACTCCATATCTGTTATTCACGTTTTACAAGTTTCCTCTTAAATAAAAGAAGCACGACATATCTGTTATTCACGTTTTACAAGTATTTTCCTAAATAATAGAATCATTCCATATCTGTTATTCACGTTTTACAAGTGTCTTCTTAAATAATAGAATCATTCCATATCTGTAATTCACGTTTTACAACTGTTCTCTTAAATAATAGAATCATTCCATTTCTTTAATTCACGTTTTACAAGTGTCTTCTTAAATAATAGAATCATTCCATATCTGTAATTCACGTTTTACAAGTGTTTTCTTATATAATATAATCAATCCATATCTGTAATTCACGTCTTACAAGTGTTTTCTTATATAATAGAATCATTCCATATATGTTATTCACGCTTTACAAGTGTCTTCTTAAATAATAGAATCATTCCATTTCTGTAATTCACGTTTTACAAGTGTCTTCTTATATAATAGAATCATTCCATATCTGTTATTCACGTTTTACAAGTGTCTTCTTAAATAATAGAATCATTCCATTTCTGAAATTCACGTTTTACAAGTGTTTTCTTCAATAATAGAATCATTCCATATCTGTAATTCACGTTTTACAAGTGTCCTCTTAAATAAAAGAAGCACTCCATATCTGTAATTCACGTTTTACAAGTGTCCTCTTAAATAATAGAAGCACTCCATTGCTGTTATTCACGTTTTACAAGTGTCCTCTTAAATAATAGAAGCACTCCATTGCTGTAATTCACGTTTTACAAGTGTCCTCTTAAATGCAAGAAGCACTCCATATCTGTAATTCACGTTTTACAAGTGTCTTTTTAAATAATAGAAGCACTCCATATCTGTAATTCACGTATTACAACTGTTCTCTTAAATAATAGAATCATTTCATATCTGTAATTCATGTTTTACAAGTGTCCTCTTAAATAAAAGAGCAACTCCAAATCTGTTATTCACGTTTTACAAGTGTCTTCTTAAAAAATAGAATCATTCCATATCTGTAATTCACGTTTTACAAGTGTTTTCTTAAATAATGGAATCATTCCATATCTGTTATTCACGTTTTACAAGTGTCCTCTTAAATAATAGAATCATTCCATATCTGTTATTCACGTTTTACAAGTGTCCTCTTAAAGAATATAATCGTTCCATATCTGTAATTCACGTTTTACAAGTGTCTTCTTAAATAATAGAATCGTTCCATATCTGTAATTCACGGTTACATATCTATAATTCACGTTTTACAAGTGTCCTCTTAAATAATGTAATCATTCCATTTCTGTAATTCATGTTTTACAACTGTTCTCTTAAATAATAGAATCATTCCATTTCTGTAATTCACGTTTTACAAGTGTCTTCTTAAATAATAGAATCATTCCATATCTGTAATTCACGTTTTACAACTGTTCTCTTAAATAATAGAATCATTCCATTTCTGTAATTCACGTTTTACAAGTGTCTTCTTAAATAATAGAATCATTCCATATCTGTAATTCACGTTTTACAAGTGTCCTCTTAAATAATAGAATCATTCCATATCTGTAATTCACGTCTTACAAGTGTTTTCTTATATAATAGAATCATTTCATATCTGTTATTCACGTTTTACAAGTGTCTTCTTAAATAATAGAATCATTCCATTTCTGTAATTCACGTTTTACAAGTGTCTTCTTAAATAATAGAATCATTCCATATCTGTAATTCACGTTTTACAACTGTTCTCTTAAATAATAGAATCATTCCATTTCTGTAATTCACGTTTTACAAGTGTCTTCTTAAATAATAGAATCATTCCATATCTGTAATTCACGTTTTACAAGTGTCCTCTTAAATAATAGAATCATTCCATATCTGTAATTCACGTCTTACAAGTGTTTTCTTATATAATAGAATCATTTCATATCTGTTATTCACGTTTTACAAGTGTCTTCTTAAATAATAGAATCATTCCATTTCTGTAATTCACGTTTTACAAGTGTCTTCTTATATAATAGAATCATTCCATATCTGTTATTCACGTTTTACAAGTGTCTTCTTAAATAATAGAATCATTCCATTTCTGAAATTCACGTTTTACAAGTGTTTTCTTCAATAATAGAATCATTCCATATCTGTAATTCACGTTTTACAAGTGTCCTCTTAAATAAAAGAAGCACTCCATATCTGTAATTCACGTTTTACAAGTGTCCTCTTAAATAAAAGAAGCACTCCATATCTGTTATTCACGTTTTACAAGTGTCCTCTTAAATAATAGAAGCACTCCATTGCTGTAATTCACGTTTTACAAGTGTCCTCTTAAATGCAAGAAGCACTCCATATCTGTAATTCACGTTTTACAAGTGTCTTTTTAAATAATAGAAGCACTCCATATCTGTAATTCACGTTTTACAACTGTTCTCTTAAATAATAGAATCATTTCATATCTGTTATTCATGTTTTACAAGTGTCCTCTTAAATAAAAGAGCAACTCCAAATCTGTTATTCACGTTTTACAAGTGTCTTCTTAAATAAAAGAAGCACTCCATATCTGTTATTCACGTTTTACAAGTTTCCTCTTAAATAAAAGAAGCACTCCATATCTGTTATTCACGTTTTACAAGTGTCTTCTTAAATAATAGAATCATTCCATATCTGTAATTCACGTTTTACAAGTGTCCTCTTAAATAAAAGAAGCACTCCATATCTGTTATTCACGTTTTACAAGTGTCCTCTTAAATAATAGAAGCACTCCATTGCTGTAATTCACGTTTTACAAGTGTCCTCTTAAATGCAAGAAGCACTCCATATCTGTAATTCACGTTTTACAAGTGTCTTTTTAAATAATAGAAGCACTCCATATCTGTAATTCACGTTTTACAACTGTTCTCTTAAATAATAGAATCATTTCATATCTGTTATTCATGTTTTACAAGTGTCCTCTTAAATAAAAGAGCAACTCCAAATCTGTTATTCACGTTTTACAAGTGTCTTCTTAAAAAATAGAATCATTCCATATCTGTAATTCACGTTTTACAAGTGTTTTCTTAAATAATGGAATCATTCCCTATCTGTTATTCACGTTTTACAAGTGTCCTCTTAAATAATAGAATCATTCCATATCTGTTATTCACGTTTTACAAGTGTCCTCTTAAATAATATAATCGTTCCATATCTGTAATTCACGTTTTACAAGTGTCTTCTTAAATAATAGAATCGTTCCATATCTGTAATTCACGGTTACATATCTGTAATTCACGTTTTACAAGTGTCCTCTTAAATAATGTAATCATTCCATTTCTGTAATTCACGTTTTACAAGTGCCTCTTAAATAATAGAATCGTTCCATATCTGTTATTCACGTTTTACAAGTGTCCTCTTAAATAAAAGAAGCACTCCATATCTGTTATTCACGTTTTACAAGTGTCTTCTTAAATAATAGAATCGTTCCATATCTGTAATTTACGTTTTACAAGTGTCTTCTTTAATAATAGAATCATTCCATTTCTGTAATTCACGTTTTACAAGTGTCTTCTTAAATAATATAATCGTTCCATATCTGTAATTCACGTTTTACAAGTGTCTTCTTAAATAATAGAATCATTCCATTTCTGTAATTCACGTTTTACAAGTGTCTTCTTATATAATAGAATCGTTCCATATCTGTAATTCACGTTTTACAAGTGTCTTCTTAAATAAAAGAAGCACTCCATATCTGTAATTCACGTTTTACAAGTGTCCTCTTCAATAATATAATCGTTCCATATCTGTAAATCACGTTTTACAAGTGTCTTCTTAAATAATAGAATCATTCCATATCTGTAATTCATGTTTTACAAGTGTCCTTATAAATAAAAGAAGCACTCCATATCTGTTATTCACGTTTTACAAGTGTCCTCTTAAATAAAAGAAGCACTCCATATCTGTTATTCACGTTTTACAAGTGTTTTCTTAAATAATAGAATCATTCCCTATCTGTAATTCACGTTTTACAAGTGTTTTCTTAAATAATATAATCATTCCAAATCTGTTATTAACGTTTTACAAGTGTTTTCTTAAATAATAGAATCATTCCATATCTGTTATTCACGTTTTACAAGTGTCCTCTTAAATAATATAATCGTTCCATATCTGTAATTCACCTTTTACAAGTGTCTTCTTAAATAATAGAATCATTCCATATCTGTAATTCACGTTTTACAAGTGTCTTCTTAAATAATAGAATCCTTCCATTTCTGTAATTCACGTTTTACAAGTGTCTTCTTAAATAATAGAATCATTTCATATCTGTAATTCACGTTTTACAAGTGACTTCTTAAATAATAGAATCATTTCATATCTGTAATTCATGTTTTACAAGTGTCCTCTTAAATAAAAGAGCAACTCCAAATCTGTTATTCACGTTTTACAAGTGTCCACTTAAATAAAAGAAGCACTCCATATCTGTTATTCATGTTTTACAAGTGTCCTCTTAAATAATAGAAGCACTCCATTGCTGTAATTCACGTTTTACAAGTGTCCTCTTAAATGCAAGAAGCACTCCATATCTGTAATTCACGTTTTACAAGTGTCTTTTTAAATAATAGAAGCACTCCATATCTGTAATTCACGTTTTACAACTGTTCTCTTAAATAATAGAATCATTTCATATCTGTAATTCATGTTTTACAAGTGTCCTCTTAAATAAAAGAGCAACTCCAAATATGTTATTCACGTTTTACAAGTGTCTTCCTAAATAATAGAATCATTCCATATCTGTAATTCACGTTTTACAAGTGTCTTCTTAAATAATAGAATCGTTCCATATCTGTTATTCACGTTTTACAAGTGTCTTCTTAAATAATAGAATCGTTCCATTTCTGTAATTCACGTTTTACAAGTGTCTTCTTAAATAATAGAATCATTTCATATCTGTAATTCATGTTTTACAAGTGTCCTCTTAAATAAAGAGCAACTCCAAATCTGTTATTCACGTTTTACAAGTGTCCACTTAAATAAAAGAAGCACTCCATATCTGTTATTCATGTTTTACAAGTGTCCTCTTAAATAATAGAAGCACTCCATTGCTGTAATTCACGTTTTACAAGTGTCCTCTTAAATGCAAGAAGCACTCCATATCTGTAATTCACGTTTTACAAGTGTCTTTTTAAACAATAGAAGCACTCCATATCTGTAATTCACGTTTTAAAACTGTTCTCTTAAATAATAGAATCATTTCATATCTGTAATTCATGTTTTACAAGTGTCCTCTTAAATAAAAGGGCAACTCCAAATCTGTTATTCACGTTTTACAAGTGTCCTCTTAAAAATAGAAGCACTCCATATCTGTAATTCACGTTTTACAAGTGTCCTTTTAAATAATAGGAGCACTCCATATCTGTAATTCACGTTTACAAGTGTCCTCTTAAATAATAGAAGCACTCCATTGCTGTAATTCACGTTTTACAAGTGTCCTCTTAAATGCAAGAAGCACTCCATATCTGTAATTCACGTTTTACAAGTGTCTTTTTAAATAATAGAAGCACTCCATATCTGTAATTCATGTTTTACAAGTGTCTTCTTAAATAATAGAAGCACTCCATATCTGTAATTCAAGTATTTCATGGTAATAGTAAAATCACCAACTTTCTGAAATTCACGTAGCAACTGTATGAGCCCTCAACGCCTCAGAATTCATTTTCAGAAAAATTGATATCTATATTCATATTTCCCAGTACTACAATATTTACCTCCCCTGGCCAAAGTCTTGTATGTTTAAACGGGAAATATCAAATAAAATGTTAGTATTTAACTACATGGACAATATCAGTACATAACTACATGGACATAGTTTATTAAATCAAGTTGCTGATATTATTGGATAAAACAAAATATTACATACCTGTACATTTTCCGGCGCAAATACATGCAGATTGTTATGCGCAGTTCAGACACGACATATTACAATTCCGTATTGTACACGTGAATAATATGGACGTGTGACGTCAGACAGTGCGCGGACTGCTTTCAGCGAGGTTCCCGTTTTGAATCTGCGTCGTAAAATATGCAGACAACCAGTACTATTTAGGAAAATCGTTTATATTGTATGTATCGAAAACCTAGCGTCAAAGTTAATAAAAACTCATAAATATAGATTATGTTAGTCATTTTCTCCCACAAAACAATAACAATTTAATTTGATGATGTTATTGGGTGGGACCTACGTATTAGAATACATAATATGGGGTGTGGTCTGAGTATTGTAAAAACTATTCATTCGCCATTAAATCCTTCATTTTACGATTAAAAAATTATCTCTATAACAAAAAAAATGAAATCTGTATATGGATTACTTTTTTTAATCTTAATAGATTGTAGATATACTTAAAGCAAAATTACGTTCTCGGTCTAGTCAAATATCGATTTGTCCAATTTTCAATTCTTTTTTTTTTTCTGTGTTCTGAAAACAGAGATATTTGTGTTTCATCGAACAAATGTAAATGTGACCAACCTCGATATGGGATTGACTGTGAAAAGGGTAACATCAAATTTAACTCTTTCCCACATACAAAACAATTGCAGCAGACGACTATGAGCTCATGCAGAGAAGGATATGGTAAATATTCATAAACAGAGGTTAAAACAATTGTAACAGAATTGACGACAGTACGGCAAACGGAGAAATTGCTTATCATGAGCAATTTATTCCTTTGTGATGTGTTATCAAAAAACTCCGCTGCAGATGCCATGGAATACATCTGTATGTGGGTGAGGGTTCATACAGCAAAACATGCCATGGAATAAGATACATATGGAGAGGACATCAAAATGGCTGAATTTTAATTTTTGTTATTTTGTTTTCGTTTATTGTGAGATTCCCAATCGATGGATCTAAGGTGTCTAGTTTTATCAAAGACGCACGCTCGGTAGTACGTGTTACTTTGTATTTTTAGTCAAACAATGTATACAACGTAATTAATAATGGATTTTATTATTTCTCTAGTCAAATAGACCAGCTCTGTTGGTCATAGTGTTTGTCGTTCAACTGCGTTCAGCTGCGATAGCTCATATAAGCCGTTCCGCGAGAAAACCAACATTATGGTCTCTGCGTAATGTATCGACATAGATCAGCCTGCGCAGACGGCCCAGGTTAATCCAGGCCGACACATTCCGTCTCAGGGGGATATAGGTATAGAGTAATTATTCAAGAAACAGAAACGTGTCTGTCCAGGTTGGCCTGCGCGGCATGCTTAGGCTGATCCGGATCGATACTTTACGTAGAACCCACAATGTTAGTTTTCTCATGGAACGGCTTTTATGGTAACGACGAGTGCTATTAATAGTCTTGTGGTCGAACGGTGGCTCGGAAACACACGTTAGAACAGGCTATCGGGGTAATATTTAATAATCTGTTGCAACAGGCTATAAACTTTAAATAATAAACTAACTATTGTTAGACAGCTATCAAAAAAAGATTTTGCATACATTGCACATAATTGTGTCATGATCTTGACTCATCTATCCCCTTTTCTACTGTAGGTAACTATAAATCAGCAAATGAGCGATGCTGCATGCAATCCAACCTTAGCGTTATAAATACACATATGAAAAAAATACTTGTCTGCTTATTCATTCTAAAGATCATTATAGACAAATGCTTTACTCAAGTTTCTTAATTTTTTTTTTAAATTATTCGCAAACAGTGCAGAGACAGATAAGACGTGCGGATGGGCTGGCCGCTCTGGATCTGCACTGGTCGCAAATACCATAAATATTCTTTTTTAAAAGGACTACATGAAACGAAACCGATTCTAGAATTGGCGACGGCTGAATATCAATACCAGCTTGTCATTCCACGCAGTCTGATCAGGATGTTCTCTGTGCGTATCCATTCGCACAAGCATACCTCTGCTGAATGGTTATGACAAAAAACCAACATAAACTCATGTTTGCGATGCGACGCGAAAACCAACCTTAAGGCTCTTACGACCAATTTACGACCATATCAGCCAGTGCGTTTGTTATCTTGTCTTTACTCTGTTTGCCAATTGTTTGTAGACGACTTATCTTTAGAAGTATCCTTTAGGATTCTTAAAATGTATGTGCATATAAATATATTTTCCACACGTTTAATAATTGCAAAACTTAGGTAATTGTTTGGTGGAAAGTAATAAGGTTTCTAGATTCAATCTATATATTCAAATAAATGCCCTACGAACCGGGTCCTCCGAGGACCCGCACGAATTCTGGTTTTTCGTTTTCGCCATGCGCTGGTTCGAAACCGTTGCATTCATTCTCTATTTCAGTTGGTTGTACACTTCCGGATGTTCCACAGACCGTGGTTATAAATGAAACAATGACGGAGACCTTTTTTGAAATTGGTGCCACCTTGCGACGTGATGCAATGTCGTGTCCAACTGGTTATATTATTTCAACAGACAGCAGTCTTATTTGTCTCAGAAATAACTCCTGGTCCGGTAAACCCCACTGTGTGGAAGGTAATTTACTCATTGTATTAGTAGTCTTATCTTTAAGCATCAAAGGACAGAAAGCTAGATGTGTGTTTGTTAAGCACTTGGACACCATTTCGTCTTTCAATGTCCGTACGATGTCGGTATTTATTGACAGTTAATACGATGTGCGATTTCCGCCTGAACTCGTAAGACATCGGCAATGTTCGTGGACAAGACCGATCTCTAACGACCTTATTCTGTAATCACCTAGCCTTTAAGGGATGTTCCATCTTAAGGTCCAGAAAAGAACATAAGAGATGGAAGAGAGCGTAGATATGTTCAGTAATTCCAGTGCGTTCTTGAAATACTTCATTAGTCCAGAACTACTTATTCGCGAACAAAGCACGTTTAAGTTAGAATGTCGCGAAGTTGCGAGAATTGACTCAGACGGAAATTTGCTTCGTCAAACCAATTATTGGCTGAAGGAGAAGTTATTCTCAATGAACGTAACAGACGAGGAGGTAAAACAAAAAACGGCAGAGCAAGTACGTATAGAGCAAATATTTCGTGTACAAACACAGCAGCAGCAGCAGGCTCTGTTCAAACAAATAGAACATCAGCAAATCCTTCTTGACCAACAACAGAACAAAGAAAAGGAAATCTCGTCATCGATTAGACTCCCGATATTAGATATTATTCCCTTCAATAGTGAAACAATGCGATGGATTTAATTGTGGGATTCATTCGAGTGTGCAATTCACAAAAACAAGAAATTATCAAACGTTAATAAATTCAATTATTTGAAAGGAAAACTGCGATGACGCAGCACGTGCACTATCCGGAATGTTGTTATCTAACACAAATCATGCCATTGCGTTCAAGTTCTCGGAGAAAGATTTGGGAAAATACTAGAAGTTATTGATCAGCATTACACTGAAATAATCAGTTTACAGTGTCCTATTAATACCACACAGAGTTTCATGACATTTCTGGATACATTATTCAGACATCTTCGATGTCTGGGGGTATTACATCAAGAAGTCGACCAAGTAATTGTGTAAGGACAAAATTGCCTCAAGATGTGCTACTTCAGCTCAAAATACAGAACGCAGTTTCAAATAAATGGACAACTTCTAAATTAATTGAGAGTTTAACAACCTACGTGACGGCTTGTAAAATATCTGAAAAAGTTACAAAGCCTGTAATGGATAGTCAAAAGGTTAAAGTGCTTACAAACCGTCAAAATTTAACCGTTACTCCGTTCATTCCAAAGTAAGATTATTGTCGCCAACCGACCGTTACCTCTGGTGAAGTATTAAGGGTATGACAATTCCTCGTTTGGAACTTATGGCAGTACTAATTGGGGTGAGATGTGTCAAATTCGTTCAGTCACAACTAAATCTTGATATTGACAAAGTAGTTGAATGGACAGATTCACAATGTGTACTTTCTTATAAACTATCCGTGTTTGTAAGCAACCGAGAGAAATAAATTAAAGGCCATCCCAAGATCAGATTTAGGTACATTTCAACGAAAGAAAACCCGGTAGATGTCGTGACACGCGGGACTACGGTGCGGCAGCATATGAAAGACTGTTTATGGTGGCATGGACCACAATGGTTATTGCAAAAAGAACAAATATGGCCAAATGCAGAAAATGATGCAGAGAAAGTTGACTTATCCGAGTATATGACCAAAGTATGCCACAGTAAATGTGTTAGAGAAGTGAACATGTTGCAATAAAAACAATGTAAAAATGCGTCAATTTAAACATGTAGCCCGTTTGAGATAATCTGCAATAGTGTTATCAAAGAAAGAAACGTTTACCGGATTAGTCATAGAAAGAGCTCATAGCGGAGTTTCTCAAACTACTCTTAAAAACATTAGACTCCGGTAATGGATAGCACACGGTTGTGCGTCCGTTCGTACAGTTTTGCGACCATGCTTGATTTGCCGGTGTCATTGAGGAGCTCCCTATACACTACCACCCTTTTCGCCATTACAAAGCAGTAGGGCGATAGAAGCTACGCCCTTTACGAGAACAGGTCTAGATTATCTAG
This sequence comes from Serripes groenlandicus, assembly GCA_031761405.1. NCBI lineage: Eukaryota > Metazoa > Mollusca > Bivalvia > Cardiida > Cardiidae > Serripes > Serripes groenlandicus. The sequence continues at coordinate 61,189,625 of JASEVX010000002.1, forward strand.
GACCATTGTACATTAAAGAGAATGATGAAACACAGACAGTTTGGGTCTGTTTATTCACTTGCCTTGTTACGCATGCTATTCATTTGGAAACTATTGCTTAATATGACGGCCACGGAATTTTAGCTGTGTTTTAGACATTTCATAGGGCTGCGAGGTTCTCCTGTTGAAATTATAAGTGACAACTCTCGTCATTTCAAATGCTAGACCGTAAGTGTACGGAGGAGAGGATATCCATTCAAGCATAATGCTTACTCCAGCGCATTTTCTAACTTTAAATAAAAAAATCGGTTTTCCTGATACAGAGTTAGATACACGGGGCACTGACTTCCTCGTTCATGAAAGTTCTGCTATAATACTTTAATATTTGAAGAAAAGGGAACAGAAGTTGCTCAACGCATTTCGGAAACTTTGGTGTAGTGAATATTTAGCAAGTTTAATGCCCCAGTCAGACACACACATTGCGGATAGGACGGATGTCAGCGGTTAGATACGTTCCCTTTGAATTGACACAATGAGGATAGATAAGGATAGATACGGACTACTTACCTTCCATTACCTTCTGATACCTTTAAATGCGGATATATGCGGGTAGATACCTTTAGATACGGACTGTTGCCTATGCCTTGCGAATATAAGGGGTGACATACACATTCGCCATTGGCATTTTGAACATAAATTTATTTCTAACACCTATATTTCTTTGACCTTTATCGGACATTTATTAATTTCAACTTCATTTGTAGGTGGGATCAAGATTAAAACATTAAAGGTTCAAGAGATATTAATTGATTTATGTTAAAATTAATTGATTTATCTTCATTTCGCAAACCTTTATTTCTTTGTCCTTTGGTGACCCCACTTTTGAAATTAACACGTTTATGAAATGGTGACCCCACTGTTACAATTGACAAGCATTGCACCGCACCATCACTGCACAATACGCCACTGCCATGGTACCGATCCGGCCTCTCAGTTGTAATGGTGCTTTATATACGGTCTCTGTCTCTTCGACGCCCTGCTGGTGTTGTTGTCGTAAAACCGTCTCTCCAAATCATCCAAAACAGCATCATCTCTCCACGAGCCGGGGATGAGTTTGTGCTGCTCGTTCTCACGGTCGCCAAGTGCACCATCATCTGCGCAGGCCGTCGTCAACATATTGTGAAGTGTCACACACGCTATCACCATGGACTCTACGTACTGCGGATCCTTTCGGAGGGCTGTGAGCAGGCAGTCCCAGCGTTTGGCCAGTAAGCCAAAGGCATTCTCCACACATTGTCTAGCACAGGAAAGGCAATAGTTGAAGACCCGCTCGTTCTCTTCTAGAGACGTAGCAGCGAAGGGCTTCATAATCCACTCGTTGAGAATATATTCAGGTTCGGGGATGCCGATGGTGTTGGACATGACTGCATCTCGCAGAGCCGACTCGTTCTACAGCTGGGCATCCGATGCTGCCCCTGGGGCATCGACTTGGGCTCACATGAACCTGTAGTTCGCGTCAACGAGGTATTGGAGCACAATGGAGTGGTACCTCTTGTAGTTGTAGAAGTCGGACCCTCCGTGGGCAGGACACCGGATGCGTATGTGCTTGCCATCCAAGGCACCTAGCGCATGGTGAAAGTTCCATAGGCTGCAGTAGCCTGCAGTGACCCACCTCTCAGCTGTCGTCGGGTTGGTGAAAACTTCGTCGGCGTTCTCGTCCAAAATGGCCTGACAGACGACCCTGAATATAAGGGAGATGGTGTTGTGCGGCACATAGGACAGGTACATCATCGACTTGTAGCAGTCCCCCGTGGCCAGGTGCCAGAGTGTGATGGCCACTTTCAGTCAAACCGCCTGTGGGTCTCTGTACTATGTGTCTTTCTTCTGTAGTCTCGGCGTGAGTCGCTCCTACACGTCTAGGAATATCTCGGGGTTGAGCATGGTGACTTTGTGGAACGCCACCACATCCTAGTTCCTCAAGAGAATCATGAGGTTTCCATATGCTCCCTGTTCCGGCCTGAGAGTGATCCAACGGAGAACCCAACACCTCTTCTCCCGGCGTGCCATCCAGATGCGCAAGAGCTGTGTATAGATGAGTGTGAGGTTAATTTTGGACTGGCTGAGTCTCAGCAAAAGAAGTCTGCGTTTGTTCCCCACGGCTGTGAAACTAGGAAGACACCAATGGTTATGTCAGAAGACCATCCAGTATACATAGACCGAGAAACTTTCCCATTTGTTTTGCCAAAGTGGTAGAGATCATCGCACAAGAAGTTAATGGAACGCAGGAGTTCGTAACAATCCCTATGTATCCGTATCTAAAATGGGCTATTGTCAATAATCCGCATTCATCCCAACAAATAGGTATCTGTCAGTATTGGAACGCAAGCAATCCGAATTGAAACGGGTCGTTGAGGGGGACTGTACCGAGGGCTTGGCGTGAAATAGTTGTAACTAAAATTGGTAATTTTTTACCAAGGTTAATCACCTCGCCATAAAGTCTTTATAAGCGTTAAATAATTGTTCATGGTAAACGATGCTCGTTCTGAGCAATGGCACCTAAATTTGCATTGTTTACAAAAGGGTCGAAATTGCCCCTACACCAGGGTTTTCAAAATAGGTTTTAAGTTACAACTGTTTCACGCCATGCCCTCGGTATGTGTAGAAGGTCCATGTTGATCTTAAGTGGTACCGTTATCGTTCTGTACGGAAGTTACGTCTGTGATTTCCAAGGTTTCCAGGCGGTCCTGTAAAGACTAAATGGTGGTCAATACTTGGTTTCTGGTCAGCCGGTATCAAGAGACAGCTCATCGCGCAAAGTGCAAACTTAAGTATCAACGTATTCCATCAATTCGATCCTTAATTATTCCAATTCAGATTCGAACATATGCTTCATATATTGTTAGCTATTTTTCACATCTGTCACTTCACTTCTCAGACCAGACATTATGTTTATTATCTTGTCTAATTTAGATTCGAACATACACTTCATATATTGTAAGCTATTTTCAAATCTGTCACTTTACTTCTCAGACCAGACATTATGTTTATTATCTTGTCCAATTTAGATTCGAACATACACTTCATATATTGTTAGCTATTTTTCAGATCCGTCACTTCACTTCTCAGACCAGACATTATGTTCATTTTCTTGTCCAATTTAGAAGCCATTGAAATTGAGGTGCCACTGCTGGCCTGAATATGTGACGCCATCATTGAATTTTCCGAGATCGGATTTTCTGTCTTGGTCGTTGTTCTATCTCTCTCTATGAAAACGCTTCTGTTACAATCATATAAACTAGCAGTGTATACACTATTGAATTAGCCTAACTAAGAATATTACTTACTGATGCATTATGTGGAATTGTCTCATGTGATCCGCCTTTTTGTTTGAACTGTTTACTATTGTTCGGATCAATTTCACTGCGAATGGTTTCGTAAAGGCAGTCAATTTTAGAACATGTAGCCGAGCCCCGGTAGCTCAGTCGGTAGCGACGCGGGCTGTCAATCCAGGGATTGTGAGTTCGAATCCCGGCTCGGCCAACTTTCTTTCCGACGTTTGACAAAAGTCATTACGACATGCGTCATTCGTCTTCCACCAATGGACTAAGTCTATGTGGAAAAGCAGTCAGTTGCTTGGGAGGATTGTTGTGTGGAGTACTGGTGTGAGAAAACCAGGAAACACATGAGTAGGTGAACTGGCCGCCGTGATATGACTGAGAAATTGTTTAAAACGGCGTTAAACCCCAATCAATCAAATGAGTATCCGCGTAGTCTGATCTGGTTCATCAATGTTCGCTATTAAGTAATTAGAAAGTTTCAAATAACTTCTCTTAATCGATATCCATTTGAACCCTTAGCATGGATGCACATGTATATATTTTCAATATGCGTATTAATTACGGATAGGTAGGTTCTCATAAAGAACCGCTTCACTAATGTATACAAATGATCGTCTGCTGCATAGGGATCAAAATTGAAATGCTTGATCGCGTTTCTGTATGAAGACGAATCGACACATATCAATGAAAGGGATAAATCATATACACTCTGAAATATATGTTTAATGTTATCATATATCATTTTCTCTTATGGACATCACAAACGAGCACATAAGTATTTGTGTTGTAATTTGGTTTGAACTAACAACATTATCTATGCTTCACCAGTTTCACTGGAGGTAAGTGATACAGACAATCTGCAATTTCTTTTTTTGCCACGTTTTTTTTGCAAAAGTCATCTGCTGCAGTGCGTCAAAATGCGTCAGTACACGGGAAAGTGTAAACACAGATCTTCCGATGTTAAGGTATGTCCTTATTTAAGCCTTAGAAAGGTCATCGCTTTACTCCGATTAATTTGAGAACGGTGTAGATCTTGATCAGACTGTGCGTATCTGGATCAACAATGTTGACAAAAGCTTGTACCTTTTCCCAAGCACGAGCTCGAATCAGAAAAAGAGTATGTTAACTCTTTCCCACATACAATACATCTGCTATGTTTACCAGTTAGTGTAAATAAAGATCAGACTATACGGATGTTAGATTTTAAGGTAAGGATATTCATATGTTACCAACAATATTGTGTGCTTTAATTTACATATGTAAATCTGATTTGTTCCAGCTTGACATGAGTCTAAGTAATGAGTTGTTTGTTCATATTTAATTACAGGTATTTGGTGCCCATATCTACAACATCCAAAAAACGGAAAGCGACTGAACACCGGCTCCTTTGTGGCGGAAAAAGCTATGTTTGAATGTAACGAAGGTTATACACTTAAAGGGTCGAGCACGTTAGTGTGTAGAGCCGACGGGGAATGGAGGCCAAAAGGCCCGCCCACATGCGAACGTAATTACTTAAAATTATTACATGCTTTTCAATTGTTTATTGAGAAATAACAATGCTTTATATACTGCTACATGTATATGAAATAATATATGAATTATAAAACATGCTTCTATCTTCAATGATATACCTTATTTCTTTCTTTCTCAATAAGTTTCTTTCTTTTCCTCGTATTATCAATTTCTTTCCGATATTGTTTTCATTATTACGCATTTTGATGCCCTCTGATCACGATATACTTTATGCTTTATGTACATAAAAGGCATCGAAATAAAATATTTATATTGTCTTGTACTCTTTTAAACGGTGGATTTATGTAAGTAATAATTGTTTATTCTGTCTTTAATTCTGTCAATTGTTAATTGGAAAAACATGAAATAAACGGAACAATTATTAAAACAGAGTTCTAGATAAGGAACGTTTTGCAATTTCTAAAATTCTAATTTGACCCTCTAACCTTATGTTTTTACTAGAAAAAGTCTTCTCAGTGATACGATAATTTTGAGTACCCGCATCATAGTGTTTAGTTGGGTGATACTTGAGATATTGTGGGGAAAAGAGCTGTTTTCCCCTCCTTATCTTGACGTCATGCTATTTTCACTTTTGTTTTTTGTATTTACCTTTTCTCGCCTGTTTGCGATACTGTCCTGTGTCAGATGGACTCTGCAACTCTTATCACGATTCGCGATAACATAGTAATACCATCCAGTGTGTTATTGTTGATGTTTTCATTTATCTTTTTCAACACAGAACATATAAGTACAACATAGGAAAGCCAACCACATGGCATTACCGACGATTGTATATTCAGATCACCCTACGTATACGCACAATCTGATCTGCATAAACCCTTTTCGCTTATGAGTTAGTTTGGTTGTATAATTTTTAAGCCGCTTTTAACATTTATTCAGTTATATTTCAATTATATCACGTTGTACCCCTACCTATATCAGTACGACAAATATGCAGCAGACATCTTTGAAAACATTAAAGCTCACATGTGCAATTCTGTTTACATGAAAGTATAATTAATAATTATTGAATAAAGTTGAGATAATTGTGGCAAATGGACAACTTGATCATTATGAGCATTTTTGTATTTTAATCACAATGTTTTTAAATGTCGTGTGATGCATTTTCGTCGAAGTATAAATGTGCGAAATGGTTAAATAATATGAATGAATTGTCTTTTTAGGGAAAATGAACACTCACCGTCAGGCGTGATTTATAATTAATACACTCGTGGATAAGTTCACCCTGCGTTCAATGAAAGTTCAATGAAAGTTTACGGTAGCAGACGGAAGCAAACGGTACCAAATCCACCGATCCAATTATAGCTTTTCATCTCTTGTACGTATCTGTCTAAAACTGTGAGCTACCAAACTGATTTGTTTATTCTTTACAGCCGTTCGATGTCCCTCTATTGAATACCTTAACGATGGATACACGTTTCAGAAATCCCTGGACGGAGAGAAGAACATTTTTGACAGAGTTGTACAATTCACTTGTAATCGAGGTATGGTTTCTATTTATTTTCTGTGTCCTTTTATATTCCCACACAAAGTCTCTGCAGTAATCTTTTTTCTGTCCTGACCACTTTTGCATGAAATAAAACCAGGGCTATTGAATCCTTCCCACATGCAGCCGTGTTTTGACGCGTGTGCATAAGAAAACATATAATTTAAAACATTGTTGCAAAAGACGAAATTGCTCATGAAGACCATTTTCTTCTTTTGTCACAATGTTTTAAACTCTTATCTCGATAGTAACATTTTCACTTAGCATAAACAGTTTAACTGATTGTTTTTGTACTGCATTTATAAATTGAATTGTTATTTATTGCCCTTGGACAAATTTTGAATATTTGAATTTTAAAATGATATTCATTGTGTTAAGAAAAGCAGTATGTCCTCATACGATATTGAAAGCATGTAGCAACAACATTTATTTACTATGTATATTTTTTCCATATGGCACTTCCGTAACACATGTCAATGGTTGTAAATGAAGTTAAACTGCAATATTTCAGACACCGTCTAAAACAATATAACGTTTACACACTCGAAGGTGTCTTCTGACTTTTTAAATGACTAACATTTTAATCAATCTGTGTACCAATATAACTAACTTGTTCCATTGTTTGCACAGATGTTAAAAACAATGGGAGAAGCTTTTAGCGAACAGAGCCGGTCTTGATCATAATGTTCATATATGCAGACTGATCAGGACATTCATTGCTCTCTAAGGTCCGAATGTCCTAGCTTGTTATCAAAGCTCATACACTAATTTATATAGTTCCATTATAATTAACCTGTGAGTCGAAATAATTCACTCTTTCATTATATTTACCCTTTCTCGCATAAAGACGCTTTCTGACGCCTCCTGCAGCAGATTAATTTTGAAATGTTCTGGCAAAAGGAGAACTTGCTCATAATGAGTAAACTCTCCTCCTGCCACAACATTTTCATATTTTATTCATCGATTGTTTTTCATTTATATAAAGTTTCCACATTTATTATCAAATGCTTTGATTTCCGTCGTGTGTTTTCTAATTGTTTACCTGTTCCTTTTCAGGTTTCGACTTGCAAGGGTCGTCGGAACGTAGATGTCAGGCAAATGGACAATGGAGTGGTGAACAATCTATTTGCAAAGGTTTGTATCTCTTGTCAAATTATCAAAATGTTGTTGAATTTCAAACACGCACATACTTGTCTCTGTCTGTCTGTCTGTCTGTCTGTCTGACCGTATGTATGTATGTATGTATGTCTGTCGGTCTGTCTGTCTGTCTGTCCATCTGTCTGTTTGACCGTATATATGTATGTCTGTCTGTATGTACGGCTGTATGTATGTGTGTCTGTATGTATGTCTGTCTGTGTGTTTGTCTTTCTGCCTTTTGATATTTCTGTCTGTTGCGAAACATTTGTTTTATTGATATACAATCAAACAGGGCAATAATAACGATAATTAATAATCTCTTTTCAGCACCAACATGTCCAGACTTCCCGCCTTTCTACAACGGAAAAATCTACTATCCTGACGGCGAGGGGGATCATCTGATTGCACACGCAGCTGAAGTTGAGTAAGTATTTAAGCAGACATCACTAATTTAACATAAGCACATTGATTATTTGAGTGGAAATAGAGGAACATTTTCATCAGATAAATTATATTTTAATTTAACAAAAGTCGAGGTTGTCTTTCATCTAAACCAGTGTTTAAGGTGCTGAACTCATGATTATAGACAGTAAAGTCAAAGTTTGCAACAGAGACCCCTTGATATTAAAATTCTTAAATATACTACCGAGAGTACATTATTTCCCTTTAGATCGCATAAGTTGCTTTTTTCATTAAGGTTTCTTATATCACTGCGACAGTTCACGTATTCTAGATTCCATTGTTAACCAGCCAGTGCAAAGATAGAACATGTGTCGGTTCAAGGGACACTCAACCATGACCGCTGACTCTTCACGGTTAACACATATAAAAAATCCATTTGTCTCTTACGTGCTTCCATTAAAGTAGTTCACGATGGTTTAGTGGTTAGCATTTGGGATTTTAGATCGGGCAACCCGGGTCGCACACAAATCGTGACGGTCAACGAGTAGTATCCTTAGATAAGGCGGTTTTCCTAGCTCAGTGCACAGGCGTCCGAATTTCCATTACAGAAAGAAATTGCGAAACACACACAATACCTCGTTAAAATATTCGAAAAGTCTCTCTAATATACGCTATGATAACAATTATCGTAATGATAATTCGGGGAATACCTCCCGTGTTACTATAAATAGCCCCTCTATACGATCTATTTAGTATAATAATAATGACAAGGTTCGCAACGACATTTTACCCCTTTGCTCAATTCGGGCAATAATTTCCGCAGAAAAACGTCTAAACCGACCTGGTCATTATTATTATACTATATGGATCGTATAGAGGGACTATTTATAGTAACACGATTTTAATGAGGTATTGGTGATTTTTCCCATTTTCATCTGTAATGGAAATTCGGATGCCTGTGCTCAGTAGATACTTGTACTGTCGACGTTATATAACTTAAATACAATTTAAAACAGAATAAAACCGACGAAATAAATTGCAAACGAAACATTACTTTCATATGTGTAGAAGATAGTTAGTAAGTAAGTAAATATCTTATTATAGAGACATGTGTATAACGAAATAGAATAATAAAAGACGGCCAACCCCACAGGCCTATATGTGACTGTTAATGAAAAATGATATTTACAAAGAACGTACATTTCACTTTCACATCGGATAAACACAAACGTTAACATCAATACACATCACAAATCGCTCATGTTGTTGATATGTTTCTTATTGCAAAGAGGGCTAGAGACATACTCTCATGACCCTATTCATTCTTATTTTATTTCAAGATGTAACGAAGACTCTACACTGTTTCCGAAAGGTTTCGATGGCTTCACTTTTTGTGAGAGTAAAGACAAATGGGGACTCAGTGAATTTACTTGTGAACGTAAGTTATTTTTATTGCTGTTGTCATTTCGTTTCAGTCTCTGGCATATTAATATATGCGCGCGTGACCTATGTACAAGTGATTGTATCATTTTGAAGACATGAGTTTATTTTCATCAATATTGTAATATTGTATGAAAACACACACCGTGGCATTAGTTGAGTGGATATTTACGCCGTTTTCAACAGTATTTCAGATATAAAACGTTGATTAAATCTCGCACTAGTAGTCGTTACATTATACTTCGAAACTAATTGGATAGTTTTCGAGCCTGGGTTAAAATCCAAGACCATTGGAGAGAAAGCCCTTTTCGTTACCGACTAAGGTACTGCAGCTCCACTCTTTGCGCAGTGAACCCAATTGGTCTCGTTGATGTCATCGAGGGACTAATGTCAAATACAGCGTAAACGACATCACTGTGGAGACAAACAAAGCTCTGTAGAACGATAATTAACAATTTCCAATAAAGAAGAAAATAGGAGGCAGACGACTTTGAAAACATATATGGAAACATTTTATCTGGAAAGATATAATTATTGGAAAGAGTTCGAGACATTTTAGATTACAGAGAAATTATATATCTTCTTCGAAGATAGTGTTCTGAATAACTACCCCAATGTTTTATACACGTTTCAAAAGTGTTGTGAGTAACCGGTCCGGACATTATGTCGTTTACCAAAGTGTTTATGTACCACCAGTACTGGGACTAGGCTACATACCCTTAGCGAATAACTAATGGGTCAACATTTCTAGTTATATATAAGTTAACGTGACAATGGCAAACAACTAGTTAGTCAGCATTTATAATAAGGTATGCGTAAAGTGACTTAAGCAAACAACTAGTGGGTCATCTTTTCTAGTTAAGTATCAGTAACGTGACTTTAGCGAACAACTAGTGGATCATCATTTCTAGTAAGTTATCGGTTAACGTGACTATAACAAACAACTAGTGAGTTAACATTTCTAGGAAGTTATCGGTTAACGTGACTATAACAAACAACTAGTGGGTTAACATTTCTAGTAAGGTATCAGTAAACGTGACTATAGCAAACAACTAGTGGATCGATATTTATAATAGGTTATCAGTAAACGTGACCTTAGCGAACAATAAGAAGGTTGGTTTAAACAATATTTTATTCATATACAGTTACAAAATAAACATTTTGGTACATTACATAGGAGTCAATTTTGGATTGGAAAACAAGTTTTTTAAAAACTGATATAAATTCCTTTCCAGGAAAGGTAAGTTTACTAGGTTGATGGGTACCGGTGTAGTCTCAGGTAAACTACGATATAATAGAGAGAGAGAGAGAGAGAGAGAGAGAGAGAGAGAGACAGAGAGAGAGAGAGAGAGAGAGAGAGAGAGAGAGAGAGAGAGAGAGAGAGAGAGAGAGAGAGAGAGAGAGAGAGAGAGAGAGAGAGAGAGACAGAGACAGAGAGACAGAGAGAGAGAGAGAGAGAGAGAGAGGAGAGAGAGAGAGAGAGAGATGGGGGGACTATAGCAAACAACTAGTGGATCGATAGTTTTAATAGGTTATCAGTAAACGTGACCTTAGCGAACAATTAGAAGGTTAACATTTCTAGTAAGATATCAGTTAACGGAACATTGGCAAACAACTTTTGGGTCAACATTTCTTGAAAGGTATGAGTAACGTGACCTTATCGAACAACTAGTGGGTCAACAGTTCTAGTTAGGTATCAGTTACGCGACATAAGCGAACAACTAGTTGGTCAACAGTTCTAGTATGGTATCAATAAACATGATTTGGGCGAACAACTAGTTGGTCAACATTTCCAGTAAGGTATCAGCTAACGTGACATAGGCGAACAATTAGTGTGTTAATATTTATAGTAAGGTATCAGTAAACGTGACTTTAGCGAACAACTAGTGGGTCAATATTTCTAGTAAGGTATCAGTAAACTTGACATAGGCGAACAACCAGTTGGTCAACATTTCTCGTAAGGTATTAGTAAACGTGACATAGACGAACAACTAGTGGGTCAACATATCTAGTAATGTATCAATAAGAATGACTCTGGCGAACAACTAGTGAGCCAATATTTATAGTAGGGTACATTATGAGTAAACGTGACTTTGGCGAACAACTACTTTGTCAATATTTCTTGTAAGGTATCAGTAAACCTGACATAGGCGAACAACTAGTTGGTCAATATTTATAGTAAGGTATCAATAAAAGTGACATAGGCGAAAAACTAATAAGTAAATATTTAAGGTAAGTTATCAGTAAACGTGACATAGGCGATCAACTATTGAGTAAATATTTATAGAAAGGTATCAGTAAACGTGACTTTGGCGAACAACTAGTGAGTCAATATTTATAGTAAGGTATAATTAACCGTGACATAGGCTAACATCTAGTGAGTCAATATTTATAGTGAGGTATCATTAAACGTAACATAGGCGAACAACTAGTGAGTCAATATTTCTAGTAAGGTGTCAGTAAACGTGACTTTGGTGGACAACTAGTGAGTCAATATTTATAGTAAGGTATCCGAAAAAATGACTCTGGCAAACAACTAGTGATTCAATATGTATAGTAAGGTATCAGTAAACGTGACTTTAGCGAACAACTAGTAGATTAACATTTCTCGTAATGTATCAGTAAACGTGTCTTAAGCGAACAACTACTGAGTCAATGTTTATAGTAAGGTATGGGTTAGAATGACTCTGGGGAACAACTAGTGATTCAATATGTATAGTAAGGTTTCAGTACGAATGAGTCTGGCGAACAACTAGTGAGTCAACATTTATAGTAAGGTATCACTAAACGTGACTTTGGCGAATAACTAGAGAGTAAACATTTATAGTAAGGTATCAGTAAGAATAACTCTGGCGAACAACTAGTGAGTCAATATTTATAGTAAGGTATCACTAAACGTGACTTTGGCGAACAACTAGTGAGTCAACATTTATAGTAAGTTATCAGTAAGAATAACTAGTCAGTCAATATTTCTAGTAAGGTATCTGTAAGAATGACTCCGGCGAACAACTAGTAGGTATCAGTAAATGTGACATAGACGAACAATTAGTAAGTCAATATTTATAGTAAGGTATCATTAAACGTGACTTTGGAGAACAATTAGTGAGTCAACAGTTATAGTAAGGTATCAGTAAGAATGACTCTGGCGAACAACTATTGAGTCAATATTTCTAGTGAGGTATCAGTAAACATGACTTTGGTGGACACCTATCGGGTCAATATGTTTAAATTGGTATCAGTAAGAATGACTCTGGAGAACAACTAGTGAATCAATATTTATAGTAAGGTATCAGTAAACGTGACTTTAGCTAACATCTAGTAAGTCAACATTTATAGTAAAGTATCAGCTAACGTGACAAGTGGGTCAAAATGTATAGTAAGGTATCTGTACTCCTGATATTAGCGATCAACTAGTAGGTCATATCTACAGTAAGGAACTAATAACGTGACCTAAGCGAACAACTAGGGAGTCAATATTTATAGTAAGGTATCAGTAAACGTGACTCTGGCGAACAACTAAAAGGTCAACATTTATAGTAAGGTATCAGTAAAGGTAAGAAAGGCGAACATTTAGTAGATCAATATTTCTATTAAGGTATCAGTAAACGTGACTTTTGCGAACTACTATTCGATCAATATTTATAGTAAGGTATTAGTAAGAATGACCCTGAAGAACAACTAGTTAGTCAATATTTCTAGTAATGTATCAGTAAACGTGACTTTGGTGGACAACCAGTGAGTCAATATTTATAGTGAGTTATCATTAAACGTAACATAGGCGAACAACTAGTAGGTCAATATTTCTAGTAAACGTGACATAGGCGAACAACTAGTAGGTCAATATTTCTAGTAAGTTATCAGTAAATGTGACATAGGCGAACAACTAGTAGGTCAATATTTCTAGTAAGGTATTAGTAAACGTGACATAGGCGAACAACTAGTAGGTCAATATTTCTAGTAAGTTATCAGTAAATGTGACATAGGCGAACAACTAGTAGGTCAATATTTCTAGTAAGGTATTAGTAAACGTGACATAGGCGAACAACTAGTAGGTCAATATTTCTAATAAGTTATCAGTAAATGTGACATAGGCGAACAACTAGTAGGTCAATATTTCTAGTAAGGTATTAGTAAACGTGACATAGGCGAACAACTAGTAGGTCAATATTTATAGTAAGTTATCAGTAAATGTGACATAGGCGAACAACTAGTAGGTCAATATTTCTAGTAAAGTATTAGTAAACGTGACATAGGCGAACAACTAGTAGGTCAATATTTCTAGTAAGTTATCAGTAAATGTGACATAGGCGAACAACTAGTGAGTCAATATTTATAGTTAGGTATCAGTAAACGTGAAATATGCGAACAACTAGTAGGTCAATATTTTTAGTAAGTTATCAGTAAATGTGACATAGGCGAACAAGTAGAGGGTCAATATATATAGTTAGGTATCAGTAAACGTGAAATATGCGAACAACTAGAGGGTCAACATGTGTATAGGGTATCTGTAAGAATGACCATGGTTCAATATTTCTAGTAACGTATCAGCAAACGTGACATTAGGGAATATCTAGTAGGTCAACATTTCTAGTAAGGTATCAGTAAACGTGAAATATGCGAACAACTAGAGGGTCAACATGTGTATAGGGTATCTGTAATAATGACCATGGTTCAATATTTCTAGTAACGTATCAGCAAACGTGACATTAGCGAATATCTAGTAGGTCAACATTCCTAGTAAGGTATCAGTAAACGTGACTTTGGAGAACCACTTGTAGGTCAACATTTATAGTAAGGTATCAATAAATGTGACCTAAGCGATCAACTAGTAGGTCAATATTTATAGTAAGGTATCAGTAAACGTGACATAGGCGAACAACCAGAAGGTCAATATATATAGTAAGGTATCAGTAAACGTGACTTTGGCGAACAACTAGTGGGTCAACGTTTATAGTAAGGTATTAGTACGTGACGTTTGCGAACAACAAGTGGGTCAACATTTATAGTAAGGTATCAGTAAGAATGAATTTGGCGAACAACTTGTGGGTCAATATTTATAGTAAGGTATCTGTAAATGTGACTTTGGCGAACAACTAGTTGGTCAACATTTCTAGAAAGGTATCAGTAAGATTGTCTCTGGTGAACAACTAGTGAGTCAATATTGCTAGTAAGGTATCGGTAAACGTGATATAAGCGAACAACTAGTGTGTAAAACAGTTATATTAAGGTATCAGTAAACGTGACTTTGGCGAACAACTAGTGTGTTAACAGTTATAGTAAGGTATAAGGTAAGTTTGAGGCTTTCATCGTATAACAATAATTACACTACAGATCTACACTATATATTGAAATTATGTAGATAAATGCTTATAAATGACAACATAAGTAGAAAACATACGATTTTAAATTAATTCATCATCCAAAAACCAATCAGTATTAAGTGATTCATTCTTTAATTATGTAAACATGGCCGGGAGAATGACGTTTCTATGAATCCCTGGATATATGATTAATAATAATCCACACAAATGTCCTTCCGTGACACCAGTATTTACGACTGTAATGATTTTGATCACCATCCTTAACACACCAACGTTTGAATAAGTCCATAGTATATTATGATGGCACTTTGTCTCGGACGACATCAAAACAAACAAACCGCTATAACCGGGAGAATGACTGTTCTATGAATCCATGAATAGTTCATGAATAATAATCCACACAAGAGTTCTTTCGCGACACCACTGTTTACGAGTGTAATGATTTTGATAACTATCTTTAACATAACAACGTTTGAATAAGTCCTTAGCATATTGTGATGGAACTTTGCCTCGGACGACTTCAAAACAAACAAATCCACACACATTAAAGCACCGCTATAACCGGGATATAAGTCAAAACCCAACAGTTATAGTAATTGTTGTATCGCTTTTCTCCTTGTCATCGAAAGGTCCTGAAGGTCATTGAACAGCGTTTGAGTTAAGTTAAAAAAGCTTAAGGAGGCATTTAAAAATGAACGGGAGCGTTACTAGGACAATCAAGTTTGAAATTGATACACTGGAAATTAATTGATAAATTGGAAATTAATTGAGACTATAAAAAAAAGCAGACCATGACATAACACAATTAGCTTCTAGTATTTTTCCGTTCTTCTGATTATGAGTGTGACCACACAGTTTCGACCTATGTATGCAAAGAGTGACAGACAGATGGAAAAACCGAGGAAAAAGGACAATCTCAGAGCCGGTAGACGGAGAAGTGATTTATATGGGCCTATCACCTTTCCTGGAAAAAGACACATCAATTATTGATGCAAGCAGCAAACTAGTTCCGTTCTCACACACATTAGCCGCGTTTAGCGATGTGTGGCTTAATTTAATCTCCGTAACAGAACGACATATGGTAGATGTACGAAAAACTGTTGGAGGCTACAATTATAGTTTATTTGTCAATCTTCAATGTACGTAAATGCAAATACATAAGGACCCTTAATGGCTAGAAACGGTTCATATATACACGAAATCACTTGTATGTATTCTCAAATTGACTAATCCCTAATTTGAATCGATTATAACCATGTGTTCCTGGCTTTCTCGCACCTGTACTCCAATCAACATTCTTTACGGGACACCGGCTACCTTCCGACCGCCCATTGAAGGAAGACGTGTTGCGCTAAACATGCCGTCTTTTGTCAATCATCGTAAATAATTAATTACCGAACCGTCTATGTGTTTGAATCTCAAAAAATCGTACTGAGTATGGGTTTAATCTGCATTTATCTCCATTGAAACTATGTTTTACTTGACTGACTTAACTTACACGCGTTTATTTGTTTGGATCTTCAAATAAAAACACACATTTTCTAAGAGTATAACATTTTTATAAGAACATACACTTTTCTGTCAACAGCGAGGTGTTCACTGAAAGGAAATGTTTGGAACTTTTTTTCCTACACTGGTATTGGAGGCATTGAGTTGGGTGGAAGAGTGGAACACGGCACTGACGTCACGAAAACATGTACTGGTGACCATGAATTCGAACCAATAAGGGCTAGAAAGTTACCAAGCTACCGTTTAACTTGTGACAAAGGTGTTATAGGAATATTTCCTGATTGCATACCCAGTAAGTTGTTATATAATAATCTTCATCATTTTGGATGTTTCAACATAAAACTCAAGCCATCTAATTTTAATTATTGTATAAACCCTTTCCCATATACAACACATCAGCAGCAGACGACTTGGAAACTCTCTTTACGGGAAAGTTTGATGATAAAAAACTTGAAAACATTGTGCAAAGGGAGAAATGGCTCATGATGAGAAATTTATCCTTTTGCCACAATGTCTGCTGCAGGTTCACCAGGAAGCTTCGTTATGTTGAAATGGGGGTTTAATTATTTAATTGATGGTAATATTTCTCTGCGTAGACTAGTCCACTAGTCCAATAAGCTTTATTATTTCAAATACTTGTACTACTTATTTTACACTGTCCAATAAGCTATAATATTTCAAGTAATTGTACTACTTATGATACAGTGTCCTCTGTCAGTGACTGACCGACAGCGGCGATATTTTTATATTTTGCACACGTTCTTCTATTTTAGACATCATTGGGTGTTATTGGCTCAAGTTAAAAAAACCAACATGTATATTACTATCATTATCATGTGTATATGTAATTTGGTCATATAGTGAATGTTGAAATTCTTAATATCAACGTTCAACTCCCAAAATATTTCTGGTTAAAATGTTCTTACTTGTGTGCCTTGGACGTCTTACGTTACAGAGTCACGTGATTAGCATAGGTCACGACCGCTTATTTCTTATACATGTTATGCTCTGAAGTGCACAATACTTTTCTTTTTTCTTTTTATTTTTTTTTTTTCAAATTGAATTAAAAAAATGAAATAAGAACAAATATTCGAATTCTGAATGAAAAGACACACGGAGCCTGCACAGCGTCAACCTGTTTAAGGAAAGCACAGTTTTAACTTTTTTTATTAATAGACCAAACGTAGTTTTATTAACAGGCCAAACGTGTATTTACAGGTCAAATATGTTTTGACTAACAGGTCAAATGTTTTTTATTAACAGTAAAACGTGTTATCGCTTTTCAGGCAAGAGGTTATATAATCTATGACCAAATATGTCCTGTTAATGTCATTTTCATTAAAATATTAGAGTTTTCATGTTATCATTTCTTCAGTTTAATCCAATATAAATAAGTTTGGGAGACATTAATGAATTAGGTCAATACATTCCCTCTATGTTAGTTTGATTAAAAGTTGTTGAGTCATTATTTCTTCAGTTTAATATAATATATACAAATATGAGTCGGTTCTATTTCCAAAAATATGTGTAAATCACTATTAACATAGATATTGTCAATGTAATATTCTCTGAAATACGAACAATACGAATATTGGCAACTTTCTTAAATAAACTAAGAAAATACATTTTGGAAAAGTAATAAAAAAGACGTTAAAACGATGCAAATATGTAAAACATTAACAAGGTTATCCAAATGTATCCATTTTGCATGTTATTTCATGTATATAATTATTGATTTATGCTTATACATGTATTTACTGCTTGTATATACGCCGGAGTACGAAATATTTGATTAAAGAATTCAATGGAAATTGAATTGAAAAAATAATAAAACAGTGTGCATAATTTTTGCGCATTTACTACCGATAGGGGCTATTAAATCTGGTTAATTTTACGTATGTTGACAAAAAGTAGGTCCTTAAAATGGCTGCCTTCTCTGTTTTACCTACTCATGCATTGGAAAATGACAATGCCTGCCTACAAGACTATGCTAAAGGATCCAAATGGGTTCGGCCTAACAGGAATTTTGTAATACTTATAATGTTCATAAGGATCGTATAGCGGATCGGAAAGTAAGCCCGAAGTCTAAGTTTAAGTATATATGTTTAACATAACTTTAAACCAGCTAAACATGGTGTTGCGATTTTAAAATAACTTTTGCTATGACGTGATTTAAATGCGCAATAATTAACCGTACTCTCAGATTCCTATACAGAGTCCAAAATTGTTACTTTACAAACAAAATAATAAATTCTAACAGCAAGTAACTAAATCTAGTTCATTCGTTCAAATCGAAGTTCAAAACAACTGTTTACCGTTTGGTGTCTAAATCATACGTACTGAGTTATCACCAAGCACGCAGATTTGAATATTTCACCAAAAGCAAGAGTGGTCAAAGTCCAACGTTGTGGCGATGCGCAACCAATAGGGAGACAACATGTTTGGACGGATTTTCACACCAAACCCGAGTCCCATTGGTCATTTCTGCATAAGAAGACGTCTGGTTATTTACGTCCTTGTGTGGGACCAAGACCTGGTATGGCGAGACTCACAACATTTTAACTTGAATGTAATTGGCAACAATAACTTTGTTGTTACTAAATATAGTAATGGGCTGTCTCCTACACTGTCTCGATCATTGCTTGCAGAAGACCTCACGGTGTACACTTTTCTTGAAACAATCTCGAGGGCTTGGTGTGAAACGGTTGTAACTAAAATTAGTATTTCTTCCTGAGCAATGGCACCTACATTTGCATTGTTTACAAAGGGGTCACAATAGCCCCTAAACCACGGTTTTCAAAATCGGTTTCTAGTTTCAACCGTTCACGCCAAGCCCTCGATCTGTTAGAGAACAATACAGGGCCAGAGAAAACTGTGTGGATACACTGTGTACAAATACCTAACAATTGGTTTCCGCAGAGCACCTGTTATATAAAAACACAAAATAACACATCATAATACCAATTATGACGTTACACATTGCATGAATTCAGTAGGGTTCAAAGTTTTATAATTTCCCACATACCATATATCTGCATTTACAACATCTACGTAAAATATGCATATAACAACGTATAATTTTGGAATAGAGTTGTACACTGTGACAAAAGGATATATTGCTAATCATGTCTATTTAAGATTCGTCACAATGCGTCTGCAAATGGGAAAAGGATAAAGTAATAAAGCGTTTCGTCTATAACTATGAATATCATTAATTTTCCTAACTTTAATAGAACGTTGTGAAATTCCACAAGGAAACCAAGCGATATACGACAATAAGCGTTATTCATCCCGGGACTTAGTAAACAGTGGAAAAGCGGTAAGATATACATTTTAATGACGTTGTGGTTTATCATTTTGACTGGATAGCACGTAACATGTTCGCCTGACTTTTAGTTTGATACCAGTCAATGGACGTTTTGCCTACGGGAACAAATTTTCAAATCTTCAACAACCGACTTTGAAAAGGGAGGGTTAGGCAATATGGGAAAGCTCTATAAATGAAAGTACAGTTTTTTTAAAAAAGCAGAAGATTGTCCGCACTACTGAAGCATTAAAAAACAACTGACGGAGGGTAAGGGTTAACTTACTTCTTTGTTACATACAACGCAAATTTTTGGTTAAGTTTCTCTTTCCATTTCATAACGTCTTATTGCAAGAAAGCATGCTATATTTGAGCCATTACAAGAGAAAACCAACATTATGAACTCTGCGTAATGTATCGACTAGATCAGCCTGAACAGTCGGCTTATGCCTTTCCGGGCCGCCACATTCCGACTCATGAGGGGGTAAAGGTATAAAGTGATGATTCATGAAACAGAAAATCCAGAGGAGGCGAAAAGTGTCTCCTGCGTGGCATGCTTAGACTGATCCGGGTCGATACTTTACGCAGATTCCAGAATGTTGGTGTTCTCGTTATTCGGTTCATACAATATACACAATATACGGCCTACTGAACCGAAGCTTAACCCTATCCCACGTAAAGGCATAGTAGACGACTTGTAAAGCATCTAGGTAAAAATATAGAAAATATCTATATATGAAAGTATAAGCACCAACTAGAGTTAAAAAATATGTGGCAAAAGAAGAAATTGTTCATCTAGAGTAGTTTCTCCTTTTGCCAAATTGTTTTCAAAAGTCGTCTGCAGTATATGCGTCAACATGGGACTGCAAGTAAGACAATGTTAATATCGCCGTTTCAATGGTGTAGTGGTTAGAGCTTACATGATCTGCAGATCCGGTATCGATCCTCGGGTGGGGTAAAAAGCAAAAACTGTTAATGAGCCCATCCAATGACTGCACAATTCATTTAGAGCTAAAACGTGATATTAGCTCCCATATAGAGCACATGCCTCCTGAGCCAAAGGTCCCGGGTTAGATGCCCATGAAGCCGTATCAACATTTGAGACCTCACACGCTGGATGTACAAGTCTATTTCCGGGTCTTAGACGATGAAAGTGAGTATAGCGTCGTATGAATTTGATAAATTCGATGAAAGTCCCTTTTTGTAGAGATCGGTATTGTTCGTGAGCCATCGGAAATGACTGAGACAGCTACGAACAGTACCGACAGATAACGACATAATACGGAAACTGCCGATCCCATTAGGGATGTACTACCTTAAAGACAGTCGTTGTTAAAGATTTATTAATTGAACGACATACTTTGGATCAAAGCTCTAGATATGGTGCGTAGCTGGCTCGTTTCATACAATCCTTATTTGACATTAAGATAATTATTTTGAGTATCGACATCATAGGATTTGAATGAGCAATAACAGAGATAATTTAGAAAAAAATCTTTCTACTTTAGGCCTCTGAACATCACTTATTCATCTTTTTTTGCAGATAACAGTAACTTGTAAGACGACCAAGGAACTATATTTCAATGAATTGAATCAATATCTTGATATTCCATTTTCATCCACATGTACTTTTGGTGTTTGGAATCCTCAAACGTTTCCAATATGCAAAAACAGTGAGTGATTATTAGCATATATTGTCTTTTCTTATATACCTGTACATATTCAGGCACAAAAACATATCTATATGAAAACATAATGACCAGCTAGAGTTAACAACTGTGTGGCAAACGAAAACAATGCTCATTACTGCCCGTAGTTTCACGTCGCCACTTGACGTAATGATACGACGTTGTTGTTTTAACGATATTTCTGTACATGCAATTGTTACAAACATTAAAAAAACAGGATATGACGTCGTGACGTTGCATTAACAGCAGACGAAATTGCGCGTAAAACACACGGCGAGAACTTACTATTTTGCGTATTTAGGAGAAGAAGACATTGCTTGTAATTAGTAACGTAAAATCGGTGTGCGCCGGGTGGACGTTACTAGGTTTCCATAGAAACGTATTATATGTATAATATGAATGCAAATGCACCAATTTTACATTTATTTCATTCCATGAAGACCAAAGATTGTTTAACATTAATAACAAGTAATTCTATTTTTTAAAGCAAAACTTATGAGAAAAGTCCACGAACTTCTGAGACACTCCTCGTACATATCATACTTAATTGTACTAAATTATTAGGATATTACTACACCAATATACACACGTTTGTAAACACTGCAACAAATTACCCATTGTAAATTGAAACCATGTGTTCCCTCTAGTAAAAGACATAGTTGAGGGACATCTATTTTCTTCTGTCAAAGAAGTTTGTTTGGTATATTTTAAAAGCATGTTTAACCAATTGTAGATGCATTTGCAGCAGACAACTTTTGAAAATGAGACATTGCTCATGAACGGACTCAAGCCTGGATAAATAACTGACATAAGTTATTCACAGTCAACCCATTCTTACCATTTACGCTCGGTTTCGACATCTACAGAACTATTTAAAAAAGCCTACACTTTTCTTCCGTACATATATGGAATGCCATACCTTAGAAAATAGCGTCCCTTTCAAATCTTACGAAATTTAAATGTGCAAGTATGCAGCACATCATTTCTGATGTGAATCACGAGTCTTTCTAATTTTATTATATTTATCTCAAGTACAAGTAAAATGTAATTCCGCATCATTCTGTTGTATGACATGCATTCAAATATATCCTTTGGAATATGTATTTCTTTTAAATAGTTTATGTGGGTACTTGTTTTTTAACACTTTAATTTTATGTGTTATATACAAGGTTGATACAGTATGTACATGTACTCTTGTTTAGTTTCGACGCTTCTGAATCATAAATGACTTTCCATTTTTGATGTTGTGGGTTTGGGATCGGATGTTGTTGGGTTTTTTAGGTGGAGGTCGAGGTTGTTGGGCTTTTTGAGGATGGGGGATTTAATTGTTTCATCATTGTATGTTTTTGTATGATAGCTATCAAGATGGCCTTATTGTAAAATAGCCAATGTTTAATTGAGTCACTATCTATAAATAAAGTATTATTATTATTATTAGTAGTAGTCGTATTATTATTTCCTTTTACCACATTGTTTTTAATTATATTCTAAAATATACAGGAAAATAAAAATGAGATATCAATCCTTACCCACAAAAAAACACTTTGTGCCGACCTTTGGAATCATAGTAACAACAGAAAGAATTGATTAGTATATTTATTTTCTACGGAGAGTAGTGCATCAGAAAGTATGAAATATGGCCAAATTTTTAAAATACTTTCCTCTACAATCGCTTGTCTAATTAAAATAGGATGACTCTCTGTATAAATATAATCATATTGATTGGTTGTCAGGGTTATTAAGTAGATTTTTTCCTTCAGTGACTCTCTATCAACATAGTTTAAAGCGTATTAATTTGATGAATAAAAAGGCTGCGAAGCTGCATCAGAAAAGGGGGAAATTATAAAATATTAAAACTCCATTCTTATGAATGTGCTTGTCTGATTTGTGCCTTAAGTGACCCTCATCATAATTCTTGAATCCATATTGATTGGTTAAAAGACAAAGCTACCAGGCGGCATCAGAAAATGGGTATATTGAACATTTAGCCTCAAATAACATCTCATCCTAATCCACTTGGCAAATTGCAACACATCTTTGCAGAAATGTTCCTTTTGTGGTCCTCTTTCAAATGTGTTCAAAGATGTAAATTATAAAACAACTTTTGCTTCTGCGTTAGCAGGAAAAGGGTAAAAAGCCGTGACTGTAAAACACAACTGTTTAGGTAGACTACACTTCTAAGTTTACTGTTATCATTGTAAACATTAATAGATTGCATTAATAGATTGCGTACCTTTGACTGCATCAGTTGGTCCAGTACAGTCAATAAATAGGAAAACACAGTATCGTAATGAATAATCATGGTGGGATCTCCATAGAACTATTAGGTAATATGATAATTAGATAAGAAGGCCAAGCTTGCCCTAAATCCATCATCTGAGTGACAGTAAATTTTTAGTAAAAATCTTGGAAAAGTTAATGAGGAATGCATATGATACTGCAAGGAATGGACACGGTTAATGAAATAGTATATCAGTAAATGCCATTTGTAGTAAGGCATTAACTCTTTGAACAATTCGAAAGAAGACCACCGAAGGAACATTCCTGTGAATTTTGGTTGATGTCGGGCCAAAGGTTATGGAGGACATGTCATTTGAAGCTAACAATTCATTAACGTTTTTTTGATGCAACAAAGCAGCTATCATAACCGAAACAAATATTTGAAGGGTCAGTAAATGAATATGTATGCTAAATTATATTGAAAGCTGAAAAGAACGTTCATAAGAATGGAATTAAAGTTTTGTCATGTTGCCCCCTTTCTAATGCTGTCCTGTTTTCAACGAATCAATATGGCTTGAACAGGTATATTGTAGAGCGTCACCGAAGGAACATTTCTACCAAACTATCCTGAAATCGGTCATACGGAGGAGATGCAATGTATTTGTTTGTATTTTGACTCACTTTCTGATGCAACCAATGTTCTGCACTGAATGTTAGACTTTGACAACATTTGAAGGAGAACCAACGAACATGTATGATTTTGTAATCAATGAATTTGGCTTGAACAAATTAAGTAGAGGATCACTGAAGAAAGATTTATATGCATTTTTTTTAAAAACATACATTCTCTGGATTTTTCGGATTAAGGTTTTCATGTTACCCCTTTTCTGATGCCGTCTGGCTGCCATGTCTTTCAACCAATTAGTGTGGCGGATTGTAGAGGTCTTCCAGGGATGATTTTTACCAAGTTATTTAAAGAAGAAGAATTTTAAATTTTGGCAATTTTACCCCATTTCTGATGCCGCAGCAACCACAGTTCTCTACATGATTTATGTGTTGAACAACTTCAAAGGAGAACCACCTAATGAATATTTCTGTGAAGTTATATTGAACTTGGTTCTGTGGTTTAGGAGAAGATGTTGTTTACAGCTAACAGTTAACGACGACGGACGACGACGGATGACGACGACGAACGAACGACGAACAGAGAGTGATCAGACTAAATCATGTGGACCAAATGATATATTCGAAATTGGGGTCAATTGATTTTCACAAGACCAACAAGAATTTATGATCTTGGAAATATTTCATTCTGGACTGATGCATCATTACTTGTCTGTCATGGTGGGGATCTTTTTAGATAAATATTTCTATATGCACTGCTGCATCACCTCTTAAACGGTCGCAATTCTACTTTAAGTACTTTGATTCATTATAATTATTAATATTATTTTTGTAGTTTTAATATCATAATTATTACGATTATTAAAATTATTATATTATTTGTATTATTGTATTATTATTATTAATATTATTTTCATATTTCATCCTCATCCTCCTCATCCTCATCATACTCATCATCATCATCTCCAAATTATTATTTTAACCTAATTCTCATCATTATAGAAAGATGCAAAGGACTTTGCTTTTTTACTAAATGGATGTCCGTTGTTTTTACATTGTAATAATGATTTAATCAGAAGAACATGTGTACTGTGAAGACAAATTCTCGTAGCGAACACTAAATTAAGTTTAATACTTTATATACTCACAAACATTTTCTGAAATTATTATTATTATTATTGGTTTCATTATTACTATTCATATTATTGTTGATATTTATTATCATTATTATTTTCATTATCATCATCAACATTATAATAATCATCCATCATCATCATAATCATCATAATCACCATATTTTTAGGTGGTCTCCTTTCAAATTGTTTAAAAATTGAAATTCCATGTAGAACTTTGGTTGCTGCTGCATCAGAAAGGGGACAAAATGTTATAACTTTAAAGATGTTTATAGTTGTGGCAGTTATTACTTAAAACTGTCCCACATACAACAATTATAAAGCAGATGTTATTGAAAGCATCTTGTCGATAATATCGAAAATCTCTATAAGTGAAAGAACGATTTTTGAATAAAGTTGAAATCATTGTTTGAAAGGTAGTCTGTTGTGGAGGCTTCAGTAACCGTCTGTAAGTCGGAAAGGATTAAAAGTGCTTGACGCGGCTCATACACATAATGCTCAAAGAAATGAGCTAAAAGAGCTCTAGATTGTTAAACAGCTAAGACATGTTAGACATATAACCATTTGCTCCTTGCTTTCTCGCACCTGTACTCCACACAACATTCTTTACGGGCAACTGGATACTTTCCGACCGCCCATTGGAGGGAGACGAGTTGCACTAAACGTGCTGTCTTTATCAAACATCGTAAATATATAATTTGCGAACGCTCTATGTAGTTGAATCTCAAAGATTCGTACTGAGTATGGGTTAAATCTACGTTTATCTCCATCGAAACTTTGTTTAATTTGACTGACTTAAAACTTACACGCATTTATGTTTTATCTTCAAATGAATACACACATTTTCTAAGAGTATAACATTTGTTTAAGAACCTACCTTTTTCTGTCAACAGAGAGGTGTTCACTTAGTGGAAATGATCGGACATATTTTTCCTACACCGGTAATGGAGGCAGAACATTGGGTAGAAGAGTTGAACACGGCACTGAGGTCACGAAAACGTGTGATGATGACTATGAGTTCGAACCAAAACAGCATCGAAAATCACCAAACTACCGTTTAACTTGTGACAAAGGTGTTATAAGAACATTTCCTGAGTGCATATCCAGTAAGTTATTACATTATAATCTTCATCATTTTGGATGTTTGAACATGAAGCTCAAGCCTTGTACTTTTAGGTATTGTAATAACCCTTCCAACATACAGCAAATCAGCAGCAGACGCCTTAGAAACCATCTAGGTTAAATTATGGAAACTCTCTTTAATTTAAAGTTTGATGATTGAAAGAATTGAAAACATTGTGGCAAAAGGAGAAATAGCTCATGATGAGAAATATATATTTTTACCACAATGTTTTCAAAAGTTGGCTGATGCAGTGTCATCAGAAAGCTTCGTTATAATGGAAAGCGGGTTTAATTATTCGATATATGGTACTATTTCACTTCGTAGACTAGTCCACTTGTACAATAAGCTTTATCATTTCAAATACTTGTACTACTTATGATACAATCTTCTCCAGGCCAATAAGCTTTATTATTTCATAAACTTGTACTACTTATGATACAAAATTTCCACTAGTACACTAAGCTATATTATTTCAAATACTTGTTCTATTTCTGATACAATTTCCTCCAGTCCAATTTTCTATACTATTTCAAATACTTATACTCCAGTACACTAAGAGATATTCTTTCAAATGCTTGTACTACTTATGATACAATTTCCTCTAGTCCAATAAGCTATATTATTTCAAATACTTGTACTACTTATAAAACAATGTACTCCAGTACACTCCGGTATATTTTTTCAAATGCTTATATTACTTATGATACAATTTACTGCAGTACACTAAGCTATATTACTTCAAATACTTGTACTACTTATAATACAATTTACTCCAGTACAGTAAGCTATATTATTTCAAATACTTGTACTACTTATGATACAATTTTCTCCAGGTCAATAAGCTTTATTATTTCATAAAAACTTGTACTATTTATGATACAATTTCCACTAGTACAATAAGCTATATTATTTAAAATACTTGTTCTATTTCTGATACAATTTCCTCCAGTCCAATTTTCTATACTATTTCAAATACTTGTACTATACTCCAGTACACTAAGATATATTCTTTCAAATGCTTATATTACTTATGATACAATTTCCTCTAGTCCAATAAGCTATATTATTTCAAATACTTGTACTACTTATAATACAATTTACTCCAGTACACTAAGCTATATTTTTTCAAATGCTTATACTACTTATGATACAATTTCCTATAGTCCAATAAGCTATATTATTTCAAATACTTGTACTACCTATGATACAATTTACTGCAGTACACTAAGTTATATTATTTCAAATACTTGTACTACTTATAATACAATTTACTCCAGTACACTAAGCTATATTATTTCAAATACTTGTACTACTTATAATACAATTTACTCCAGTACACTAAGTTATATTTTTTCAATCGCTTATACTATTTATGATACAATTTCCTATAGTCCAATAAGCTATACTGTTTCAAATACTTGTACTACCTATGATACAATTTACTCCAGTACACTAAGCTATATTATTTCAAATACTTGTACTACTTACGATACAATTTACTCCAGTACACTAAGCTATATTATTTCAAATACTTGTACTACCTATGATACAATTTACTCCAGTACACTAAGCTATATTATTTCAAATACTTGTACTACTTATAATACAATTTACTCCAGTACACTAAGTTATATTTTTTCAAAAGCTTATACTACTTATGATACAATTTCCTATAATCCAATAAGCTATATTATTTCAAATACTTGTACTACCTATAATACAATTTACTCCAGTACACTAAGCTATATTATTTCAAATACTTATGATACAATTTCCTCTTTCACTGATTGACATATATCGACGATTTATTTTAATTTTACACACGTACTTCGATTGTTTACATCATTGTTTATTTGCTGTCTCAGGTGTAAATACAAAATGTATATTACTACCATTATCATTTCGTTCAATCAGTGTGGTTAAAATAAGTAAATACACCATTTATTTTGGTAATAAAGTGAAATGTTGAAATATTTAATATCATCAAATATCAATTAACCTCTCCAAAACATCTGGTTAAAATGTTCTTAATTGTGTGTGCTTTCGATGTCTTTCGTTACACAATCATGTGATTAGCACCGGTCACATCCCCTTATTTCTTATACATGTTATGCTCTGAAGTGTACACTCCCTTCCGTTTTTTCTTTTTTCTTTTTTAAATTTAAATTAAAAAAATTGAAATAAGGATAAATATTCAAATTGTGAATAAAAAGACACATAGAGCCTGCAGAGCATCAACCTGTGTAGGAAAAGAATGTTTTTACTTGTTTTTATTAATAGGCCAAACGCATTTTCATTAACAGGTTTAACGTATTTTTATTATCAGGTTAATCCAATATATGAAAATCTGATATAGGTCTATTTCAAAACATATTGGCTACGCACTAGAAACAAAGATGTGTTCAATGTTATATTTTCTGAAATACGAACATTTTGGAAAAGTAATAAAATAGACGTTAAAACGATGCAAATATGTAAAACATTAACAATGTTATCCACATGTATTCATTTGGCATGTTATTTCATATATATGATTATTGAGTTATGCTGATACATGTATTTACTGCTTGTATATGGGCGAGAGGCAGAAATACTTGATAAAAGAATTCAATTGAAATTGAATTAACAAAATAAATAAAACAGTCTGCATAACGTTTGCGCATTGGGCTACTAAATCTGGTCAATTATCCGTATGTGTACTAAAAGTAGGTCATTACAATGGCTGCCTTCCCTATTTTACCTACTCATGCATTGGAAAAGGACAATGCTTTCCTGCAAGTCTATGTTAAAGGATCCAAATGGGTTCGGCCTAACAGGAATTTTGAAATACTTCAAAGTTTCATAAGAATGTATAGCGGATCGAACAGTAAGCCGCGAGTCTAATTTCAAGTATATATGTTTAAACCAGGTAAGCATGGCGATGTATTTTCGTCACGTTGCGATTTCAAAATAACTTTTGCAATGATGTGATTTAAAGGTGCAATAATTAATCGTTCTCTCGGACTCCTATCCAGAGTCCAAAGTTGTTACTATACAACCAAAATAATAAATTCTAACAGCGAGTAACAAAATCAAGTTCATTCGTTCAGATCGAAGTTCAAAGCAAGAGTTTACCGTTTGGTGTCTCAGTTATAAGTACTCAGTTATCACCAGGCCCGCAATTTTGAAATATTTCACCAGAGGCAAGAGTGGTCAAAGTCCAACGTTGTGGCGATGCGAAACCAATAGGGAGATAACATGTTTGGACGGATTTTCTCACCAAATTCGATTTCCATTGGTCATGTCATAATCATTTACGTCCTTGTGTGGGACCAAGACCTGGGATGGCCAGACTCAAAACATTTTAACTTGCATGTAATTGGCAACAATAACATTGTTGTTACTAAACATAGTAATGGGCTGTCTACTACACTGTCTTGGCCATTGCTAGCGGAAGACGGAAGCCGGAGTAACACTTACCTCACGGTGTACACTTTTTTTGAAACAATATCGAGGGCTTGGCGTAAAACCGTTGTAACTAAAATTGGTATTTTTCTTTACTAAGGTTAATCAATTCACCATTAAGTCTTTATGAGCCTTTAATCATTTTGTTAGTGAACAAAGTAAATTTAGGTGCCATCACTCTTCCTGAGCAATGGCACCTATATTTGCATTGTTTACAAAGGGGTAAAAATAGCCCCTAAACCAGATTTTTGAGAATAGGTTTTTAGTTACAACCGTTTCACGCCAAACCCTTGATCTGTTAGAGAACAATGCAGGGCCAGAGAAGACTGTGTCGATACACTGTATATAAATACCTAACAATTGATTTCCGCAGAGCACCTGTAATATAAAAACACAAAATAAGAAATCATTGTGACAAAAGGATGTATTGCTAATCATATATGCTGCAGATTCGTCACGATGCATCTGACAATGGGAAAAGGATAAAGTAATAAAGCGTTTCGTCTATAACTATGAAAATCATTAGTTTTCCTAACTTTAATAGAACGTTGTGAAATTCCACAAGGAAACCAAGCTATATACGACAATGGGCGTTATTCATCCGGGGACTTGGTTAACAGTGGAAAAGCGGTAAGATATACATTTTAATGACATTGTGGTTTATCATTTTGACTGGATAGCACGTAACATTTCGCCTGAATTTTAGTTTGATACCAGTTAATAGACGTTTTGCCTACGAGAACGACTTTTCAAATCTTCAACAACCTTCAATGAAAAGGAACGGTTGGACAATATGGGAAAGCTTTATAAATGAAAGTACAGTTTTGAAAAAAAGCAGAAGATTGTCCGCACTACTGAAGCATTAAAAAACACCTGCCAGAGGGAAAGGGTTAACTTACTTCTTTGTTATATGCAACGCAAAGTTTTGGTTAGTTATATATGAGCCGTTCCAAGAGAAAACCAACATTATGAACTCTGCGTAATGTATCGACCAGATCAGCCTGAACAGTCGGCGAATGCCAATCCGGGCCGCTACATTCCGACTCAGGGGGGTAAAGGTATAAAGTGATGATTCATGAAATAGAAAATCCAGATAAGGCGAAAAATGTCTGTCCGGGTTATCCTGCGTGGCATGCTTAGGCTGATCCGGGTCGATATTTTACGCAGATTCTAGAATGTTGGTGTTCTCGTTATTCGACTCATATAATATACACAATATACGGCCTACTGAACCGAAGCTTAACCCTCTCCCACGTAAAAATATAGAAAATATATATATATGAAAGTAGAAGCACCAACTATGTTAAAAACTATGTGGCAAAAGAAGAAATTGTTCATCTAGAGTAGTTTCTCCTTTTGCCCAATTGTTTTCAAAAGTCGCTTGCAGTATATGCGTCAACATGGGACTGCAAGTAAGAAAATGTTAATATCGCCGTTTCAATGGTGTAGTGGTTAGAGCTTACATGATCTGCAGATCCGGTATCGATCCTAGGGTGGGGTAAAAAACAAAAACTGTTAATGAGCCCGTCCATGGGAAAACGTTCATGCATACGAATCAGTCCAATGACTGCACAATTAATTCAGAGCTAAAACGTTGGAGATATTTTCTCTCATATAGAGCACATGCCTCATGACCCAAAAGTCCCGGGTTAGATGCCCATGAAGCCGTATCAACATTTGAGACCTCACACGCTGGATGTACAAGTCTATTTCCGGGACGATGAAAGTGATTTTATGCGTCTTAGAATTTGATGAATTCGATGAAAGTCCATTTTTGTAGAAATCGGTATTGTTCTTGAGCCATCGGAAATGACTGAGACATCTACGAAACGTACCGACATATAACGACAAAGTACGGGAATTGCCGATCCCATTAGGGATGTTCTACCTTAAAGACAGACGTTGTTACATATTTATCAATTGAACGACATACTTTGGATCAGAGCTCTAGATATGGTGCGTAGCTGGCTCGTGTAATACAATCCTTATTTTACCCTTAAGAGAAATATTTTGTGTATCAACATCATAGGATTTGAATGAGCAATAACAGAGATGATTATAAAAAATACTTTCTACTTTAGGCCTATGCACATCACTTATTCATCTTGTTTTCAGATAACAGTAACTTGTCAGACGACCAAGGAACTATATTTTAATGAAAAGAATCAATATCTGGATTTTCCATTTTCATCCACATGTACTTTTGGTGTTTGGAATCCTCAAACGTTTCCAGTATGCAAAAACAGTGAGTGATTATTAGCATATATTGTCTTTTATTATATACCTGTACATATTCAGGCACTAAAACATCTCTAATTGAAAGAATAATGACCAGCTAGAGTTAAAAACTCTGTGGCAAACGAAAACAATGCTCATCACTTCCCGTAGTTTCACGTCGCATTAACGGCAGACAAAATTGCGCGTAAAACACACGGCGATAACTTACTTTTTTGCGTATTTAGGAGAATACATTGCTTGCAATAAGTAACGTAAAATCGGTGTGTGCCGGATGGACGTTACTAGGTTTCCTTAAAAACGTATTATAGTTATAATATGAATGCAAATGCACTAATTTTATATTTATTTCATTCCATGAAGACCAAACATTGTTTAACATTAATAACAAGTAATTCTATCTTTTTAAGCAAAACTTATGAGAAAAGTCCACGAACTTCTGAGACACTCATCGAACATATCATATTTAATTGTACTAAATTATTAGGATATTACTACACCAATATACACAAGTTTGTAAACACTGCAACAAATTACCCTTTGTAAATTGAAACCATGTGTTCCCTCTAGTAAAAGACATAGTTGAGGGACATCTATTTTCTTCTGTCAAAGAAGTTTGTTTGGTATATTTTCAAAGCATGTTTAACCAATTGTAGAGACAACTTGTGTTTGAAAGTGAGACATTGCTCATGAACGGACTCAAGCCTGGATATATAACTGACATAATTTATTCACAGTCAACCCATTCTTACCATTTACGCTCGGTTTCGACATCTACAGAACTATTACAAAAAGCCTACACTTTTATGTGTACATATATCGAAGGCCATACCTTAAAAAATAGCGTCCCTTCAAATCTTACGAAATTTAAATGTGCAAGTATGCAGCACATCATTTCTGAACGTCATCTTTCTGTGAATCACGAGTCTTTCTAATTTTATTATATTTATCTCAAGTAAAAGTAAAATGTAATTCCGCATCATTCTGTTGTATGACATGTATTATTATCCTTTGGAATATGTATTTCTTTTAAACAGTTTATGTGGGTAACTTGTTTTTTAACACTTTACTTTTATGTGTTATATACAAGGTTGATACAGTATGTACATGTACTCTTGTTTAGTATGTTTTTGTAGGATAGCTATCAAGATGGCCTCATTGTAAAATAGCCAATGTTTAATTGAGTCACCATCTATAAATAAAGTATTATTATTATTATTATTATTATTATTATTATTATTTCCTTTTACCACAGTGATTTAAATTCTATTCTAAAATAAACAGGAAAATAAAAATGAGATATCAATCCTTACCCACAAAAAGCCACTTTGTGCCGACTACTGGAATCATTGTAACAAAAGAAGGAATTGCTTAGTATATTTATTTTCAATTAATTTTTTTTAAATACTTTCCTCTGCAATCGCTTGTCTAATACAAATAGGATGACTCTCTGCATAAATATAATCATATTGATTGGTTGTCAGGGTTATTAAGTATAATTTTTCCTTCAGTTACTCTCTATGAACGTATTAATTTGAATTTACCTTCATAGAAAACTCTATGAATTTTTCCTTCAGTTACTCTCTTAAAGCGTATTAATTTGATGAA
This sequence comes from Serripes groenlandicus, assembly GCA_031761405.1. Taxonomy (NCBI): domain Eukaryota; kingdom Metazoa; phylum Mollusca; class Bivalvia; order Cardiida; family Cardiidae; genus Serripes; species Serripes groenlandicus. Next base: position 61,223,149 of record JASEVX010000002.1, read on the forward strand.
TAAAAAGGCTGCAAAGCTGCATCAGAAAAGGGGAAAATTATAAAATATTAAAACTCCATTCTTATGAACGTGCTTGTCTGATTTGTGCCTTAAGTGACCCTCGTCATAATTCTTTAATCCATATTGATTGGTTAAAAGACATAGCTACCAGGTGACATCAGAAAATGGGTATATTGAACATTTAGCTTCAAATAACATCTCATCCTAATCCACTTGGCAAATTGCAACAAATCTTTACAGAAATGTTCCTTTTGTGGTCCTCTTTCAAATGTGTTCAAAGATGTAAATTATAAAACAACTTTTGCTTCTGCGTTAGCAGGAAAAGGGTAAAAATATAAATGAATATATATATTGTTTTATGGCGCATCGATAGCTAAGGTCATTTAGCGCGCAATTAAATATAATTATTCATGATCCCTGGGTAAACAAACCAGTACTAGGCTAGAAAGTGTGCCTTGCCCAAGGGCACTCCACCATGACCGTAGTGCCGCGACTGGGGATCGAACCCGGGACACCCGGTTTCGAAATCCCCGACGCTACCCACTCGACCACAGCGGATTCCTAAAAGGGTAAAAAGCCGTGACTGTAAAACACAACTGTTTAGGTAGACTACACTTCTAAGTTTACTGTTATCATTGTAAACATTAATAGATTGCATTAATAGATTGCATACCTTTGACTGCATCAGTTGGTCCAGTACAGTCAATAAATAGGAAAACACAGTATCGTAATGAATAATCATGGTGGGATCTCCATAGAGCTTTTAGGTAATATGATAATTAGATAAGAAGGCCAAGCTTGCCCTAAATTCATCATCTGAGTGACAGTAAATGTTTAGTAAATATCTTGGAAAAGTTAAAGAGGAATGCATATGATACTGCAAGGAATGGACACGGTAAATGAAATAGTATATCAGTAAATGCCATTTGTAAGTAAGGCATTAACTCTTTGAACAATTCGAAAGAAGACCACCGAAGGAACATTCCTGTGAAGTTTGGTTGATGTCGCGCCAAAGGTTATGGAGGACAGGTTGAAGCTAAAAATTGATTAACCGCTTTTTTGATGCAACAAAGCAGCTATCATAACCGAAACAAATATTTGAAGGGTCAGTAAATGAATATGTATGCTAAATTATATTGAAAGCTGACAAGAACGTTCATAAGAATGGAATTAAAGTTTTGTCATGTTGCCCCTTTTCTAATGCTGTCCTGTTTTTCAACGAATCAATATGGCTTGAACGGGTATTGTAGAAAGTCACCGAAGGAACATTTCTACCAAACTATCCTGAAATCGGTCATACGGAGGAGATGCAATGTATTTGTTTGTATTTTGACTCATTTTCTGATACAACCAAAGTTCTACACAGACATGTATGATTTTGTAAACAATGAATTTGGCTTGAACAAATTAAGTAGAGGATCACTGAAGAAAGATTTATTTGCATTTTTTTAAAAACATACATTCTCTGATTTTTTTCGGGTTAAGGTTTTCATGTTGCTCCTTTTCTGATGCCGTCTGGCTGCCATGTCTTTTAACCAATTAATGTGGCGGAGTGTAGAGGGTCTTCCAGGGATGATTTTTACCAAGTTATTTAAAGAGGAAGAATTTTAAATTTTGGCAATTTTATCCCATTTCTGATGCCGCAGCAACCACAGTTCTCTACATAATTTATGTGTTGAACAACTTCAAAGGAGAACCACCTAATGACTATTTCTGTGAAGTTATATTGAACTTGGTTCTGTAGTTTAGGAGAAGGTGTTGTTTACAGCTAACATTTAACGACGACGGATGACGACGACGGACGAACGAGGAACAGAGAGTGATCAGACTAAATCATGTGGACCAAATGATATATTCGAAATTGGGGTCAATTGATTTTCACAAGACCAACAAGAAATTATGATCTTGGAAATATTTCATTCTGGCCTGATGCATCATTACTTGTCTGTCATGGTGGGGATCTTTTTAGATAAATATTTCTATATGCACTGCTGCATCACCTCTTAAACGGTCGCAATTCTACTTTTAGTACTTTCATTTCTTTGATTCATTATAATTATTAATATTATTTGTGTAGTTTTATTATCATAATTATTAATATTATTAAAATTATTATATTATTTGTATTATTGTGTTATTATTATTAAAATTATTATATTATTTGTATTATTGTGTTATTATTATTTGTATTATTGTATTATTATTATTAATAATATATCTATAGGTGCTACCTATTTACGAAAAAATGCAAGATAATTATAAACAAAAATTAAAGAGCATACTTTGGCCATAAAAAAGGATTTATAAGTAATTGACTAGACAATAATAATGTTAATGTCATGTTTTGTGCATTATCAAAAAATATTTGGAATTCGTATTGCTGTCGTCTATTATTACGAACAGAAAATAATAAAGTAAAGACTTTCAGAAAATCAAGGAATACATTTATAATGAACGAGGTTAAAACATGATGGCCAAGATGATCCTTAATCGATCACCTGCATTATTGTAAAGAAGCAAAAAGATCAGCTCTTTGCTGATGCCACCTGGCAACTGCCTTTTTCAACCAGTCAATATGAATGGAACAAATGATGTAAGGGGTCACATTTCTGCTAAACCCTTTCCCTATTAGAGACGGTTTCTGAGGCCTTTGCAACAGACTATTTAGGGAAAGATTGTCGCTAAAAGAACAATTGCTCCTTATGAGAAAGTTATCCTTTTGCCACAATGTTTGATAAATAGCTCATGTATAGGAATTTGGGGTATTTCATGTTGATACCACTTTTTTGCGGGAAACGACGTCGCTCCATTGACGTTACGCCAAGATGAAGTGTTACGGAAATGACGTCACGTCCTTCTTTGGATACGATACAGTCAACATTTAGGTTCAGGGGTAGAAGTCTAATGCTGTCGTTTTTTTGACGAACGGGAAAACATATTTCTTACAGAGTTCCATTTATTTTTATGTTAATTCCCCCAAAACACAGCACTTTAATAAATATCGATTTAAAAAAAATATATATTAAAAAGACGACAATAATTTAAAAAATCCGTGTTTTTCGTGTCATTTTATACATACCCAAATTATCGATTTAAAAAAAATATTAAAAAGACGACAATAATTTTTTTTCAATCCGTGTTTCTCGGCTCATTTTATACATACCCAAAATGGCGGCCCCCATGCATTTGGCCAGTTTCATTTCAGAAAGCTTCATGGGTTATTGAAAAAAAAAAAAAAAAAAAAAAAAAAATCTCACACCTGTTAACTATAAGCGAAAAAACCCATTCATGGTTTTTTTTCGTATTATTGTCATCTTTCATCCTCATCCTCCTCATCCTCATCATACTCATCATCATCATCTCTATATTATTATTATAACCTAATTCTCATCATTATAGAAAGATGCAAAAGATTTTGCTTTATTATTAAATGGATGTCCGTTGTTTTTACATTGTAATAATGATGTACTCAGAAGAACAATGCACCATATTCATGTGTACTGTGAAGGCAAATTCTCGTAGCGAACACTAAATTAAGTTTAATACTTTATATACTCACAAACATTTTCTGAAATTATTATTATTATTATTGGTTTCATTATTACTATTCATATTATTGTTGATATTTATTATCATTATTATTTTCATTATCATCATCAACATTATAATAATCATCCATCATCATCATAATCATCATCATCATCATAATCATCCATCATCATCATCATCATTATAATCACCATATTTTTTTAGGTGGTCTGCTTTCAAATTGTTTAAAAATTGAAATTCCATGTAGAACTTTGGTTGCTGCTGCATCAGAAAGGGGATACAATGTTATAACTTTAAAGATGTTTATAGTTGTGGCAGTCATTACTTAAAACTGTCCCACATACAACAATTATAAAGCAGATGTTATTGAAAGCATCTTGTAGATAATATCGAAAATCTCTATAAGTGAAAGAACGATTTTTGAATAAAGTTGAAATCATTGTTTGAAAGGTAGTATGTTGTGGAGGCTTCAGTAACCGTCTGTAAGTCGGAAAGGATTAAAAGTGCTTGACGCGGCTCATACACATACTGCTCAAAGAAATGAGCTAAAAGAGCTCTAGATTGTTAAATAGCTAAGACATGTTAGACATATAACCATGTGCTCCTTGCTTTCTCGCACCTGTACTCCACACAACATTCTTTACGGGCAACTGGATACTTTCCGACCGCCCATTGGAGGGAGACGAGTTGCACTAAACGTGCTGTCTTTATCAAACATCGTAAATATATAATTTGCGAATGCTCTATGTAGTTGAATCTCAAAGATTCGTACTGAGTATGGGTTAAATCTACGTTTATCTCCATCGAAACTTTGTTTAATTTGACTGACTTAAAACTTACACGCATTTATGTTTTATCTTCAAATGAATACACACATTTTCTAAGAGTATAACATTTGTTTAAGAACCTACCTTTTTCTGTCAACAGAGAGGTGTTCACTTAGTGGAAATGAACGGACATATTTTTCCTACACCGGTAATGGAGGCAGAACATTGGGTAGAAGAGTTGAACACGGCACTGAGGTCACGAAAACGTGTGATGATGACTATGAGTTCGAACCAAAACAGCATCGAAAATCACCAAACTACCGTTTAACTTGTGACAAAGGTGTTATAAGAACATTTCCTGAGTGCATATCCAGTAAGTTATTACATTATAATCTTCATCATTTTGGATGATTCAACATGAAGCTCAAGCCTTGTACTTTTAGGTATTGTAATAACCCTTCCAACATACAGCAAATCAGCAGCAGACGCCTTAGAAACCATCTAGGTTAAATTATGGAAACTCTCTTTAATTTAAAGTTTGATGATTGAAAGAATTGAAAACATTGTGGCAAAAGGAGAAATAGCTCATGATGAGAAATATATATTTTTACCACAATGTTTTCAAAAGTTGGCTGATGCAGTGTCATCAGAAAGCTTCGTTATAATGGAAAGCGGGTTTAATTATTCGATATATGGTACTATTTCACTTCGTAGACTAGTCCACTTGTACAATAAGCTTTATCATTTCAAATGCTTGTACTACTTATGATACAATCTTCTCCAGGCCAATAAGCTTTATTATTTCATAAACTTGTACTACTTATGATACAAAATTTCCACTTGTACACTAAGCTATATTATTTCAAATACTTGTTCTATTTCTGATACAATTTCTTCCAGTCCAATTTTCTATACTATTTCAAATACTTATACTCCAGTACACTAAGATATATTCTTTCAAATGCTTGTACTACTTATGATACAATTTCCTCTAGTCCAATAAGCTATATTATTTCAAATACTTGTACTACTTATAAAACAATTTACTCCAGTACACTCCGGTATATTTTTTCAAATGCTTATATTACTTATGATACAATTTACTGCAGTACACTAAGCTATATTATTTCAAATACTTGTACTACTTATAATACAATTTACTCCAGTACAGTAAGCTATATTATTTCAAATACTTGTACTACTTATGATACAATTTTCTCCAGGTCAATAAGCTTTATTATTTCATAAAAACTTGTACTACTTATGATACGATTTCCACTAGTACAATAAGCTATATTATTTAAAATACTTGTTCTATTTCTGATACAATTTCCTCAAGTCCAATTTTCTATACGTGTGATGATGACTATGAGTTCGAACCAAAACAGCATCGAAAATCACCAAACTACCGTTTAACTTGTGACAAAGGTGTTATAAGAACATTTCCTGAGTGCATATCCAGTAAGTTATTACATTGTAATCTTCATCATTTTGGATGTTTCAACATGAAGCTCAAGCCTTGTACTTTTAGGTATTGTAATAACCCTTCCAACATACAGCAAATCAGCAGCAGACGCCTTAGAAACCATCTAGGTTAAATTATGGAAACTCTCTTTAATTTAAAGTTTGATGATTGAAAGAATTGAAAACATTGTGGCAAAAGGAGAAATAGCTCATGATGAGAAATATATATTTTTACCACAATGTTTTCAAAAGTTGGCTGATGCAGGGTCATCAGAAAGCTTCGTTATAATGGAAAGCGGGTTTAATTATTCGATATATGGTACTATTTCACTTCGTAGACTAGTCCACTTGTACAATAAGCTTTATTATTTCAAATACTTGATGATACAATCTTCTCCAGGCCAATAAGCTTTATTATGTCATAAACTTGTACTACTTATGATACAAAATGTCCACTAGTACACTAAGCTATATTCTTTCAAATACTTGTTCTATTTCTGATACAATTTCCTCCAGTCCAAGTTTCTATACTATTTCAAATACTTATACTCCAGTACACTAAGCTATATGTTTTCAAATGCTTATATTACTTATGATACAATTTACTGCAGTACACTAAGCTATATTATTTCAAATACTTGTACTACTTATAATACAATTTACTGCAGTACACTAAGCTATATTATTTCAAATACTTGTACTACTTATAATACAATTTACTCCAGTACACTAAGCTATATTATTTCAAATACTTGTACTACTTATGATACAATTTTCTCCAGGTCAATAAGCGTTATTATTTCATAAAAACTTTTACTACTTATGATACAATTTCCACTTGTACAATAAGCTATATTATTTAAAATACTTGTTCTATTTCTGATACAATTTCCTCAAGTCCAATTTTCTATACTATTTCAAATACTTGTACTATACTCCAGTACACTAAGCTATATTATTTAAAATACTTGTTCTATTTCTGATACAATTTCCTCCAGTCCAATTTTCTATACTATTTCAAATACTTGTACTATACTCCAGTACACTAAGATATATTCTTTCAAATGCTTATACTACTTATGATACAATTTCCTCTAGTCCAATAAGCTATATTATTTCAAATACTTGTACTACTTATAATACAATTTACTCCAGTACACTAAGCTATATGTTTTCAAATGCTTATACTACTTATGATACAATTTCCTATAGTCCAATAAGCTATATAATTTCAAATACTTGTACTACCTATGATACAATTTACTGCAGTACACTAAGTTATATTATTTCAAATACTTGTACTACTTATAATACAATTTACTCCAGTACACTAAGCTATATTATTTCAAATACTTGTACTACTTATAATACAATTTACTCCAGTACACTAAGTTATATTTTTTCAAAAGCTTATACTACTTATGATACAATTTCCTATAGTCCAATAAGCTATATTGTTTCAAATACTTGTACTACCTATGATACAATTTACTCCAGTACACTAAGCTATATTATTTCAAATACTTGTACTACTTACGATACAATTTAATCCAGTACACTAAGCTATATTATTTCAAATACTTGTACTACCTATGATACAATTTACTCCAGTACACTAAGCTATATTTTTTCAAATGCTTATACTACTTATGATACAATTTCCTATAATCCAATAAGCTATATTATTTCAAATCCTTGTACAACCTATAATACAATTTACTCCAGTACACTAAGCTATATTATTTCAAATACTTATGATACAATTTCCTCTTTCACTGATTGACATATATCGACGATTTATTTTAATTTTACACACGTACTTCGATTGTTTACATCATTTTTTATTTGCTGTCTCAGGTGTAAATACAATAATGTATATTACTACCATTATCATTTCGTTCAATCAGTGTGGTTAAAATAAGTAAATACACAATTTATTTTGGTAATAAAGTGAAATGTTGAAATATTCAATATCATCAAATATCAAATAACCTCTCCAAAACATCTGGTTAAAATGTTCTTAATTGTGTGTGCTTTCGATGTCTTTCGTTACACAGTCATGTGATTAGCACCGGTCACATCCCCTTATTTCTTATACATGTTATGCTCTGAAGTGTACACTCCCTTCCGTTTTTTCTTTTTTCTTTTTTAAATTTAAATTAAAAAAATTGAAATAAGGATAAATATTCAAATTGTGAATAAAAAGACACATAGAGCCTGCAGAGCATCAACCTGTTGTGGGAAAAGAATGTTTTTACTTGTTTTTATTAATAGGCCAAACGCATTTTCATTAACAGGTTTAACGTATTTTTATTATCAGGTTAATCCAATATATTAAAATCTGATATAGGTCTATTTCAAAACATATTGGCTACGCACTAGAAACAAAGATGTGTTCAATGTTATATTTTCTGAAATACGAACATTTTTGAAAAGTAATAAAATAGACGTTAAAACGATGCAAATATGTAAAACATTAACAATGTTATCCACATGTATTCATTTGGCATGTTATTTCATATATATGATTATTGAGTTATGCTGATACATGTATTTACTGCTTGTATATGGGCGAGAGGCAGAAATACTTGATAAAAGAATTCAATTGAAATTGAATTAACAAAATAAATAAAACAGTCTGCATAACGTTTGCGCATTGGGCTACTAAATCTGGTCAATTATCCGTATGTGTACTAAAAGTAGGTCATTAAAATGGCTGCCTTCCCTATTTTACCTACGCATGCATTGGAAAAGGACAATGCTTTCCTGCAAGTATATGTTAAATGATCCAAATGGGTTCGGCCTAACAGGAATTTTGAAATACTTCAAATTTTCATAAGAATGTATAGCGGATCGGAAAGTAAGCCGCGAGTCTAATTTCAAGTATATATGTTTAAACCAGGTAAGCATGGCGATGTATTTTCGTCACGTTGCGATTTCAAAATAACTTTTGCAATGATGTGATTTAAAGGTGCAATAATTAATCGTTCTCTCGGACTCCTATCCAGAGTCCAAAGTTGTTACTATACAACCAAAATAATAAATTCTAACAGCGAGTAACAAAACCAAGTTCATACGTTCAGATCGAAGTTCAAAGCAAGAGTTTACCATTTGGTGTCTCAGTTATAAGTACTCAGTTATCACCAGGCCCGCAATTTTGAAATATTTCACCAGAGGCAAGAGTGGTCAAAGTCCAACGTTGTGGCGATGCGAAACCAATAGGGAGATAACATGTTTGGACGGATTTTCTCACCAAATTCGATTTCCATTGGTCATGTCTGCACAGGAAGACGTCTGGTCATTTACGTCCTTGTGTGGGACCAAGACCTGGGATGGCCAGACTCAAAACATTTTAACTTGCATGTAATTGGCAACAATAACATTGTTGTTACTAAACATAGTAATGGGCTGTCTACTACACTGTCTTGGCCATTGCTAGCGGAAGACGGAAGCCGGAGTAACACTTACCTCACGGTGTACACTTTTTTTGAAACAATCTCGAGGGCTTGGCGTAAAACGGTTGTAACTAAAATTGGTATTTTTCTTTACTAAGGTTAATCAATTCACCATTAAGTCTTTATAAGCCTTTAATCATTTTGTTAGTGAACAAAGTAAATTTAGGTGCCATCACTCTTACTGAGCAATGGCACCTATATTTGCATTGTTTACAAAGGGGTAAAAATAGCCCCTAAACCAGATTTTTGAGAATAGGTTTTTAGTTACAACCGTTTCACGCCAAACCCTTGATCTGTTAGAAAAACACAAAATAAGAAATCATTGTGACAAAAGGATGTATTGCTAATCATATATGCTGCAGATTCGTCACGATGCATCTGACAATGGGAAAAGGATAAAGTAATAAAGCGTTTCGTCTATAACTATGAAAATCATTAATTTTCCTAACTTTAATAGAACGTTGTGAAATTCCACAAGGAAACCAAGCTATATACGACAATGGGCGTTATTCATCCGGGGACTTGGTTAACAGTGGTAAAGCGGTAAGATATACATTTTAATGACATTTCGGTTTATCATTGTGACTGGATAGCACGTAACATTTCGCCTGAATTTTAGTTTGATACCAGTTAATAGACGTTTTGCCTACGAGAACGACTTTTCAAATCTTCAACAACCTTCAATGAAAAGGAACGGTTGGACAATATGGGAAAGCTTTACAGTATGGGAAGTACAGTTTTTGAAAAAAAGCAGAAGATTGTCCGCACTACTGAAGCATTAAAAAACACCTGCCAGAGGGAAAGGGTTAACTTACTTCTTTGTTATATGCAACGCAAAGTTTTGGTTAGTTATATATGAGCCGTTCCAAGAGAAAACCAACATTATGAACTCTGCGTAATGTATCGACCAGATCAGACTGAACAGTCGGCGAATGCCAATCCGGGCCGCTACATTCCGACTCAGGGGGGTAAAGGTATAAAGTGTTGATTCATGAAATAGAAAATCCAGATGAGGCGAAAAATGTCTGTCCGGGTTATCCTGCGTGGCATGCTTAGGCTGATCCGGGTCGATATTTTACGCAGATTCTAGAATGTTGGTGTTCTCGTTATTCGGCTCATATAATGTACACATTGTTTCAGTTCTTTTTTATAATAACACTTTTATTTTTAGCTCACCTATGCACGAAGTGCAAGGTGAGCTATTGTGATCACATTTTGTCCGGCGTCCGTCCGTCGTGCGTCGTGCGTCGTCCGTCGTGCGTCGTGGGTCGTGCGTCGTCAACATTTCAGCTTGTTAACACTCTACAGGCTACACTTTGCATCCAATCTTCATGAAAGTGTATCAGAACATTCATCTCCATCAAATCTTGGAGAAGTTCGAAACTGGGCCATATGAGGTCAAAAACGAGGTCACTAGGTGAAATTGAAGCGAAATCTTGTTAACACTCTAGAGGCCGCAATTTTTGCTTCAGCAGTTTGAAATTTTGTCAGAATGTTTGTCTTAAAGATATCTAGGTCAAATTGAAGGGTAATCTTGTTAACACTGTAGAGGCCACATTTTCAACTTGAGCATGTTGAAATATTGTCAGAATGTTTGTCTTAAAGATATCTAGGTCAAGTTTAAATATGGGTCATATTGGGTCAGAAACTAGGTCACTAGGCCAAATTGAAGGAACATCTTGTTAACTCTGTAGAAGACACATTTTTTGCTACAGCAGCTTGACATTTTATGAGAATGTTTATCTAAATGATATATAAGCCAAGATCGAATATGGATCATGTAGAGTCAGAAACAAGGTCAATGAAGGAAAATATTGTTCAAACTCCGGAGGCCGCATTTTTACTTTGAGCAAGTTGAAAATTTGTCAGAATGTTGTCTTGATAATATCTAGTCCATGTTGGAATATGGGTCATATCAGGTAAAAAAATATAGATCACTAGGCCAAATGAAGGAAAATATTGTTAACACTGTGGAGGGTGCATTCAGAATAATTGTCCTGATGTATTTTGCATTGTAGTACATTGTATAATTAAGGTGAGCGATCCAGAGCCATCATGGCCCTCTTGTTATTTATTTTTACACATTTCCCCGAGATGTAAAACAACAATTACATGTATACACGTATATTTAACTTTAGGCCAGTTTAAACGGGATAAGAATGTAAAAACAATGGTTACTTTTTTATTTCTTCGATGAAGAAATAAAACAGTTACTTTTGTTTTTACTTCTAAACCGAAGTAAAATATTTCTGTCCGCCGTAGCCTTTTTGTGACGACAAAGTCCCGTGGTATACACACACTGTATATATGAAATTATAAGCACCAACTAGAGTTAAAAAATATGTGGCAAAAGAAGAAATTGCTTATCTAGAGGAGTTTCTCCTTTTGCCCAATTGTTTTCAAACGTCGTCTGCAGTAGATGCGTCAAGATGGGAATGCAAGTTGGAAAAGTTTAATATCGCCTTTTTACTGGTGTAGTGGTTAAAGCTTACTTACTCGGCAGATCTGGGATCGATCCTAGATGGGGTAAACAACAAAAAAAAGTTAATGAGCCTGTCCATGGGAAAACGTTAATGCATACGAATCAGACCAATGACTGCTCAATTCATTCAGAGCTAAAACCTTGGAGATATTTGCTCTCATATAGAGTGCATGCCTCATGAGCCAAAAGTCCCGGGTTAGATGCCCATGAAGCCGTATCAACATCAAGCTGGATGTACAAGTCTATTTTTGGGTCTTAGACGATGAAAGTGAGTTTATGCGTTGCATAAATTTGATAAATTCGATGAAAGTCCCTTTTTGTACAGATCGGTATTGTTCGTTAGCCATCGGAAATGACCGAGGAACCTACGAACAATGCCGATATATAATGACAAAATACGGAAATTGACGATCCCATTAGGCATGTACTAACCTAAAGACAGTCGCTGTTACACATTTAGCAATTAAACAACATAATTTGGATCAAAGCATTATATATGGTGCGTAGCTGCCTCGTGTTATAAAATCCTTATTTTACCCTTAAGAGAATTATTTTGTGTATCAACATCATAGGTTTTGAATGAGCAATAACAGAGATAATTTAGAAAAATACGCTTTCTACTTTAGGCCTCTCAACATCACTTTTCCTTCTTTTTTCAGATAAGATTAACTTGTCCGACGACGAAGGAATTATATTTGAATGAAAATAAACAATATCCGGATGTTCCATTTTCATCCGCATGTACTTTTGGTGTTTGGAATCTTACGACGTTTCCAGTATGCAAAAACAGTGAGTGATTACTAACATATATTATTTTATATAACCCTGACACACAATATCGACTGAATATCTGTGTAAACATAAACACTCGATATCTTCAATTGTTCATGAAACAAGTTCACCATTTCCCCCGTGTAGATGCGTTCTGACGCCTCTGCAGCATGGAACTTTTGAAAACATTGGACAAAAGAAGAAGTTGCTCATAATGATCAATTTCTACCTTAACCACATTGTTTTCAGTTCTTTTATATAATAACACTTTTATTTTTATTTATTTTTACACATTTCCCCCAGATGTAAAACAACAATTACATGTATACACGTATATTTAACTTTAGGCCAGTTTAAACGAGAGCTTCTTTCCTGACTTATTAAAAATAGATTTTTTAGATGTAAACTGTATGTTATCGTCATATGATTTCTCTGCACTTACACCTCTATTTATGAGTAGATATCAACCCTTCGACAGCTGGAACCGATTGTGTGAAGTCTGTGTAACAAACATAGAGTCCAGCCTTCCGCGCTATTTGACAATACCCTATCGTGTTTGCTACTCAACTAAACACATTGATAGTTCTAGAAGTGACTATGAACTCTCCCAAATATAAAGGTGGTCAAGTCTATTTTAAAAATTCAGCAAAATCTCTGGGATGTTTTCCAAGGTTTCCCGATTTTGCTTCAAAACCAAATTGATGACCGTCAATTGCAATGATGCTCAGAAGAAAAAAAACCATATACATGTGTAGTGTGAAGTCAAACTATCATGGCGCACTCACAATAAAGTTTAATACTTAGGTTTATAAACTCACGAACTATTTCTTTTATTATTATCATTATTATTTTACTAATTTATCATTTTTATTACTATTATTATTTTCACCATTTACAATCATTATTATTTTCATCATCAAATTCATCATCATCATCATCATTATCATCATCATCATCATATATTCATAATCTTAATTATCATCACAATCATCATCCATCATCATCAGCAGCAGCAGCAGCAAAAAACAGAAGCATCACCATCATCACGATATTTTTAATATTATTATAAACTAATTATTATCATTATAGAAAGATGCTTAATTCCCGAATACACTGGTACCAAATATAAGGCTAACGGAAAACTAGTTACGACCGCCATGAAAATGGACGATGGAACCATACTAAACAAGTTTTGCGAGATGGGTTATGAAATCACAGACAACGAAGATATTGTGTGTGACAGTGGAACATTGAAAGGGGACACCTCGTGTAAACCAAGTGAGTGTCTATTCTGGAAATATTTCGGTGTGTTTTGATGTACACTGTGTTTTCTTTTATTTAACCTTTCCCACATACATCATATATGCAGCATAGGACTTTTAAATATATAGGCAAACAATCACTTTAATTAAAAGTGTTATTACTGAATAGAGTTGAAAACATTCTGAATATGGAAGCATTGCTCAGCATAAGCAATTTCAACTTTTGTTGCAATGTTTTCAAAACGTGTTTGCTACAGATGATTCAAATAGTTTTGTATATGAAAATGGGTTAATAGTAATACTCTTGTTGATTATGTTGAAATATATCGGCAGTCACTGTAATCGAACGTATTATAACTGAATACAGTTACGAGAGCGAGGGTAAACAACGTCATTAAAGTCAAGTCAAAAACATTCTAAAAATGGAAGCATTGCTCAGCATAAGCTATTTCAACTTTTGTTGCAATTTTTTCAAATAGTTTCGTATATGAGAATGGGTTAATATTGATACTTTTGTTGATTATGTTATGTACAATTTCTTATGTACAACAACTCTGACAACATCACGAAAATTTAAAACAAAAATAGAGTTGAAAGAATTGTGGCAACACCGAGATATAGCTCATTATCAGCAATTTCTCATTTCGTCACAATGTTGTTTAACCCTTTCCCTCATATAGACGCTTTCTGACGCCTCTGCAGCAGACAGCTTTTGAAAACATAGTGACAAAAGAAGAAATTGCACAAAACGTGCAATTTCTCCTTTTCCCACAATGTTTTCCACTTTTTGTCATAGGTTATCCATTTAATTATAGAGATTTTCTATTTTTTGACAAAATATGTTCAAGTCGTCTGCTGCAGATTTGTCGTATGAGGGATAGGGTTAATATCGTCTGCTGAGTGTCACCAAAATGTATCCGTAAAATAGATAGATAAATTAACCAAGTATAATATGTGTATGTTACAGAATCGTGCCATCTTCCTATCATAGTACACAGCAGGAATACTGCTGATGAAAGAGTTCTATCTCACAACCAACAGGTAAGGCATTCATTACAATTAACCTTTTCCCACACACACAAAATCTGCAGCAGACGACATTGAACGTATCTAAGCAGACATTGAAAATGTATAAAAATAAAAGTGTCATAACTGAATAGAGTTGAAAACATTGTAGCAAAATTAGCAAGTGTTCCCTTTACAGTAATGTTTTGTTTTATAACAATAATTTTGAAAATGTCATCTGCTGCACAGGACGTCGGATATATATGTAGGCTGTTTGAGTGAAAGGTTAAAGTCTTGTATGTCGATGTTTGTCTTGTGGCGTAAACGAACAGTTATGACTCGGTCAAACCTGGGCATGCACACAGTCTCTCCAGCAACGTGACTGCTCGTCACATGACGCTCCTCCAACGATATAGCACAAGTGTTAGCACATTTTCCTTTTCAAACAATGTTTTCAAATATATATTTTTTTTTTTTCTGACCTTTTTTTCGGCTATTTGCGTATGAAGTGGTTAGATATCGGAATTGTTTGTTGGATTCCCGGTCAGATCCAACATAACTGATTGATGACTTTAGACAGAAGTCGCCGAGTATATTTGGCTTTTAATAAAAACCGATCTCATACTAAACTTGATAATAAGGGATGCTCTTACTTAATGGTCGCAGCGAGAGTGATTGAACCAAGGATGTTTTGTCTCGAATATTAGACGGTCTCGAGAACTAGACGGTCTCGAATATTAGACGGTCTCGAATATTAGAGGTCTCGAATATTAGACGGTCTCGAATATTAGACGGTCTCGAATATTATACGGTCTCGAATACTAGACGGCCTCGAATACTAGACGGTCTATAATACTAGACGGCCTCGAATACTAGACGGTCTCGAATACTAGACTGTCTCGAATAATAGACAGTCTCGAATACTAGAAGGTCTCGAATACTAGAGGTCTCGAATACTATACAGTCTCGAATACAATGCAGTCTCGAATACTCGACGGTCTCGAATACTAGACGGTCTCGAATACTTGACGGTCTCGAATACTAGACGGCTTGAATACTAGACGGCCTTGAATACTAGACGATCTTGAATACTAGGCGGTCTCGAATACTAGACGGTCTTGAATACTAGACGGTCTCGAATACTAGACGGTCTTCAATACTAGTATCTCGAACACGGCGCATTTCTTTAAAAGACAAAAATTAGTTTCTCTTAGCTACTTGTGTTTTAAGAAGAGATACACTACGTCTAAGTCTCGGTTTGCTGTTTCTGTTTGCTTCTTGTTTTTAATAATAGAAACACTACGTCTCAAACATAGACACTAGTCGGTTTAAATTGTATTACAAACCGCAGTAGATATGTCGGTAATGACGATGGCTATTGTTCTGGGGTCGTCAGTACGCTCGGCCACTCATTCTTTCCGCTGTTTTACAAATGCCATTATGACTAGCGTTATTCGCCTTCCGTCAATTAGCTTACTACGGTTAACGTTTTGGGCAGTATTTTATGTTGAAGACTGGCACGAGAGGGCCCTGAAACACATGGTTAGTCTAATTTACTTGACACTATGATATTGCTTAAACACTGAAAATGGCGTGTTATTGCAATTCACATATGATATGATACTGTTCCTTAATGAAAAAAGATAATGAATAACCTTTTTTTCCAGTTGACTTTGATCTGTAAAAGAAAGTACAAATTGGTGAGGGACGGAAATTACGTATCTAGTCATAAACTAGTGACAGCCTGCATCCTCGGAAACCTAACGAGATCAATTGACGGCCTCGAATGCGTACCAAGTAATCATTCGTTTCATTTCAAACAAATTAATATATCAGTTTTGTCATAAAGTATACTTGTTTTCTCCTTTAGGGAGATTTCGCTTCTGTTTATTACATTGATCTCCAATATCGCAATCTGAAAATTTGTTTCATAAGACATTTGTCTTATCCTTGAAATAATCCCCACATGCATACGCATTATGTTACTAACGATTTATCACAAATAACACAACATGATACATTTCTCATTCAATCCCACCCGCTCACCACCCAACCCCAAAACAGTTCAGACTAAGGCAAGTATATGTCAAAGTTAATGGAGATATTCAACATGTCTTTCTATGTGTTTTAATAGATGCCGTTTTCTGATTTGCAATGTATTGCAAATTGGTTTATTGACGAACCTACATTGTGCCATTACTGTTTTGTGTGACCTTGCCTTGGGTCGAACTTGGGTCTCCAACTAACTAGGCGAACACTCTAACTTATAGACTTCCCGGTTGGTCGACTGTCCAAAGTAGAATTCGAGCAGGGCTTCAGGAAATTAACGTACTTATTACACGTTCATAAGAGCGGTGCTCTAGGAAAATCAACATTAACGTTATTATTATTACACGTGTATAAGAGCGGTGTTTCAGGAAAATCAACATTAACGTAATTATTAGACATGTATGAGAGCGGTGTTTCAGGAAAATCAACATTAACGTAATTATTACGCGCGTAAAAGAGCGGTGCTCCAGGAAAATCTACATTAACGTAATTATAAGACATGTATAAAAGCGTTTTTTCAGGGAAATCAACAGTTACGTAATTATTACACGTGTATAAGAGCGCTGTTTCATGAGAAATCAACGTGTATAAGCGCAGCACTTCAGATAAATCAATATATACGTAATTACTACACGTGTATGAGAACAGCACTTCAGAGAAATCAACATTAACGTAATAATTACAAGTGTATAAGAGCAGCACTTCAGAGAAATCAATATATACGTAATTACTACACGTGTATGAGAACAGCACTTCAGAGAAATCAACATTAATGTAATTATTACAAGTGTATAAGAGCAGCACTTCAGAGAAATCAACAATAAAGTAATTATTGCAAGTGTGTACTGCAGTAAAATCAATATTTAAGTATTTATCACACGTGTTTATGAGCGGTGCTAAAGGAAAACCAACACGAATGTATTTATTACACTTGTATATGAGCAGTAATACAGGGAAAAAATGTTACGTAATTATTACACGTGAATAAGAGCAGCACTTCATAGAAATTAACATATTTATTACAGTATGAGCGGTACTACAGGGAAATCAAAATATACGTAATAATTACACGTGAATAAGAACAGCACTTCAAACAAATCAACAATAACGCAATGATTGCAATGTATAAGAGCAGTTTTGCAGTAAAATCAATATATACGTAATTATTACATGTGTTTATGAGCGGTGCTACAGGAAAATTAAATTAACGGATTTATTACACGTGTATATGAGCAGTACTATACAGGGAAATCAAAATATAACTAATAAACACATGTGAATAAGAATAGCACTTCAGACAAATCAACAATAATGTAATTATTGCAATGTTTAAGAGCAGTGCTGCAGTAAAATCAATATTAATGTTATTATTACACGTGTTTATGAGCGGTGCTACAGGAAAATTAACATTAACGTATTCATTACACGTGTATTTGAGCAGTACTACAGGGAAATCAATAAACACGAAATGCTCACTAGTGTATAAGAGCAGCACTGAAGAGAAATCAAAATTAACGTAGTTATAACACGTGTATAAGAGCGGTGCTTCTGTAAAATCAATATTAACGTAATTAGGACACGTGTTTATGAGCGGTGCTACAGGAAAACCAACATTGACGTAATTATTACACGTGTATATGAGCAACGCTTCAGAGAATCGACATTACCGTAACTATTATAGGTGTATATTTGCAGCGCTTCATAACAATCAGTATACACGTCATTTATACAAGTGTATACGATGGCTGCTCCTGGAAATCATCAGTAACATAATTTGTTTAAGTGTATACGATAGGTGGTCCAGGAAAATTAACATTAAAGCTATGGTTACATGTATAAATGAGCGGTGCTCGAGGAAAACAAACAGTAACGTAATTATTACATTTGTATATGATACGTGCTCCACGAAAACCAATATTTACCTAATTATTACACTTGTATATGAGTGGTGCTCCAGAAAAACCTACATTAACGTAATTATAACACTTGTATATGAGTGGTGCACGAGGACGTCCAATATTAATGTAATTATTACACGCTTATATATGCAGTTTTCCAGGAAAACCAATATTAACGTTATTTTTATACTTGAATATAAGCGGTGTTCAAGGAAAACCAGTATTAACGTTATTAATATACGTGTGTATTAGCGGTGCTCCAGGAAAACCAACAATAACATAATCATAACACTTGTAGGTACAATGTATGAGCGGTGGTCCAGAAAAAACAACATTATCGTAAATATTACACTTGAAGAAAACATTATGCCTGCGCATTCATGCTAAGGATCCAAGTGGATACTGTTTTACAGAAGCTACTTGAACGTATGTGTAACTAATTGCTGAACAGTGTAGGGCCAGATTAGTCTGCGTGGATGCGCAGGATGAGCTGAGTCTGATCTGGTCGCAAATGCCTTGCGGCTGATCTTTGCAGAGCGCTGCTGAAATGCATTTTTACAATTATAATCGAGCCGTTTCTGGCAATGTCTGGTAGTAATGCAACCCGTAGCGGACATTTTCATCCAAAGGTATATATACTGATGCCTCTTCTATGGTCGTACGGCTATCGAATTGTCGGCCGCCGGTTAATTAAAGAGTTGAACTGTTTTATGTTACAGAGGGTTGTCACGCGGTTAAAAATGCTTTTTTGTATCCAACGGAGGTAAATGGTAAGCACGGAGACGAGCTATCGACCACTTTCGACCACAACCAGTATGCTTCGATTGAATGCAAGGAACACTTTGTTCTTGTAAAGAGAGGTAGGCGGACTAAAACTAGGATGACAACACAATGTTCCTTTGGTAGTTGGGATCCCAGATATAGCTGTATGAAACGTATGTATTTTACTGCATATATAATAATCTATATGTTATGGTTTTTTTGCGGTCTTACGTCGTTTTTTAACAAGTATATAGTAACATCATGGCAACACTTATCAATGATTAGTGTTACCGTAACATAACTGAACTACTGTTACAAACGGCATTACATTCTAAGATAGCATTCACTCTCCACCCATCTTTGGGTTGGCGACTTGTGTACTCTCATGTTGTGTATTTTTTATGTGTTTTCCTAAGTTGATTTATGAAAAATGCAAACTTTAATTGCATTATTTCCTACAGAGGGGGGAGTAGACAAACACATTTCATTGTATTGTATTCAATTTATTTGAGCTTTTTGCTTGACTTCAGGTAAATGTACATTGGACATTCCAAAAGAAGGTTTACTTGTAGATGGGACGAAACGGACCGGACGGCTTAAGATAAACAGTGGCATACTGGTAAGGACTTTTTATTCTCTCATTTATATATTTCGAACTTATGTGGTGTTTATTTGATTTTCCGTCCCGGAAACATATACAAAAGGTATAAGGATAAACCTATTTGGCTTAAGCGAATCATGCTTTCAGTTTGTTATTATTACGTTCGAAAGCTGCCTGCTGGACGGACCTAACAAATGCTCCTGCCGTTTGTATGAAAGATATCTTGAAGTTAGAACCTACTCAAAACGGGATTCGAACGCTGGACCTTTGATACACAATGTCGACCCTCTACCAGTGTACGCACTGACTTACAAGCCAATTCATTGATCGTATACACCAATACATAAATATTAGTTGGAAAGTACAACGAGCCTAACATGTTGGTCTGGAGTAGCCTGTTCCTACCATTACAATATAGGGTCAGGCATACACCAATGATGGCGGTCCCCTTTGTTTTGTTAGGAATTTACGCCGTTTTCAACCTTCCTTCTGTTATATCACGGCTAGTGGCGCCCTTTGAAAATGATGTAATAATCTATGGAGACAACCTTTGGGTGGACAAACCGGATACACAGTCAAACAAATTTGATTGAGTATTAATGTATTGATTCCAAACATCAAGTTGTAACGGTGCTCTGTAGAATTTACGAAAATCAGTTATATATTGAGTAATTCACTAAATGTGATAGGTATATATAAGGGGACATGACCAATCTAGTCGCCAGTATTGGATCATGCCAAACGTATGATTTATAGTACGCCGGGTAAACGACTCGTTACCTGTAGTATGCCGGGTACACACGACTACTTATCTATAGTACGCCGGGTACACGACTACTTAATGGTAGTACCCCTGGTACACGACTACTTACCTGTAGAACGCCGGGTACAACCGACTACTTACCTATAGTACGCCAGGTACACGACTACTTACCTGTAGTACGAATGATACGCGACGACTAACCTATAGTACAACGTGTTCACGACTACTAACCTGTAGTACGCCTGGTACACGACTACTAACCTGTAGTACGCATGGTACGCGACTACTTACCTATAGTACGCCATGTACACGACTACTAACCTGTAGTACGCATGATACGCGACGACTAACCTATAGTACAACGTGTTCACGACTACTAACCTGTAGTACGCCTGGTACACGACTACTAACCTGTAGTACGCATGGTACGCGACTACTTACCTATAGTACGCCATGTACACGACTACTAACCTGTAGTACGCATGGTACGCGACTACTTACCTGTAGTAAGCCATGTACACGACTACTAACCTGTAGTACGCCTGGTACACGACTACTAACCTGTAGTACGCCTGGTACACGACTACTTACCTATAGTACGCCAGGTACACGACTACTTACCTGTAGTACGCATAATACGCGACTACTTACCTGTAGTACGCATGGTACGCGACTACTTACCTATAGTACAGCGTGTTCACGACTACTAACCTGTAGTACGCCGGATACACGACTACTTACACGTAGTAAACCGAGTACACGACTTCTTACCTATAGTACGCCGGGTAAACGACTACTTACACATAGTAAACTGAGTACACGACTTCTTACCTATAGTATGCCGGGTAAACGACTACTTACATGTATTACACCGGGTACACAACTTTTTACCTATAGTACGCCGGGTATCTACTACTTACCTGTAGTACAGCGGGTTCACGTCTACTAACCTGTAATACAGCGTGTACACGACTACTTACCTATAGTACAGCGTCTTCACGTCTACTAACCTGTAGAACGCCGGATACACGACTACTAACATGTAGTAAACCGGGTATACGACTTCTTACCTGTAGTACGTCGGATACACGACTAGTTACCTATAGTACAGCGGGTTCACCTCTACTAACCTGTAATACACCGTGTACACGACTACTAACCTATAGTACAGCGGGATCACGTCTACTAACCTGTAGTGCGCAGGGTACACGACTACTTACTTGTAGTACGCCAGGTACAGGACTACTTACCTGTAGTAAGCCATGTACACGACTACTTACCTGTAGTACGCTGGGTACACGACTACTTACCTGTAGTACACCGGGTACACGACTACTTACCTATAGTACAGCGGGATCACGTCTACTAACCTGTAGTGCGCCGGATACACGACTACTTACCTATAGTACAGCGGGTTCACGTCTACTAACCTGTAATACACCGTGTACACGACTACTTACCTATAGTACAGCGGGATCACGTTTACTAACCTGTAGTGCGCAGGGTACACGACTACTTACTTGTAGTACGCCAGGTACAGGACTACTTACCTGTAGTAAGCCATGTACACGACTACTTACCTGTAGTACGCTGGGTACACGACTACTTACCTGTAGTACACCGGGTACACGACTACTTACCTGTAGTACGCTAGTTACAGGATTACTTACATGTAGTACGCCGGGTACACAACTATTTACCTGTAGTACTAACATGTAATACATCGGTTAAACGACTACTTACATATAGTACGCCGGGTACACGACCATTGACCTATAGTACGCCGCAGACAGGACAACTTTACTATAGTATCCTGAGTACACGACAACTAACGCCGGGTACACACGACTATTTACCTTTAGTACGCCGGTTACACGTCATCTTACCTGCAGTAAGCCGGTTACACGACTACTTACCTATAGTACCCCAGGTACACGATAACTTACCTATAGTACCCCAGGTACACGATAACTTACCTGTAGTATGCCGGGTTCACGTCTCCTTACCTGTAGTACGTCGGGTACACATCTACTTACCTGCAGTACGACAGGTTCAAGATTAGTTACCTATTGTATGCCGGTTACACCACTACTTACTTGTAGTACGTCGGGTACACATCTACTTACCTGTAGTACGCCGGGTACAGGACTACTTACCAATTTTATGCCGGTTACATCACTACTTACCTGTAGTACGTCGGGTTCACATCTACTTACCTGTAGTACGCCGGGTACACGACTACTTACCTGTAGTACGTCGGGTACACGACTACTTATCTGTAGTACGCGGGGTACACGACTACTTACCTGTAGTACGCCAGTTACACGAGTACTTACCCGTAGTACGCCCGATACACGACTACTTACCTGTAGTATGCCGGGTACACGACTACTTACCTGTAGTACGCCCGGTAGACGACTACTTACTCGTAGTTCGCCCGGTACACGACTACTTACCTGTAGTAAGCCAGTTAAACGACTACTTATCTATATTACGCTGGGTACAGGACTACTAACATGTAATACGTCGGTTACACGACTACTTACCTATATTACGCCGGGTACACGACAACTTATCTTTAGTACGCTGGGTACAGGACTACTTAAATGTAGTACGTCGGGTACAAGACTACTTACCTAGAGTGGACTACTTACATGTAGTACGTAGAGTACAGGACTAGTTAGATGTATTACGCCGGGTACACACCTACTTACCTATAATACGCCGGGTACACGACTACTTACCATTAGTCCGCTGGGTACACGGTTACTTACCTATAGTACGTCGGGTACCCGACTACTTGCCTATAGTACTTCGTGTACACGACAACTTACATGTAGTACTTCGGGTACACTACTACCTACATGTAGTACTTCGGGCACGCGACTACTTACCTATAATACGCCAGGTACAGGACTTCTCACGTGTAGTTCAGCGGGTACACGACTAATTACTTGTAGTATGCTGGGTACACGACTACTTACCTATAATACGCCGGGTACACGACTACTTACCTTTAGACCGCTGGGTACACGGTTACTTACCTATAGTACGTCGGGTACCCGACTACTTACCTATAGCACGTCGGGTACACGACTACTTACCTATAGTACTTCGTGTGCACGACTACTTACATGTAGTACTTCAGGTACACGACTACTTACATGTAGTACTTCGGGTACACGACTACTTACCTATAATACGCCAGGTACAAGACTACTTACGTCTAGTACACCGGGTAGACGACTACTTACCTGTAGTACGCTGGTTATACGACTACTTACTAACAGTACGCCGGGTACATGACTACTTACCTGTAATACGTCTGGTACACGACTACTTACATGTAGTACGCCGGGTACACGACTACTTACCTGTAGTACGCCGGGTACACGACTACTTAACTGTAGTACGCCTGGTACACGACTACCTACCTGTAGTACGCCGAGTACACGACTAATTACCTGTAGTATGCCGGAAACTCGACTACTTACCTGTAGTATACCGGGAACACGACTACTTACCTGTAGTACGCCTGGTACACGACTACTTACCTATAGTACGCCGGGTACACGACAACTTACCTGTAGTACGCCGGGTACACGATTACTTACCTATAGTACGCCTGGTATACGACTACTTACCTGTAGTACGCCGGGTACACGACTCCCTACCTATAGTACGCCTGGTATACGACTACTTACCTGTAGTATGCCGGGAACAAGACTACTTACCTGTAGTACGCCTGGTATACGACTACTTACCTATAGTACGTCGGGTACACCACTACCTACCTGTAGTACGCCGGGTACACGACTAGTTACATGTTATCCTCTGGGTACACAACTACTTACCTGTAGTACGTCGAGAAAACGACTACTTACCTGTAGTACACCGGGTACACGACAACTTACCTGTAGTACGCTGGTTACACGAAAATTAACTATAGTAAACTGGGTACACCACTACTTACCTGTAGTAAACTGGGTACACCACTACTTACCCGTAGTACACTCGGGTACACAACTACTTACCTGTAGTACGCCGGGTACACGACTTCTTACTTGTAGTACGCCTGGTACACGACTACTTGCCTAGTGTACGCCGGGTTCACGACTACTTACCTAAAATACGCCAGGTACACACGACTATTTCCCTGTAGTACGTCGGGTACACGTCTCCTTACATGTAGTACGCCGGGTACACGACTACTTACCTGTAGTACGCCGGAAACAAGACTACTTACCTACTGTATGCCGGTTACACGACTACTTACCTGCAGTACGCCAGGTACACGACTACTTACCTGTAGTACTCTGGGTACACGACTATTTACCTGTAGTACTCTGGGTACACGACTATTTACCTGTATTATGTCGGGTAAACGACTTCTTACCTATAATAAGACGCGTACACGACTACTAGCCTGTCGTACGCGAGGTACACGACTACTTACCTGTAGTACGCTGGGTACACGACTATTAACCTGTATTACGCCGGGTACACGACAACTTAAGTTTATTACGCCGGGTACACGATTACTTACCTGAGGTACGTAGGGTACACCAACTACTTTCCTATAGTATGCCGGGTGCACACGACTACTTACCTGTAGTACGTAGGGTACACGACTACTTACCTGTAGTACGTAGGTTACACCAACTACTTTCCTATAGTATGCCGGGTACGCGAATACCTACTTTAAGTATGTCGAGTACACGACTACTTACCTGTAGTAAGACGATTATATGTCTCCTTTCCTGTAGTACCTCGGGTACACGACAACTTTACTATAGTACGCCGGTTACACGACTACTTACCTGTATTACGCCGAGTACACACGACTACTTACCTGTAGTAAGCTGGGTACACGTCTCCTTACCTTTAGTACGCCGGGTAAACGACTACTTACCTATAGTACCCCAGGTACACGATAACTTACCTGTAGTACGCCGGGTACACGACTACTTACCTATAGTACCCCAGGTACACGATAACTTACATATAGTATCCCAGGTACACGATAACTTACCTGTAGTATGCCGGGTACACGACTACTTACCTGTAGTACGGCAGTTACACAAATACCTACCTGAAGAACGCCAGGTACATGATTACTTACCTTTAGTAAGCCGGGTTCACGTCTCCGTACCTATAGTACGTCGGGTACACATCTACTTACCTGTAGTACGCCAGGTTCAAGATTAGTAACCTATTGTATGCCGGTTACACCACTACTTACCTGTAGTACGTCGGGTACACATCTACTTACCTGAAGTACGCCGGGTACAGGAGTACTTACCTATTGTATGCCGGTTACACCACTACTTACCTGTAGTACGCCGGGTACACGACTACTTACCTGCAGTACGTCGGGTACACGACTACTTATATGTAGTACGCCGGTTACACGACTACTTACCTGTAGTACGCCAGTTACACGATAACTTACCTGTAGTACGCCAGTTACACGATAACTTACATGAAGTACGCCAGTCACACGACTACTTACCTGTAGTACGCCAGTTACACGACTACTTACCTGTAGTACGCCAGTTACACAACTACTTACCTGTAGTACGCCAGTTACACAACTACTTACCTGTAGTACGTCGGGTACACGAGTACTTACCTGTAGTACGTCGGTTACACGACTACTTACCTGTAGTACACCTGGTACACGGCTACTTATCTGTAGTACACCAGGTACACGACTACTTACCTGTAGTATGCCAGGTACACGTCTACTTACCTGTAGTAGGCCAGGCATACTTCTTTCCTGTAGTATGCCAGGTACTCGATTTCGTACCTGTAGTACGCCGGTTACACGAATACTTACCTGTAGTACGCCATGTACACGACTACTTATCTGTAGAACGCCGGGTACACGACGCCGGGTACACGACTACTTACCTGTAGTACCCCAGGTACACGAATACTTACCTGTAGTACGCCGGGTACACGAGTACTTACCTATTGTACGTCGAGACACGACTACTTACCTGTAGCACGCTGGGTACACGACTACTTATCTGTAGTATGCCGAGTACACGACCACGTACCTGTAGTATGCCGGATACACGACTACTTACCTGTAGTACGTCGGGTACAGGACTACTTACCTTTAGTACGCCCGGTACACGACTATATACATGTAGAACGCAGGGTACACGACTACTAACCTGTGGTACGCTGCGTACACGACTGCGTACCTGTAGTACGCCGGGTACACACGACTGCTTACCTGTAGTACGACGGGTACACGACTATTGACCTGTAGTACACGACTTATCTATAATATGCCTGGTTCAATACTACTTACCTTTAGAACGCCAGGTACACGACTACTTACGTATAGTATGCCTGGTTCAATACTACTTACCTTTAGTACGCCAGTAACACAACTACTTACCTGTTTATTCAGTTCCGATTCAGTGATGTGACGCCTCAATACCCTTGGTAGCGCAATCTATATAGAGACATTGGCTGTTCGAGCGCCGTCAGCTCGACCATGGGTAGAAGGTACACGCGTCTTTCCTCTTTCAACACTAGACTAACTGTCTATGAGGACACGCAGCTAGTTGCTTGAAACTGTTATATGGAGAACTGGTATAAAAAGGGCAAGGAAATTTTAGTGATGTTAAACTGATCGCCGTAATATCACTGACCAAATACATTAAAATGGCGGTAATGGCTTCCCCCCGTGGCGCTTATGGTTACAGGGAAAGCATTTCAACTGGCATCGGTGGCAGGATATATCAGACCGGAAGTACCGGTAAATTACCCAGGAGATGTTGTGATATAACTAAAAGAGTATTGACAATGGCATAAAACACCGTTTAAACAAATAAATAACAAAACAACAGTGATCTGTCCTATTGTATTTTTCAGGTCAAATTAACCTGTCCCGCAGACTATTCCCTTTACAACAAGGCAGAGAACGTAACGTATGATGAATACAATGTCTCGTGTATAGGGGAAATATTATCAGCGCCATTACCGATATGTGTTAAAGGTGAGAGCATGTGTACTTGGTAGTAAAACAGGTGCGTACATTTAACGGCGCCATAACCGTTATGTCTTAAATATAAGTACACGAGTACTTGAGGAGTAGAATATGTAAAGTGTATTTGAGATGTAAGGAGAGTTGTGCTATAAATATACTTTGGTTAACTGTCATATATAGGATATTTTACAACTGCATTTCAGACGAAATAAAAGAAAAGTTTTAAGGTCACCAGTTTGTTAAGGAAAATGCAATTTTGTAACACCGGCCTAAGCACCGCCTCGCTGCTTTAGTGGTATATCGTTCGACGTATATGTGGTAGATCACGGATTCAATCCAGTCATATCACGGCGGAAAATTCACTGGCATTCTCACATCATTACTTCACACTACGGTATTTCCAAGCTACTGGCTGGATTTCCATATAGATTGATAGCCCATTGGTGGAAGGCGAAAGATGCTTGTTGCAATGACTTTTGTCACAAGTCGGAAAGAATGTTGACCTGGGATTGGAAAGGACAACCCCTGGATTGACAGCCCTAACCTCTACCGACTGACCTACCGGCGATTCGCATGTTTATATGGAGGCAAATATACATGTGGTAACCAGACCGAGAAACCATATAACTATTACATGTATTATTATTATATATATATATATTATTATTGTATGCCTAACAATTGATGAAACGCCTAGGAGTTCGTTTTATTACATGATATTTTTTAGAATCGAGATTTGAGCTACGTAACGCGAAATCCGACATTCGTTGTCTTGAGAACAGGAACGATCAGCCTGCGCATGTGTTAAGTTAGATTGGGGTCGTCCCTGTTTGCCTTCTAGTACTACAATCACGAAGCAACACAAGAATAGATATGACTAATTATTTGAATATACAATAATTAGAATGTAGTAAATATATATAATCATCAAATAGAGTTTATCAAAACCCATTTAATAAAACCATGAAAAATGCCATCCCACAGGCAAAATATAAATAAAAAAAAAATGATGAAGCAACTCAGGTGATAAATGAAGCAGACAAGCCATAACTATTTATGACACAAACATTCGCAATAAGCATTTAAATCATTTTAATTAGCCCCTACGAAATATAGACGACATATGACAATATTCAATAACTATTCAATAAACTATCGCAATAAGTGCTCATTTGAACAATAAGAGAGAGCATTATTGTTGTATGCAAATCTACTTTCATGTTAATATCGATAATTGAATAATAATGTCCCTTTACATAGAACCTGCACAAACATACAAAAGTCGACTATTATATTTGGTTAATCAACTTTAATTCTACAGCAAATGTATATTTGTGACCAAACCATATCTATCATTATAAGTGTGTGATAAGTTTAAAAAAATATGCTTGAGTCTATTGATACCTTCTGGGGTTAAGGTGTAAAAACATACTCATTTAAAATTCATGTTCTTAGTCATGAATTTATTTAAATATTGATTGACAGGATCTGTTATTGTGTGATCAATTGGCCTTGGAAAGATAGCAAACACTACTATATTATATAGGGTTTGAATCGTCTACACACTCCGATCAAATCACCATGATCAGATATAATATGTTGACGCAAAGTTTTGTTTCTAATATTATTAGTTTCTTCGTAAAGAATTACGTAATACAAATTACAAAAAATCAGCTTCATGGTCCTGCAATCATTTTGTCCATTGAGCTTTTGTATCTCCCCTGAAAGTCTGTGTAACACACCCATCTAATAGTCTTTGTGGTCAGATATCAAGTTGAGAGACTGCTTTATGGAGTAAAGGTGCATGGAGTGCAAAAACAAACGTGGTTAATTAACTGGCTGCCGTGATAAAACTGATGCGTTTTTTCCAATGTATAAACAGCTGGCTGCTGTGATATAACTGATACGTTTCCTTAAATGTTTACATGTATACAACGTGCTGCAGTCATATAATTGATATATGTTTCTTCAAATGTATATCAAACTGGCTACCGTGATATAACTGCAACGCTTATTCCAATGATTATACAACTTGCTACCGTTCAGTAACTGATACGTTTCTTCCAGTGTTTATATAACCGGCTGCCGTGACATAAGTAATATGTTTCTTACGAGGTATATAAACTGGCTGCCGTGATATAACTAATATGTTTCTTACAATGTATATAAACTGGCTGCCGTGATATAACCAATATGTTTTTTACAATGTATATACAACTGGTTGCCGTGATTCATTAAAACGCTTCTTCCAATGCTTATACAACTGGCTGCCATAAAATAACTGAAACATTTCTTCCAATTTTAAACAAAAAGCTGCCGTGATATAACTGATACGTTGTTTGCAATACTTATACAACAGGCTGCCGTGATGTAACTGATATGTTTTTTGCGATACTTATACAACAGGCTGCCGTGATATAACTGATACGTTGTTTGCAATACTTATACAACAGGCTGCCGTGATGTAACTGGTACGTTGTTTGCAATACTTATACAACAGGCTGCCGTGATGTAACTGATACGTTGTTTGCAATACTTATACAACAGACTGACGTGATGTAACTGATACGTTATTTGCGATACTTATACAACAGGCTGCCGTGGTGTAACTGATACGTTGTTTGCAATACTTATACAACAAGCTGCCGTGATGTAACTGATACGTTGTTTGCAATACTTATATAACAGGCTGCCGTGATATAACTGATACGTTGTTTGCAATACGTATACAACAGGCTGCCGTGATGTAACTGATACGTTGTTTGCAATACTTATACAACAGGCTGCCGTGATGTAACTGATACGTTGTTTGCAATACTTATACAACAGGCTGCCGTGATGTAACTGATACGTTGTTTGCGATACTTATACAACAGGCTGCCGTGATGTAACTTATACATTTCTTCCGATGAATATAAAACTCGCTGCCGTGATATAACAGAAATATTTCTTTCGATGTATATACACATTGCTGCCGTGATATAACTGAAATGTTACTTAAAATGTATAAACAACTTGCTGCCGTCATATAACGTATACGTACATGTATGTTCCAATGTTTAAACAACTGGCTGCCGTGATATAAAAAATACGTTTTTTCGAATGTAATAACAACTGGCTATCGTGATATAACTAATGCTTTTCTTATATAACTAATGCGTTTTTTCCTATATATGAACAACTGGCTGCCGTGATATAACTAATACGTTTCTTCGACAGTAATAACAACTGGGTGCCGTGATATAACTGTTATGTTTCTTCCTATCTATAAACAAAATTATTTATTTCTCCACATTTCACAATGTTTTCAACTTTATTCAATGATGGCTTCTTTCATGTATAGTTTCTATACTTTAGCCTTTGTGTCCCATTGACCTTCATAAGATTATCGAATCATATCGAATGCCTGATTCCAACCCATACACAGATACTTATGTGCTATATAC
The DNA here is from genome assembly GCA_031761405.1 of Serripes groenlandicus. NCBI lineage: Eukaryota > Metazoa > Mollusca > Bivalvia > Cardiida > Cardiidae > Serripes > Serripes groenlandicus. The sequence continues at coordinate 61,254,429 of JASEVX010000002.1, forward strand.
AAGAATAATTAATAGATTTGTTTTGTCGAAGGTAAAGACCATTCGGTACTCATGATCAATGATGTAAATATCAATATATGATAGGGGTTGTTCACATCATCACGCCCCATTGAATCTCACATCTTATTACTCATTTAAACCCGATGATTTAGTACTCAAAGTTATTGTCTCATTAAGCCTTTCCCACATACAACCAATCTGCAGCAGTTGACATCGACAAATCATATGTAGGGATATAGAAACTATCTATAAATGAGAGTATAATAGCTGAATACAGTTAAAAACAATGCAGCAAAGGGAGAAACAACTCATTATGTGCAAGTTCCCCTTTTGCCATAATGTTTCAAAAGTCGTCAGCATGCGTCTGCAATCGGGAACAAGTTAAGACGCTTATTTTGGTTAGCCATAGCTAAGGCTTTAGAGGTTCCTTACGGAATACAACCCTTGTTTAGTGCTTGGGAACTGTCCTTGGCTGGAAAGAATGTTGCGTGGCGTATTGGCGCGAGCAAGCCAGAAAACACTCTATAGGGGAATTTGCAGCCGAGACATAATTTCAATACCACTGACAAAACGCGTTTATCAATCAATTAATTATCCTTTATAGGTAATCCTGACAATCCGGAATCGGTCACAGCTCACAGTCCGATTGAAGCCTTCACGATGGACAGCAATACAACAACACCACGAGAGGATACTTCCCAACAAACGACACTCCAAGCGAACGATGAAAACGAAGGTAAATACATAAAACAAATCTGCTGCATACGACTTTCAAAATATACAGGCAAAAATATTGAAAATCTCAGTAAAGGAGAGTATAATGATCGGAAAAAGTTGAAATCATTGTTGCAAAAGGAAGAATTGCTCTTTTTGAGCAATTTCTTCTTTTTTAACACTGTTTTAAAAGTCGTCTTCAGTAGAGGCTTCAAGATGCGTCTACTTGTGGGAAAGGGTTACGTCTTTGATAGCTGTGACCGATATTGAGAAGCCTAAATCAACAGAATAACGCCAGGTTAGCCTATCTTCCACGTCGTTGACATAGTGCAAAAGTGTATTATCGATGATGACAACTTCCTTAATGTGTCATCGCACCGTCCGATCACGTTTACTTTAGCTGTGAATAACATAAGCAAGTTAGACCAAATGCATACGTTGTCACCGATTAAATGGAATAAACTATGCCAGACTCACTTAGATGCATATGCCTCTTACTTACACACTCACTTAAAAGACAGGACTGCGTCTTTACCAACCAACTGTGTGAACGGTTATATTGACGCGTTGTATAACTGTATATTCACAAATATTAAGTTAAGCTCGGATATTTGTTTTCCTGTGTCTCAATTTAGACCATACCTTAAGCCATATTGGTCTAACGAGTTAAAGCAATTCCATTATATCATGAGATGTAAAAGAAAGGCATGGATTGATGAAGGTAGGCCGAGATACAAATCAGTCAAACGTGAATTTCGTAATTGGAATCGATTACGTTCATTTCAGTATTTAAATAAGACAAACGAAGACATTGATAATGCATGTAATGTAGACAGCGCTACATTTTGGCGGCTATTTAACTCTAAACGCAATGTAAAATCTTCGTCGGTCTGTAATGAAATGAAATTTAATGATTCAGTATTAAGGGACTCCAAACAAATTGCTGTTGCATGGGGGGATTATTTTACTTCACTTTACTCAGACACTGAATGTGATTCATATGACAGTGAGCATAACCATAGAGTGTCCAACATAGCCTAGAATTTAAAAGGTGTGGGTAACCCTTTAATTAATACAAAGGATGATATTTCGTTAAATGAGGTTTTGGAAGCGATTAAAGTGTTGCAAAAAGGTAAAATATGTGGTCCAGACAACGTTTATAATGAATACATTATTTTCGGTGGTACAATGTTACATCACTACTTAACGCTGTTGATTAATTTAATGTATTAGTTCTCCTATATACCTGTAAGTTTAAAATACGGTACAATCTAAAATAAATGCACAAAGGTAATGGAAAGCGCAAAGATGTACCTAAAAACTATCGTGCCATTACATTATCTTCTTCGATCTTAAAACTTTATGAAAGGATCTTGTTAAAAAGATTGCAAAACTGTATTTCTAAGCCTCTCCATCCATTACAAGGTGGGTTTCAGAAAAAAATGGGCAGTATGATGACGTCACTAATAGTTAAAGAGAGCATTCATTTTTGTCAGGAAAAGAATAGTAAACTATACACATGTTTTCTGGATGCTCGTCAAGCTTTTGACAGAGTTTGGCATGATGGGCTGATATATAAGTTACACCAATTAGGTGTTAACATTACTTTACTTAAAACTGTTATTGCCATGCACATAGAAATGTATAGCCGAGTTTTACACGCTGGTCACTACTCAGACTGGTTCCCTGTTTTACAAGTAACACGACAGGGTGGGGTCTGGTCCCCATTTTTGTATCTGTGCTACATCAATGATTTAATAGATATCTTGTCAAAAAGTAATTTAGGGCTTAAGATAAGCAATTATGACTTTTGCTCACCTCCTTTTGCAGACGATATGACTCTTCTTTCTTTGTCGCCAAAGGCATTACAATCCATGATCAGTATTTGTTATTCGTATTCATGCAGATGGAGGTACCAGTATAATTCCGATAAGTGTGCGGTTGTAGTATTTAACGATTCAAAAAATGCATTTAGAAAAAGCAACAAAACCTGGTACATGGGAAATTATGTTATCAACGAAACCGCAGAAATTGTTCATTTAGGGATATTAAGCAATAAATATTGTGATTCAAAGTCCATAGTACAAAATTCCTCCAAAAAATTACGTCGAACTTGTTTCGGCATCGGTAAAGATGGATTAAATGCCAATGGATTTAACCCGATCACAATTAAGAAGATATATAACGCAGTTATTCTTCCAAAGGCACTTTTTGGGACTGAATTGATTCCCTTTTCAAACAACGATATGATATTGTTAGAGCGTTCGCACCGCCTATATTTGAAACATATTCAGGGCATGCACATGAGATCCAGGACAAACGTTGTCCTGGGTCTCATGTCATGTCTGCCAATCGAATCTGAAATAGAAAAGAGGAAACTAAACCTATTTGGGCAGTTTTGTACACTGGTTTTAGCTATTCTCTGTAAGCATTTAAACTTTTTCGGCACGCATAGTCACGGATATTGCTTAAACTTATTCCATATGTTGACATCAGTGAACTATTCAGGAAAATAGTGTTAGAAATTCCAAATATTGCCCTGTTGCCATGGAAACCGTGTGCAAAGTTGAGTTTTTGATGAAAAACGCAATATTTACCACTTATTTAAAAAAAAATGCAGCCATCTCCAATTAAGTGAATTACATAAATAGATAGATGAACATTTGCTTAATTAAACGCAAGAAAAAAGCTACGGGGAACATATGATCGTTTTTGCATAAATAAGATTTTAAAAAACCTTATCACCAAAAAATACAAATTACCTCCCTTAGTTATTTAGAAAAAATAAAAAAACATGAATTACCTCCCTTGGAATTTTAGATTTTTGTTTAATTGGGGTTTTGAGCCATTTTAACATTATTTCAGTAATATCACAGAATCAATTCACTTGTTTGTGATCCCTGGGTAAACAAACCAGTACTATGCGAGGAAATGTACCTTGCCCAAAGGTACTCCACCATAATTGGTGCAGGGCACTTTTGGATCGAACCTGTGACTCTATAGGTTCATAATCACTGCTGAACATTCGAACCTATACATGAACAGAAAATTATCAGATGTATAACCAATGACTTTCCTAATACTATTTTACTTCATCTATTTTGTAGGTTTATGACAAAGTTTAAGACATGTCAAATATGTTCAAAGTCTTCTGCTGCAGAATTGTCGTATGAGGGAAAGGGTTAAACCCATCAATTTTGTTTGCATACGTTTGCTGTACCTGTACCTGTTTTTATTGGCAAAAAACGAATGCTTTTTTTCCAATAGTATTTCATAAATTAGTTGTCTATCGGGGTCTATGATAGACACTTTTTGAAAGTGTATTAGTGTTTTTTCTTAAAAATATATTATACATTAATACAAATAATGATGAACATTACTTTCACGTATAAAATGCGTCACCCAGCTTGACATGTAAAATAATATACTTCATTATTTGAATCATAACAACTAATGATAATTTTGTTTGAAGATTACAACTTTCCATGTTTTATATCAATAACTTCTCCTTCTATTTTGATTTTTAGCTCGTCTGATTTTTTTGGGAAAAAAAGACGAGCTATTGTCGTCACTTGATCGTCGTAGTCGTCTTCGTCGTTGACGGCGGCGTTGGTTAAGTTTTGCGTTTAGGTCACTTACATGGAAACTATCAAACCTTAAGTTTTGCGTTTAGGTCACTTACATGGAAACTATCAAACCTAACATTTTTAAACGGAAAACTTGTTCATCTAATACTCTTCTTCACATTGTATGCTGAATATGCTAAGTGTAGCCTTTTTTGGGGGTAAAAAACATCAATTTTGATGTATTTTTGTTGATTTTGAGAATTGGAAATAGTTGGTTAAGTTTTACGTTTAGGTCACTTACATGGAAACTATCAAACTTAATACTTTGAAACTTGCTCGTCTAATACCCTTCTTCATATTGTATGCTTAAGATGCAAAGAGTGTTGTCTGTTTTTTGGAGTAAAAAACATAAATTTAGATGAATTTTGGTTGATTTTGAGAATTGGCGGTGTTGGTTAATTTTTGCGTTTAAGTCACTTACATGGAAACTATCAAACCTTGATGCTGAAGCCTGTTTTTTTGGGGTAAAAAATATCAATCTTGATGTATTTTGGTTGATTTTGAGAATTGAACATAATTGGTTAAATTTTGCATATAGGTCACTTACAGGGAAACTATCAAACCTATTACTTTAAAATTAGAAAAACTTGTGCATCTAATAACCTTCTTCACATTGAATGATAAAGAGGCTGAGCGGGCCTGTTTTTTAGGGTAAAACACATACATTTTGATGTATTTTGGTTATTTATGAGAATTCAACATAGTTTCTTCACTTTTTGTTACATTGATTTCAAATTTTCCCCAAGTAATAAAAACATAATGTATTTCAAACGTATTATGAATATTTTCAATCAGATTGTGTTTTTGGGGTCAAGGTCACTGTTACTAAAAATATGAAAACAGTTATATATTCAATATCTTTAGTTACAGTTGACCATCTCATTTGCCTGTCCAATTCATACACAATACTCAGCTTGGGATCTTGACTGATTGTCCAACGTAAAATCTTATATTAGAATATTAGAAAAATAGTATATTTCATAGCAATGGAAATACATTTAAAAGCCAAATTCCCTGAAAACTTTTAAAATAATTTGTTAAAAGAGGTGATGATATAAATGGATCCATTTTTTTTTAACCCACATGCTGGCAATATTTAGATAAACATTAAACAATTTTTTTTTTTTTTTTAAATTTTAAAATGATACATTTTGTATCCATGGTAACTAATTTTAGACGCAGTGTTCCCCATAGCTTTTTTTTCATTTATTGTGAGAATAGATGTTGACCTTCATGCATCCATTGTTCATTTGTATTCATATTGCCGCATCAAATTTTAATAACCATTAAAAAAATGGCAAAAAAGTGTTCTTTTTTCCCTTAAAAAACGCCATTTGCAAAGAAGGGTTTGGGACCACATTTAACAATTTGATAATCAATTGTTTTCTACTTAATTTCCTTCATCAAATGATGACTTTTGGTAGAAAATATGATCCATTTTGTTAACCCACATGCTGGCAATATTTAGATAAACATTAAACATTTTTTTTTTTTTTTTTTTAAATTTTAAAATGATACATTTTGTATCCATGGTAACCAATTTTAGAGGCACTGTTCCCCATAGCATTTTTTTCATTTCTTGTGAGAAGAGATGTTGACCTTCATGCATCCATTGTTCATTTGTATTCATATGAACGCATTAAATTTTTATAACCATTCAAAAAATGGCAAAAAAGTGTTCTTTTTTCCCGTAAAAAACACCATTTGCAAAGAAGGGTTTGGGACCACATTTAACAATTTGATAATCAATTGTTTTCTACTTAATTTCCTTCATCAAATGATGACTTTTGGTAGAAAATATGATCCATTTTGTTAACCCACATGCTGGCAATATTTAGATAAACATTAAACAAATTTCTTTTTTTTTTTTTTAAATTTTAAAATGATACATTTTGTATCCATGGTAACTAATTTTAGAGGCACTGTTCCCCATAGCTTTTTTTCATTTCTTGTGAGAAGAGATGTTGACCTTCATGCATCCATTGTTCATTTGTATTCATATGAACGCATTAAATTTTTATAACCATTCAAAAAATGGCAAAAAAGTGTTATTTTTTCCCGTAAAAAACACCATTTGCAAAGAAGGGTTTGGGACCACATTTAACAATTTGATAATCAATTGTTTTCTACTTAATTTCCTTCATCAAATGATGACTTTTGGTAGAAAATATGATCCATTTTGTTAACCCACATGCTGGCAATATTTAGATAAACATTAAACACATTTTTTTTTTTTTTAAATTTTAAAATGATACATTTTGTATCCATGGTAACTAATTTTAGAGGCACTGTTCCCCATAGCTTTTTTTCAATTCTTGTGAGAAGATATGTTGACCTTCATGCATCCATTGTTCATTTGTATTCATATGAACGCATTAAATTTTTATAACCATTCAAAAAATGGCAAAAAAGTGTTATTTTTTCCCGTAAAAAACACCATTTGCAAAGAAGGGTTTGGGACCACATTTAACAATTTGATAATCAATTGTTTCCTACTTAATTTCCTTCATCAAATGATGACTTTTGGTAGAAAATATGAACTTTTGCATATATATCTTCATTTATGCTAAAATCTGATTGGAAAATTTAGTGAATTTCCCATTGAAATCAGTCCTATAAAAAACGAGAGCCGGTTGCTATGGCAACCAAAGTCTATAGCAAAGTTTTTTTTGCCATTTTCCATTTCTTTCATCAAGTTGAGAAAATGTGTGAAGTTTGAACAAAATCCGTGACCATGCGTGCCACACTCCCTATATGGGAGTGCAAATGCTTACAGAGAATGGCTATTAATGACTCAGCGGCTAAAACCATGTTTTTGATTCGCCTATGTTCTTATATGTCAGGTGTATCGACAATTGGATTCATTGTTGACATTTTTATAATTTTGCACAAATACAATCTAGGGTACATTGTTGATGCGTACATAAAAAGTGGGATCTTTCCTAGTAAGTCATCGTGGAAAAAGCTGTATTTAAGTTAACAATTATTATGTATATGAGTGGGAAAGAAATACTGCTGAAGTAGACTTCGCACTGTTCAGACAAATCCAACCTTGTTTTTACTCGTCTGACATATGGAATTTCGCATTGAAATATCCAAGCATGCTTAAATACTGTTCATCTGTAGCTCAGCTAGTCGCTAATCTTATGTACTATAAGACGGAATGTTTGAAATGCAGAAGTTCAAACTTACAGTCAAATCTTACGTTTCACGTAATATTGGATCACAGGTTGTTAACACAGCTAGATTAAAACTTAGAAGTATAATTACGGGACATTTTGGTCATGATATCCCACGTATATTGTTTAACCTTGATGGTTATAATTATGTGAGTATTCCGCTCGGCACCCCTTGTTTTCCGCTGTACTCTGTTCTTGGAGATCGATACGATGTTTTCGTAAAGCTATGCTTCAGATTTGTCCATCATGCGTGGAAACTTTATACTTGTAATAAAATATGAATTTTGTTTCACATAGCACTGACACGTTCCATAAATTATTCAACTATATGTTCGCTTTCGCTTTAAGTATGCAGCGGCTAGTGTGAGCTTTAATCTCTATTTAATCGCTGCAATTACTATTTTGGTAGTTGGATTAGCCATGGGACGTGTTATATGTAAACAAAATAAAAAGTTGCGTGGAAACTTTATACTTGTAATTAAATATGAATTTTGCTCTTCAAAGCACTGACACGTTCCATGGGTTATTCAAATTTATTTTCGCTTTCGCTTTAAGTATGCAGCGGCTAATGTGAGTTTTATCTCTATTTAACCGCTGCAATTACTATTTTGGTAGTTGGATTAGCCATGGGACGTATTATATGTAAATAATATTCATTTTTGACAGTTATTGATTATGTGTGAGGTTTATGTGCGAACATGTGGTTGTACGTGCGTGTATGTGGGTGTATGAATGTTAATATTATTCTCATTACTATTGAATTGTGAATTTCTTGTATACACATGTGCTTTTGTAAATCTTCAATTTATGGAGGAAATAAAGAAATATATACGTCCAAGCTCCTAACTGCTGCCTGCTAAATTTCTCGACTAATTCATTTAAAAATATAGTTCGGAATTGTAATGGTTCATTACAAAGATGACAGTACCATTGATAATTTCATTTTATATTTTGTTGGGCGAGTTCTTAAGGCAACGTCCGAATTCATGGGAGAGTACTTGTGGGGTTATTTCCTTTGATGTTTTTTTTGTGGGGTGCACCCCACAAGTATGCAATTCATTCCGTAATTAACCCCCTTTTACGGAATGAATAACATTAATATGCAAATGAGATACCCGTTATAAAAAATAAAAATAAACTATTTATCTATGTGTCTTTACAAGTACCTGTCCGTCTGTCTGTCTGTCTGTCTGTCTGTCTGTCTGTCTGTCTGTCTGTCTGTCTGTTTAAGTTTAAGGGAAAGTGGGCATTTTGTTTTCTTTTTCTCAATAAGTTCTTGTGTTAGGGCTTTCATATTTGGAATATAATTACTTATTATACCCTTTTTCACGTACAATTCTGAAAATGCTGAGTGTGACCTTCTTTTTGTGGTAAAAAAAACATGATTTTGAGAATTTGAGATAAATTCATAAATCTTGTTACTGTCATATATATTTGAAATCATTCATTAAACAAATATAGTTCTTCAAATTATACTTTTGTCTTGGTGTTTCCAAAGTCATCTGCTGCAGATTTGTTGTACATGTATGTATTAAAGGATTAAGATATGTCTTTCGACCTAATAATATTGTCGAATCTTATCGATTTACTATATCCAACCCATACACAGATAATTATGTACTGCATACACGATTAATTAATATTTTTGTTCTGTCGAAGACCATTCAGTACTCGTAAACAATGAGGGAAAAAGCAATATATGATGGGGATGTTTACATCATCACGCTCCATTGAATCTCCCAGCTTATTACTCACTCAAACCTGATGATTTAATACGACTTTGACAAGCGAGCCAGTAAACACACAATATGGAAATTTGCACCCGAGACATAACTTCAAAATACCACTGACAAAACGCGTTTATCAATCAATTAATTATCCTTTATAGGTAATCCTGATAATCCGGAATCGGTCACAGCTCACAGTCCGATTGAAGCCTTCACGATGGACAGCAATACAACAACACCACGAGAGGATACTTCCCAACAAACGACACTCCAAGCGAACGATGAAAACGAAGGTAAATACTGTTTTATTAACCTTTTCCCACATACAACAATTATTCAGAAGAAGACTTTAGAGTATATATTTGCAAAAGGAAAGATTGCTCCATTTCAGCAATTTCTCCTTTTAACACTGTTTTCAAATTCGTCTGCTCTAGAAGCTTCAAAAAGCGTCTACATATGGCAAATGATTAAGGCTTTGATGGCTTTGACTGCTTTTGACAAGCCTTATTCAACAGAATAAAGTCCGGTTAGCCTATGGTTCCGTGCTGTCTGACCATGCTCGAAACTACGCTTTCAGCTTATTCCTATGTCATGAGTATGTAAAGACGTAGGTCATTAGATAGCCACCACAGGTACACCACGTTACAGTACAGTATGAGTGTACTTAAACACGTTTCAATTAGATTCTATATTATTTTAAACCTGCAGCAGTATATGTCTTTAAGTCCTCAGTAAGCTGTGTGTTATTTCACCATCTACACTAAATATGTATAAAGAATAATTTCCCTTGTGGTCCAGTTGGACAAAGTTCTTCAACAGATGCTAAATTGTGCAGACTGCGTATCTCAAAATGAGTGCTCATACAAGTATGACTCTCCGAAGAGGCAAGGAGACCTTATCATCTCAACAAACACACAACAACAACATGGCTCAAATACGTGTATGTGTGCGCACGAGTGAGCACTATTCTCACAAGATGAAGTAAAATTGTGATTGGCATTCAAAACGCAAACTTTTATTATTTCACTGTTTACATGTTTACACGTTTTTTTCACTAACCAACCGATTTGTTACAATGTACTTTATACAATTGTACAATGTACAATATACTCAACATAATATTCAAAGTAAACCAGATAAGTAAAATGTGATATTACTATTTGTTGAATAAGGAATTAAGACTACACGACAAATGCCTTTACCTGGAATTGTCATCTTCATCTGTACCATCTTGTGTCATAATATTAGTATGGAGAATCACACAGTAACAAAGATACATATTTCATAAAAATGCATGTTAGCGGCGCTTGGCCAAATCCAACCGTAAGATATTTGTACCGAATGAACATCCAGTTAGTGCAGTTATAGATGGTTCAGCACTGATCATCATTTAGTCATATATGGTTCAACAATGATCCGATTAGTCTTATCTGGTTCAACATTGATCACGAGTTAGTCTTATTTGGTTCAACACTGATCACAAATTAATCTTATATTGGTTAAACACTGATCACCAATCTTGTATGGTTCAAAACTGATTAGCAATTAGTCTTATATGGTTCAAAGCTGATCACCAATAAGTCTTATATGGTTCAATACTGATCATTAATTAGTCTTATATGGTTCAAAACTGAGCACACAATAGTCTTATATGGTTCAACACTTATCACCCATAAGTCGAATATAGTTCAACACTTATCATCAATTAGTCTGATATGGTTCAACACTGATCACCAATTAATCTTATATGGTTCAACACTAATCATCAATTAATTTTATGCGGTTCTATACTTATTATCAATTAGTCTTATATAGTTTACAACTTATCATCAATTAGTCTTATATGGTTCAACACTGATCACCAATTAATCTTATATAGTTCAACACTTATCATCAATTAGTCTTATATAGTTCAACACTTATCCACAATTAGTCTTATATGGTTTAACACTTATCATCAATTAGTCTTATATGGTTCAACACTTATCATCAATTAGTCTTATATAGTTCAACACTGATGATAAATTAGTCTTATATGGTCAAAAACTTATCACTTATTAGTCTTATATGGTTCAACACTTATCATCAATTAGTCTTATATGGTTCAACACTTATCATCAATTAGTCTTATATTGTTCAACACTTATCATCAATTAGTCTTTTAAGGTTCAACACTTATCATCAATTGGTCTTATATTGTTCAACACTTATCATCAATTAGTCTTACATGGTGCAACCCTTATCATCCATAAGTCTTATATGGTTCAACACCTATCATCAGTTAGTCTTATATAGTTCAAAACTGATGTTAAATTAGTCTTATATGGTTCAAAAATGATCACCAATTAGTCTTTTATAGTTCAACACTTATCATCAATTAGTCTCATATGGTACTACACTTATCATCAATTAGTCTTCTGTGGTTGAACAGTTATCATCAATTAGTCTTATATAGTTCAACACTGATGATAAATTAGTCTTATATAGTTCAAAACTGATCACCAATTAATCTTTAATGGTTCAACACGTTTCATCAATTAGTCGTATATAGTTCAACACTGATCATAATATAGTCTTATATGGTTCAAAACAGATCATCAATTAGTATTATATGGTTCAACACATATCATCAATTAGTCTAATATAGTTCAACACTGATGATAAATTAGTCTTATATGGTCAAAAACTTATCACTTATTAGTCTTATATGGTTCAACACTTATCATCAATTAGACGTATATGGTTCAACACTTATCATCAATTTATCTGATATGGTTCAACACCTATCATCAATTAGTCTTATATGGTTCAACACTAATCATCAATTAGTCTTATATGGTTCAACACTTATCATCAATTAGTCTTATATGGTTCAACATTTATCATCAATTAGTATTATATGGTTCAACACTTATCATCAATTAGTCTTATATAGTTCAACACTGATGATAAATTAGTCTTATATGGTTCAAAACTGATCACCAATAACTCTTTTATGGTTCAAGACTTATCATCAATTAGTCGTATATAGTTCAACACTGATGATTAATTAGTCTTAAATGGTTCAAAACTGATCACCAATTAGTCTTTTATGGTTCAAGACTCGTCATCAATTAATCTTATATGATTCAACACTTATCATCAATTAATCTTATATGGTTCAACACTTATCATCAATTAGTCTTATATGGTTCAACACTTACATGTATCATCAATTAATCTTATATGGTTCAACACTTATTATCAATTAGTCTTATATGGTTTAACACTTATCATCAATTAGTCTTATATGGTTCAACACTTATCATCAATTAGTCGTATGTAGTTCAAAACGGATGATACATTAGTCTTATATGGTTCAAAACCGATCATCAATTAATCTGATATGGTTCAACACTTATTATCAATTAGTCTTCTATGGTTCATCACTTATCATCAATTAATCTTATATAGTTCAACACTGATGATAAATTAGTCTTATATGGTTCAAAATGATCACCAATTAGTCTTTAATGGTTCAACACGTATCATCAATTAGTCGTATATAGTTCAACATTGATGATAATATAATCTTATATGGTTCAAAACCGATCACCAATTAGTCTTATATCGTTCAACACTGATGATAAATTAGTCTTATATGGTTCAAAACTGATCACTAATTAGTAATATATGGTTCAATACAGACCACTAATTAGTCATAGATGGTTCAGCCCTTATCATCAATTAGTCATATATGGTTCAACACTTATCATCAACTAGTTTTATGTGGTTCAACACTGATCCTATATAGCTAATCAATGATCACTTATTTGTCATAGATGGATTAACCTTTATCCCCAATTAGTCATAGATGGTTCAAGAATCGTCTGTAAAGCAGAATAAAATAATAAACTTTCGCGTGAATTCGCAAACAGGTAATAGTTTTACTTCCGTTAAAGTCAGTTCGTTTTCGATTAGCGGTCACAATCTTTTAACCTGACTGTTTAATTCACAATTAGTCCTCAATTCTGTAATTCACGTATCAACGTTCGTTATATGAGCACTCAATGTCTGTATATCACATATCAACGTTCATAATATAAGCAGTCAATTACTGTAATTTACGTATTCAGGTTCACAATATAAGCACTCAATGTTTGTTATTCACCTAGCCGTTTGTACAATAAAAGCACACACTTTTAATGATTCACGTATCCACGTTTACAATATAAGCATTCAATTTCTGTCATTTTACAGGTGTCCTCTGCGATAATTGAAGTACTGCATTTCTGTAATTCACGTTTACAAGTGTCCTCTTAATAATAGAAGCACTCCATTTCTGTAATTCACATTTTACAAGAGTCCTCTTGAATAATAGAAGCACTCCATATCTGTAATTCACGTTTTACAAGTGTCTTCTTAAATAAAAGAAGCACTCCATATCTGTTATTCACGTTTTACAAGTGTTTTCTTTAATAATAGAATCATTCCATATCTGTTATTCACGTTTTACAAGTGTCTTCTTAAATAATTGAATCATTCCATATCTGTAATTCATGTTTTACAAGTGTCCTCTTAAATAAAAGAAGCACTCCATATCTGTTATTCACGTTTTACAAGTTTCCTCTTAAATAAAAGAAGCACTCCATATCTGTTATTCACGTTTTACAAGTATTTTCCTAAATAATAGAATCATTCCATATCTGTTATTCACGTTTTACAAGTGTCTTCTTAAATAATAGAATCATTCCATATCTGTAATTCACGTTTTACAACTGTTCTCTTAAATAATAGAATCATTCCATTTTTGTAATTCACGTTTTACAAGTGTCTTCTTAAATAATAGAATCATTCCATATCTGTAATTCACGTTTTACAAGTGTCCTCTTAAATAATAGAATCATTCCATATCTGCAATTCACGTTTTACAAGTGTTTTCTTATATAATAGAATCATTCCATATCTGTTATTCACGTTTTACAAGTGTCTTCTTAAATAATAGAATCATTGCATTTCTGTAATTCACGTTTTACAAGTGTCTTCTTATATAATAGAATCATTCCATATCTGTTATTCACGTTTTACAAGTGTCTTCTTAAATAATAGAATCATTCCATTTCTGAAATTCACGTTTTACAAGTGTCCTCTTAAATAAAAGAAGCACTCCATATCTGTAATTCACGTTTTACAAGTGTCCTCTTAAATAAAAGAAGCACTCCATATCTGTTATTCACGTTTTACAAGTGTCCTCTTAAATAAAAGAAGCACTCCATATATGTTATTCACCTTTTACAAATGTTTTCTTAAATAATAGAATCATTGCATATCTGTAATTCATGTTTTACATGTACAAGTGTCCTTTTAAATAATAGAATCGTTCCATATCTGTAAATCACGTTTTACAACTGTTCTCTTAAATAATATAATCATTCCATATCTGTTATTCACGTTTTACAAGTGTCCTCTTAAATAATATAATCGTTCCATATCTGTAATTCACGTTTTACAAGTGTCTTCTTAAATAATAGAATCGTTCCATATCTGTAATTCACGTTTTACAAGTGTCCTCTTAAATAATATAATCATTCCATTTCTGTAATTCACGTTTTACAAGTGTCTTCTTAAATAGTAGAATCGTTCCATATCTGTTATTCACGTTTTACAAGTGTCCTCTTAAATAAAAGAAGCACTCCATATCTGTAATTCACGTTTTACAAGTGTCTTCTTAAATAATAGAATCGTTCCATATCTGTAATTTACATTTTACAAGTGTCTTCTTAAATAATAGAATCATTTCATTTCTGTAATTCACGTTTTACAAGTGTCTTCTTAAATAATAGAATCGTTCCATATCTGTAATTCACGTTTTACAAGTGTCTTCTTAAATAATAGAATCATTCCATTTCTGTAATTCACGTTTTACAAGTGTCTTCTTATATAATAGAATCGTTCCATATCTGTAATTCACGTTTTACAAGTGTCTTCTTAAATAGTAGAATCATTCCATATCTTTAATTCACGATTTACAAGTGTCTTCTTAAATAATAGAATCGTTCCATATCTGTAATTCACGTTTTACAAGTGATTTCTTAAATAATAGAAGCTCTCCATATCTGTAATTCACGTTTTACAAGTGTCTTCTTAAATAATAGAATCATTCCATATCTGTAATTCACGTTTTACAAGTGTCTTCTTAAATAATATAATCATTTCATATCTGTAATTCACGTTTTACAAGTGTCTTCTTAAATAATAGAATCATTTCATATCTGTAATTCATGTTTTACAAGTGTCCTCTTAAATAAAAGAGCAACTCCAAATCTGTTATTCACGTTTTACAAGTGTCCACTTAAATAAAAGAAGCACTCCATATCTGTTATTCATGTTTTACAAGTGTCCTCTTAAATAATAGAAGCACTCCATTGCTGTAATTCACGTTTTACAAGTGTCCTCTTAAATAAAAGAAGCACTCCATATATGTTATTCACCTTTTACAAGTGTTTTCTTAAATAATAGAATCATTGCATATCTGTAATTCATGTTTTACATGACAAGTGTCCTCTTAAATAATAGAATCGTTCCATATCTGTAAATCACGGTTTACAACTGTTCTCTTAAATAATAGAAGCACTCCATATCTGTTATTCACGTTTTACAAGTGTTTTCCTAAATAATAGAATCATTCCATGTCGGTAATTCACGTTTTACAAGTGTTTTCTTAAATAATAGAATCATTCCATATTTGTTATTCACGTTTTACAAGTGTCTTCTTAAAAAATACAATCATTCCCTATCTGTAATTCACGTTTTACAAGTGTTTTCTTAAATAATATAATCATTCCATATCCGTCATTCATGTTTACGTTTCACGTAATATTGGATCACAGGTTGTTAACACAGCTAGATTAAAACTTAGAAGTATAATTACGGGACATTTTGGTCATGATATCCCACGTATATTGTTTAACCTTGATGGTTATAATTATGTGAGTATTCCGCTCGGCACCCCTTGTTTTCCGCTGTACTCTGTTCTTGGAGATCGATACGATGTTTTCGTAAAGCTATGCTTCAGATTTGTCCATCATGCGTGGAAACTTTATACTTGTAATAAAATATGAATTTTGTTTCACATAGCACTGACACGTTCCATAAATTATTCAACTATATGTTCGCTTTCGCTTTAAGTATGCAGCGGCTAGTGTGAGCTTTAATCTCTATTTAATCGCTGCAATTACTATTTTGGTAGTTGGATTAGCCATGGGACGTGTTATATGTAAACAAAATAAAAAGTTGCGTGGAAACTTTATACTTGTAATTAAATATGAATTTTGCTCTTCAAAGCACTGACACGTTCCATGGGTTATTCAAATTTATTTTCGCTTTCGCTTTAAGTATGCAGCGGCTAATGTGAGTTTTATCTCTATTTAACCGCTGCAATTACTATTTTGGTAGTTGGATTAGCCATGGGACGTATTATATGTAAATAATATTCATTTTTGACAGTTATTGATTATGTGTGAGGTTTATGTG
The DNA here is from genome assembly GCA_031761405.1 of Serripes groenlandicus. NCBI lineage: Eukaryota > Metazoa > Mollusca > Bivalvia > Cardiida > Cardiidae > Serripes > Serripes groenlandicus. The sequence goes on from JASEVX010000002.1 coordinate 61,271,187, forward strand.
CGAACATGTGGTTGTACGTGCGTGTATGTGGGTGTATGAATGTTAATATTATTCTCATTACCATTGAATTGTGAATTTCTTGTATACACATGTGCTTTTGTAAATCTTCAATTTATGGAGGAAATAAAGAAATATATACGTCCAAGCTCCTAACTGCTGCCTGCTAAATTTCTCGACTAATTCATTTAAAAATATAGTTCGGAATTGTAATGGTTCATTACAAAGATGACAGTACCATTGATAATTTCATTTTATATTTTGTTGGGCGAGTTCTTAAGGCAACGTCCGAATTCATGGGAGAGTACTTGTGGGGTTATTTCCTTTGATGTTTTTTTTGTGGGGTGCACCCCACAAGTATGCAATTCATTCCGTAATTAACCCCCTTTTACGGAATGAATAACATTAATATGCAAATGAGATACCCGTTATAAAAAATAAAAATAAACTATTTATCTATGTGTCTTTACAAGTACCTGTCCGTCTGTCTGTCTGTCTGTCTGTCTGTCTGTCTGTTTAAGTTTAAGGGAAAGTGGGCATTTTGTTTTCTTTTTCTCAATAAGTTCTTGTGTTAGGGCTTTCATATTTGGAATATAATTACTTATTATACCCTTTTTCACGTACAATTCTGAAAATGCTGAGTGTGACCTTCTTTTTGTGGTAAAAAAAACATGATTTTGAGAATTTGAGATAAATTCATAAATCTTGTTACTGTCATATATATTTGAAATCATTCATTAAACAAATATAGTTCTTCAAATTATACTTTTGTCTTGGTGTTTCCAAAGTCATCTGCTGCAGATTTGTTGTACATGTATGTATTAAAGGATTAAGATATGTCTTTCGACCTGATAATATTGTCGAATCTTATCGATTTACTATATCCAACCCATACACAGATAATTATGTACTGCATACACGATTAATTAATATTTTTGTTCTGTCGAAGACCATTCAGTACTCGTAAACAATGAGGGAAAAAGCAATATATGATGGGGATGTTTACATCATCACGCTCCATTGAATCTCCCAGCTTATTACTCACTCAAACCTGATGATTTAATACGACTTTGACAAGCGAGCCAGTAAACACACAATATGGAAATTTGCACCCGAGACATAACTTCAAAATACCACTGACAAAACGCGTTTATCAATCAATTAATTATCCTTTATAGGTAATCCTGATAATCCGGAATCGGTCACAGCTCACAGTCCGATTGAAGCCTTCACGATGGACAGCAATACAACAACACCACGAGAGGATACTTCCCAACAAACGACACTCCAAGCGAACGATGAAAACGAAGGTAAATACTGTTTTATTAACCTTTTCCCACATACAACAATTATTCAGAAGAAGACTTTAGAGTATATATTTGCAAAAGGAAAGATTGCTCCATTTCAGCAATTTCTCCTTTTAACACTGTTTTCAAATTCGTCTGCTCTAGAAGCTTCAAAAAGCGTCTACATATGGCAAATGATTAAGGCTTTGATGGCTTTGACTGCTTTTGACAAGCCTTATTCAACAGAATAAAGTCCGGTTAGCCTATGGTTCCGTGCTGTCTGACCATGCTCGAAACTACGCTTTCAGCTTATTCCTATGTCATGAGTATGTAAAGACGTAGGTCATTAGATAGCCACCACAGGTACACCACGTTACAGTACAGTATGAGTGTACTTAAACACGTTTCAATTATATTCTATATTATTTTAAACCTGCAGCAGTATATGTCTTTAAGTCCTCAGTAAGCTGTGTGTTATTTCACCATCTACACTAAATATGTATAAAGAATAATTTCCCTTGTGGTCCAGTTGGACAAAGTTCTTCAACAGATGCTAAATTGTGCAGACTGCGTATCTCAAAATGAGTGCTCATACAAGTATGACTCTCCGAAGAGGCAAGGAGACCTTATCATCTCAACAACCACACAACAACAACATGGCTCAAATACGTGTATGTGTGCGCACGAGTGAGCACTATTCTCACAAGATGAAGTAAAATTGTGATTGGCATTCAAAACGCAAACTTTTATTATTTCACTGTTTACATGTTTACACGTTTTTTTCACTAACCAACCGATTTGTTACAATGTACTTTATACAATTGTACAATGTACAATATACTCAACATAATATTCAAAGTAAACCAGATAAGTAAAATGTGATATTACTATTTGTTGAATAAGGAATTAAGACTACACGACAAATGCCTTTACCTGGAATTGTCATCTTCATCTGTACCATCTTGTGTCATAATATTAGTATGGAGAATCACACAGTAACAAAGATACATATTTCATAAAAATGCATGTTAGCGGCGCTTGGCCAAATCCAACCGTAAGATATTTGTACCGAATGAACATCCAGTTAGTGCAGTTATAGATGGTTCAGCACTGATCATCATTTAGTCATATATGGTTCAACAATGATCCGATTAGTCTTATCTGGTTCAACATTGATCACGAGTTAGTCTTATTTGGTTCAACACTGATCACAAATTAATCTTATATTGGTTAAACACTGATCACCAATCTTGTATGGTTCAAAACTGATTAGCAATTAGTCTTATATGGTTCAAAGCTGATCACCAATAAGTCTTATATGGTTCAATACTGATCATTAATTAGTCTTATATGGTTCAAAACTGAGCACACAATAGTCTTATATGGTTCAACACTTATCACCCATAAGTCGAATATAGTTCAACACTTATCATCAATTAGTCTGATATGGTTCAACACTGATCACCAATTAATCTTATATGGTTCAACACTAATCATCAATTAATTTTATGCGGTTCTATACTTATTATCAATTAGTCTTATATAGTTTACAACTTATCATCAATTAGTCTTATATGGTTCAACACTGATCACCAATTAATCTTATATAGTTCAACACTTATCATCAATTAGTCTTATATAGTTCAACACTTATCCACAATTAGTCTTATATGGTTTAACACTTATCATCAATTAGTCTTATATGGTTCAACACTTATCATCAATTAGTCTTATATAGTTCAACACTGATGATAAATTAGTCTTATATGGTCAAAAACTTATCACTTATTAGTCTTATATGGTTCAACACTTATCATCAATTAGTCTTATATGGTTCAACACTTATCATCAATTAGTCTTATATTGTTCAACACTTATCATCAATTAGTCTTTTAAGGTTCAACACTTATCATCAATTGGTCTTATATTGTTCAACACTTATCATCAATTAGTCTTACATGGTGCAACCCTTATCATCCATAAGTCTTATATGGTTCAACACCTATCATCAGTTAGTCTTATATAGTTCAAAACTGATGTTAAATTAGTCTTATATGGTTCAAAAATGATCACCAATTAGTCTTTTATAGTTCAACACTTATCATCAATTAGTCTCATATGGTACTACACTTATCATCAATTAGTCTTCTGTGGTTGAACAGTTATCATCAATTAGTCTTATATAGTTCAACACTGATGATAAATTAGTCTTATATAGTTCAAAACTGATCACCAATTAATCTTTAATGGTTCAACACGTTTCATCAATTAGTCGTATATAGTTCAACACTGATCATAATATAGTCTTATATGGTTCAAAACAGATCATCAATTAGTATTATATGGTTCAACACATATCATCAATTAGTCTAATATAGTTCAACACTGATGATAAATTAGTCTTATATGGTCAAACACTTATCACTTATTAGTCTTATATGGTTCAACACTTATCATCAATTAGACGTATATGGTTCAACACTTATCATCAATTTATCTGATATGGTTCAACACCTATCATCAATTAGTCTTATATGGTTCAACACTAATCATCAATTAGTCTTATATGGTTCAACACTTATCATCAATTAGTCTTATATGGTTCAACATTTATCATCAATTAGTATTATATGGTTCAACACTTATCATCAATTAGTCTTATATAGTTCAACACTGATGATAAATTAGTCTTATATGGTTCAAAACTGATCACCAATAACTCTTTTATGGTTCAAGACTTATCATCAATTAGTCGTATATAGTTCAACACTGATGATTAATTAGTCTTAAATGGTTCAAAACTGATCACCAATTAGTCTTTTATGGTTCAAGACTCGTCATCAATTAATCTTATATGATTCAACACTTATCATCAATTAATCTTATATGGTTCAACACTTATCATCAATTAGTCTTATATGGTTCAACACTTACATGTATCATCAATTAATCTTATATGGTTCAACACTTATTATCAATTAGTCTTATATGGTTTAACACTTATCATCAATTAGTCTTATATGGTTCAACACTTATCATCAATTAGTCGTATGTAGTTCAAAACGGATGATACATTAGTCTTATATGGTTCAAAACCGATCATCAATTAATCTGATATGGTTCAACACTTATTATCAATTAGTCTTCTATGGTTCATCACTTATCATCAATTAATCTTATATAGTTCAACACTGATGATAAATTAGTCTTATATGGTTCAAAATGATCACCAATTAGTCTTTAATGGTTCAACACGTATCATCAATTAGTCGTATATAGTTCAACATTGATGATAATATAATCTTATATGGTTCAAAACCGATCACCAATTAGTCTTATATCGTTCAACACTGATGATAAATTAGTCTTATATGGTTCAAAACTGATCACTAATTAGTAATATATGGTTCAATACAGACCACTAATTAGTCATAGATGGTTCAGCCCTTATCATCAATTAGTCATATATGGTTCAACACTTATCATCAACTAGTTTTATGTGGTTCAACACTGATCCTATATAGCTAATCAATGATCACTTATTTGTCATAGATGGATTAACCTTTATCCCCAATTAGTCATAGATGGTTCAAGAATCGTCTGTAAAGCAGAATAAAATAATAAACTTTCGCGTGAATTCGCAAACAGGTAATAGTTTTACTTCCGTTAAAGTCAGTTCGTTTTCGATTAGCGGTCACAATCTTTTAACCTGACTGTTTAATTCACAATTAGTCCTCAATTCGGTAAGGTGAAGTTGGTGTCTAGTGTCTAGTATCTAGTATCGTTTATCATAAACGATACTGGCAACCAGAATCTAGTATCGTTTATCATAAACGATACTGGCAACTAGACACTAGTGTCGTTTAAGGAACTAGATATATAATTAATAAACTTTCAGAATCCAGTGTCGTTTAACACTAAACGACACTGGCAACCAGACACTAGTATCGTTTAAGGAACTGGATATATAATTAAGTGTGTGAAGTTGGCAGAGCATTAGACGTTAGACATAAGACATTCAAAAAATAATATTCGAATGTCTAATTAAACATTAGACATTCGATTAGACATTCGCTAATTTTGATTATCGAATGTCTAATTAGACATTAGACATTCGATTAGACATTCTCAAATTACAAGATCTATAAACCAAATTCGTCGGAGGTCATTGTACATTCAAAAAACGAATGTCTAATTGGTCAGTTAGACATTAGACATGCGATTAGACATTCGCAAATTAAGGGATTTAGGTACCAAATTAGTCGGAGGTCATTATACATGCAAAAAACGAATGGCTTATTGGTCAAATTCATAACTTGAACATATTGATAACTCGAACATATCGATATCTCGAACATACCGATAACTCGAACACATCGATATCTCGAATACATTGGTAAAACGAATGTTTTTAACTTGGAACATATTGACAACTCGAAGATATCGATATCTCGAACCTTTCGATATCTCGATTTTTTTTTTAACCCCGATATCTCGAACTTTTCGATATCGATGTGTTCGATATATCGAAAAGTTCGAGATATCGATATGTTCGAGATATCGAACAGTTCGAGATATCGTTAAGTTCGAGATATCGAAAGGTTCGAGATATCCAAAGGTTCGAGATATCGATAGGTTCGACATATCGAAAAGTTCGAGATATCGAAAAGTTCGAGATATCGAAAAGTTCTTGATATCCAAAGGTTCGAGATATCGTATTGTTCGAGATATAGAAAAGTTCGAGATATCGAAAGGTTCGAGATATCGATATGTTCGAGTTGTCAATATGTTCAAGTTAAAAACATTCTTTTTTTCAATGTATTCGAGATATCGATGTGTTCGAGTTATCGGTATGTTCGAGATAGTAACTAGATATATAATTTTAAATTTTCTGACTCCAGTGTCGTTTAACACTAAACGACACTGGCAACCAGACACTAGTATCGTTTAAGGAACTAGATATATAATTTTCAATTTCAGACTCCAGTGTCGTTTAACACTAAACGACACTTAAACGACACTGGCAACCAGACACTAGTATCGTTTTTTCAATGTATTCGAGATATCGATGTGTTCGAGTTATCGGTATGTTCGAGATAGGAACTAGATATATAATTTTCAATTTTCTGACTCCAGTGTCGTTTAACACTAAACGACACTGGCAACCAGACACTAGTGTCGTTTAAGGAACTAGATATATAATTAATCAATTGTCAGACTCCAGTGTTGTTTAACACTAAACGACACTGGCAACCGGACACTAGTGTCGGTTAAGGAACTAGATATATAATTAATCAATTGTCAGACTCCAGTGTCGTTTAACACTAAACGACACTGGCAACCAGACACTAGTATTGTTTAAGGAAACGAACAAATAATGTTCAACTTTTAGATTCCAGTGTCGTTTAACAGTAAACGACACTGGCAACCAGACACTAGTATCGTTTAAGGAACTATATATAATTAATAAATGTTCAGACTCCAGTGTCGTTTAACACTAAACGACACTGGCAACCAGACACTAGTGTCGTTTAAGGAACTAGATATATAATTAATCAATTGTCAGACTCCAGTGTCGTTTAACACTAAACGACACTGGCAACCAGACACTAGTATCGTTTAAGGAAACGAACAAATAATTTTCAACTTTTAGATTCCAGTGTCGTTTAACAGTAAACGACACTGGCAACCAGACACTAGTATCGTTTAAGGACACGGAACAAATCATTTTCAACTTTCATATTCCAGTGATTGTTAACACTAAACGACACTGGCAACCAGACACTAGTATCGTTTAAGGATCTAGATATATTATTAATAAATTGACAGTGTCGTTTAGTGTTAAACGACACTGGAGTCTGAAAAATGAAAATTTTATATCCAGTTCCTTAAACGATACTAGTGTCTGGTTGCCAGTGTCGTTTAGTGTTAAACGACACTGGAGTTTGAAAGATGATTAATTATATATCCAGTTCCTTAGACGATACTAGTGTCTGGTTGCCAGTGTCGTTTAGCCTTAAACGACACTGGAGTCTGAAAGTTGATTCTGGAAACTATGTTGAAGAAATTAAAGTTAGATATGTAGTTCCTTAAACGACACTATTTTCTAGTTGCCAGTGTCGTTTAGTGTTAGACATTGGACATTGAAACCTAAATATTGTCCGAGCTATACCACTCACCGTCAGCGCGGGTAGACTGCCCGACCTGCCTCGTAGCATATGCGGCCATGGCTCACATTTCCCCTTCTAGCAGCGGAGTTCTAGCGTAAAACGAGGCTCAGCATTTTGCCGTCAACGCGGGTAGACTGCGGGACCTGCCGTTTAGCATATGCGGCCCCGGCTCACATTTCCCCTACTAGCAGCGGAATGCTGACGTAAAACAAGGATCATGACTTCGCCGTAAGCGCGGGTAGATTGCGGTACCTACCTTATAGCGTATGCTCACATTTCCCCGACTAGCAGCGGAGTGCTTCCCGTAAAACACGCAGCAGACTCGGGTAGAATGAATGAATGAATGTATTTTGTTTTATGGCGCATCGACAGCTAAGGTCATTTAGCGCGCAAGACTCGGGTAGAAATCTGCCTCAACGCCGTTGTTCCACTTCCGTGAGAAAGAGAAAAGTGTTCCACTCGATTGTGAATTTTTGTTTTGTTCCATTCCCGTGACAAGGGCCTGTAGGCCCAAGTGCACCCCGTAATACACGTGGCAGACTCGGGTAGAAATCCGCCTTAAGGCCGCTCTTCCACACCCGTGAGAAAAAAAAAAGTGTTCCACTCCATTGTGAATTTATTTTTTGTTCCACTCCCGTGGCAAGGGCCTGTTGGCCCGAGTACTCCCCGTAATACACGCAGCTGACTCGGGTAGAAATCCGGCTTAACGCCGTTGTTTCACTCCTGTCATATTTGAATGACCAATGTCTACTGCCACGACATTCAATTTCTGAAAGTCCAATGTCCAATGTTCAATATCGTGCCACCACGACATTCATTTCTTGAATGTCCAATGTCGTGCCAGCACGACATTCAACTTTTGAATGTTCATTTCCCCTACTAGCTGCCGAGTGCTCGCCTAAATCAAGGCTCAGCACTTCGCCGTAAGCGCGGGTAGACTGCGGTACCTGCCGTATAGCAAATGCGGCACCGGCTTAAATTTCACCTACTAGCAGCGGAGTGCTAGCGTAAAACAAGGCTCAGGACTTCGCCGTAAGCGCGGGTAGACTGTTGACCAGCCATATAGCACATACGGCCTCGGCTCACATTTCCCCTACCAGCAGCGGAGTGCTAGCGCGAAACAAGGCCAGCACTTCGCCGGCAGCGCGGGTAGACTGCGGGACCTGCCGTATAGCGTATGCGGCCCCGGCTCTCATTTCCCCTACTAGCAGCCGAGTTCTCGCGTAAAACAAGTCTCAGCACTTCGAGGTAAGCGCGGGTAGACTGCGGGACCTGCCGTATAGCATATGCGGCCCCGGCGCATATTTCCCTACTAGCAGCGGAGTGATAGCGTAAAACAAGGCTCAGCACTTCGTCGTAAGCGCGAGTAGACTGCGGGACCTACCGTATAGCGTATGCAGCCCCGGCTCACATTTCCCCAGCTAGCAGCGGAATGCTCCGCGTAATACACTCGGCAGACTCAGGTAGAAATCCGCCTTAAACGACACAAGTGTCTGGTTGCCCGTGTCGTTTAGTGTTAAACGACACTGGAGTCTGAAAATTGTTTAATTGTATAGCCAGTTCCTTAAACGATACTAGTGTCTGGTTACCAGTGTCGTTTAGTGTTAAACGACACTGGAGTCTGAAAGTTGATTAGTCGCCGGGCAGAAGCCCGCGACTTCTATTTTTAATAGCTTTTCGGAAATCACATGGGAGGGCGGCTTATTATTAGAAAGAAACAAATCTAGATGATTTGAACATATTACAATTGTGGTTGTTTACGAACACTAATAAATGACACATCTAAAATGAAATAAATATTCCGATTTTTTAATGTTTGCAGTTTTTTTTATTTCACTCGCATTTAAGTTTTTTGTCTTATTTACGAAGACAAAAGTGGTCCCTTCAAGACGTGAACCAACACCCCCTAATGCAGACTCTTATGTGTCATCATTGAGGTCAATTTCGGATTCTCCTTTTAATAGCAATTTTAACTTACTAAATGTTGTTTTCATGTTCAAAGAGATGTCTTGATTTGTGTAGAATTCATTTAATAATGTTAATCCATGAATATCTAAAGTAGGAACTGTTTCTAAGCTAAATATAGACCCTATTCTGTTGTGTAGTTTCGTGACCTTTAACATCGATTTTCGCGCATGCGCATTTCGATATGAAAAAGCGAGTGATATTATTTTATTTTAGACAAGTACAAGACGAATGTTTAGCCGCAATATTTCTTTGTACATGTAGAAATAAGAAAAAAAGAACATTTTTAAATCCACAAACAATAGAACAATTTAAACTGTAGACGACAGTTCCTTAAACGATACTAGTGTCTGGTTGCGAGTATCGTTTAGTGTTAAACGACACTGGAGTCTGAAAAATGAAAATTATATATCCAGTTCCTTAAACGATACTAGTGTCTGGTTGCCAGTGTCGTTTAGTGTTAAACGACACTGGAGTCTGAAAATTTATTAATTATATATAGTTCCTTAAACGATACTAGTGTCTGGTTGCCAGTGTCGTTTAGTGTTAAACGACACTGGAGTCTGAAAATTTATTAATTATATATAGTTCCTTAAACGATACTAGTGTCTGGTTGCCAGTGTCGTTTAGTGTTAAACGACACTGGAATCTGAAAGTTGATTAATTATATATCGAGTTCCTTAAACGATACTAGTGTCTGGTTGCCAGTGTCGTTTAGTGTTAAACGACACTGGATCCTGAAAGTTGATTAATTATATATCTAGATCCTTAAACGATACTAGTGTCTGATTGCCGGTGTCGTTTAGTGTTAAACGACACTGGAGTCTGAAAAATGAAAATGATATAACCAGTTCCTTAAACGATACTAGTGTCTGGTTGCCAGTGTCGTTTAGTGTTAAACGACACTGGAGTCTGACAATTGATTACATTTTTATCTAGTTTCTTAAACGATACTAGTGTCTGGTTGCCAGTGTCGTTTAGTGTTAAACGACACTGGAATCTAAAAGTTGAAAATTATTTGTTCCGTTTCCTTAAACGATACTAGTGTCTGGTTGCCAGTGTCGTTTAGTGTTAAACGACACTGGAATCTAAAAGTTGAAAATTATTTGTTCCGTTTCCTTAAACGATACTAGTGTCTGGTTCCGAGTATCGTTTAGTGTTAAACGACAATCGAGTAATTATATATCCAGTTCCTTAAACGATACTAGTGTCTGGTTGACAGTGTCGTTAAGTGTTAAACGACACTGGAGTCTGAAAAATGAAAATTATATATCCAGTTCCTTAAACGATACTAGTGTCTGGTTGCCAGTGTCGTTTAGTGTTAAACGACACTGGAGTCTGAAAATTTATTAATTATATATAGTTCCTTAAACGATACTAGTGTCTGGTTGCCAGTGTCGTTTAGTGTTAAACGACACTGGAGTCTGACAATTAATTAATTATATATAGTTCCTTAAACGATACTAGTGTCTGGTTGCCAGTGTCGTTTAGTGTTAAACGACACTGGAATCTGAAAGTTGATTAATTATATATCGAGTTCCTTAAACGATACTAGTGTCTGGTTGCCAGTGTCGTTTAGTGTTAAACGACACTGGATCCTGAAAGTTGATTAATTATATATCTAGATCCTTAAACGATACTAGTGTCTGATTGCCGGTGTCGTTTAGTGTTAAACGACACTGGAGTCTGAAAAATGAAAATGATATAACCAGTTCCTTAAACGATACTAGTGTCTAGTTGCCAGTGTCGTTTAGTGTTAAACGACACTGGAGTCTGACAATTGATTACATTTTTATCTAGTTTCTTAAAAGATACTAGTGTCTGGTTGCCAGTGTCGTTTAGTGTTAAACGACACTAGAATCTAAAAGTTGAAAATTATTTGTTCCGTTTCCTTAAACGATATTAGTGTCTGGTTGCCAGTGTCGTTTAGTGTTAACTGGCACTGGAATCTGAAAGTTGATTAATTATATATCGAGTTCCTTAAACGATACTAGTGTCTGGTTGCCAGTGTCGTTTAGTGTTAAACGACACTGGATCCTGAAAGTTGATTAATTATATATCTAGATCCTTAAACGATACTAGTGTCTGGTTGCCGGTGTCGTTTAGTGTTAAACGACACTGGAGTCTGAAAAATGAAAATGATATAACCAGTTCCTTAAACGATACTAGTGTCTGGTTGCCAGTGTCGTTTAGTGTTAAACGACACTGGAGTCTGAAAAATGAAAATGATATAACCAGTTCCTTAAACGATACTAGTGTCTGGTTGCCAGTGTCGTTTAGTGTTAAACGACACTGGAGTCTGACAATTGATTACATTTTTATCTAGTTTCTTAAACGATACTAGTGTCTGGTTGCCAGTGTCGTTTAGTGTTAAACGACACTGGAATCTAAAAGTTGAAAATTATTTGTTCCGTTTCCTTAAACGATACTAGTAGTCCGGTAGCCAAATGGGATATTTTAACTAAACCTGGAAATGTCTTATATAGTTTTTTTTCCGATTGATCTGAATAGCCCTAGTTGTCCTCTTTCAGAATCTGCCGGGTGGACTTTGGTCACCCTTGAGCAATTTGAGATATTCAAGATGGCGTCCAAGATGGCCGCCGTTTCATGCAATTGGCCATAACTTCTTTCATTTTATACATAGGATGTTAATTTTGGTGTTTAGACATATGTTTTCTCGATTGATTTAAATAGCACTAGTTGTCCTCTTTCAGAATCTGCCGGGTGGACTTAGGTCACCCTTGAGCAATTTGAGATATTCAAGATGGTGTCCAAGATGGCCGCCGTTTCATGCAATTGGCCATAACTTCTCTCATTGTTTACATAGAATGCTAATTTTGGTGTCTAGACATATGTTTTTTCGATTGATCTGAATAACCCTAGTTGTCCTCTTTCAGAATCTGCCGGTGGACATTGATCACCCTTGAGCAATTTGAGATATTCAAGATGGCGTCCAGTATGGCCGCCGTTTCATGCAATTGGCCATAACTTCTCTCATTTTATACATAGGATGTTAATTTTGGTGTCTAGACATATGTTTTTTTGGTTGATCTGAATAGCCATAGTTGTCCTCTTTCAGAACCTGCCGGGTGGACTTTGGTCACCCTTGAGCAATTTGAGATATTCAAGATGGCGTCCAAGATGGCCGCCGTTTCATGCAATTTGCCATAACTTCTCTCATTTTATACATAGGATGCTAATTTTGGTGTCTAGACATATGTTTTTTCGATTGATCTGATTAGCCCTAGTTGTCCTCTTTCAGAATCTGCCGGATGGACTTTGGTTGCCATTGAGCAATTTGAGATATTCTAGATGGCGTCCAAGATGGCCGCAATTTCATGCAATTGGCCATAAATTCTCTCATTTTATACATAGAATGCTAATTTTGGTGTCTAGACATATAATTTAGGGGCCAAGGAATCCATTGAAACAATTTGTTATTGATGACCACATCCTCATTTCGAAAGGAGAATTGATGAAGGTGCTGGAAGACCTAGCTGAAAAAAGCAAGTCAGCAAAGCTGTGGGTGGATATGTTGATAAGACCAGTTTTTATAATCATGATGTTTGTGAGGGCAGAACGAGAGGGTGACTGGCCACTGCATTTGGAAGCATTTAAACAAATGATCCCATACTTCTTTGCTTCTGGGCATGTGCATAACACGAGATAAAGTAGGTGTTACCTACATTCGATGGAAGCACTTCCCGACGAGGTTCTTGCTCGGTTCATGAAGGGAGAGCATGTTATGAGACACCAGCGTGGTTTGTGGAATGGAATATGGAGTGTTATGTTCATTGAAACTACGTTTATGCGGTATGGTCAGGCCCCCGGTGGCATAATTGGTATAACTTTGAAGCCCCAGACACTTAAAGTGTGGGCATTGAGCCTCCATACTTGCAGTCGTTTGGAAGCAGATCTAGACGAAATGATTGAGAATACCAGTGAAATTGTGAACCAACACAAAGAAGAAGGAAAGACACGAATAGCCAATAGTAGAAGGGACAGAGAAGCTCTGAGAGCACAACTTGAGAAATTCACTGATCCTCTCGATCCAGAGAAACACACAGATGATATATTTAACATCGTAACAGGAGAATATGGGACCACCGCAGTCAATGTCCAGGATGGGTTGCGAATAGGGTTGGACCGAATGAATAAATTTGGGCAGAAATTACCAGATGGCTTGCATGACGTCATTCATAAAAAAGGGATCAACATGGTAGCAACAAAGAAACATGTTAATATTGGAGAAGCTAAAGTGTATGACACAAATGTCATTTACTCGAGGGTCGTAGGGCTTCAGGCTAGTGGTCGCGAAGTAAATATCAAGGATGTTCTTTCACACGAATTAGCCCCAGTGCCAATATTGATGTTCGAGTCGTCAGGAGAAATGAGACAGCCACATCAAAATCAACATTAAAACGACAGCTGCAGGTTGAGGTGTCTGCGAGGACTTCTAGTAATGTTAATACGGTCTCTGTCATTGATGGCTCTGCCTTACGTTGGGTTATCCCTTGGCGCGCAAATGGCACAATTAAGGACTATGCAATGAACTGTTTCTTAGTATTTGATCGGTACTATGATTATAGTACAAAGAGTGTCACTAGAAGTGCCAGGGCTACTGGAGCAAGCCGAGTCCACCAGTTACAATTGAATAGCAAGTTACCACCGCAGAAATAGTATTGACTGTGACTGCAAACAAGAAGCAGCTGATAAACTTGGTTGTCACACTTCTAATCGAGGATCATGAGTCATTCCATGAACATACCCGTAAGCTGATTGTGATTGGCGAGGAAGCTGCTCCAGTTTAGATCAGCAGCGGGAAAATTACAATAAGACAAGATCCCGCAACAACACATGAAGAGGCAGACAATATCATTGTCCAGATGGCAATGATGTGTGCCCGAACGAATGATCAATGTCAGATAACGGTTGTCTCTGATGACACAGATGATTTTATACTACTTATGCATTATTATTACACTGCAAAGAAGAAAAACCATGTTACTATGGAGTCACCTATCTAAGAAAGGACAGTAATTGACATTGGAAAAACAGTAGAGAAACATGCATGCCTACTGAAATATTGCCAGTCCACGCGCTTACCGGATGTGACACGGTAGCATGTTGCTATGGAATAGGAAAGGGGACTGCTCTAAAGGTACTGAGAACTGGATCTCACTCCCTGTCACTTCTTGGTGTTATGGACGCTCCAATATAATCTGTGATTGTGCAAGCTTCTGCATTTATGTCAGCCTGTTATGGACACAATTCTACCACGTCAATGTCTGAATCACGATGGTAGGTATGGGCATCGAAAACAGGAAAGTCCTCCTCATCACCACCGAAACTATGCTCTCTACCTCCAACCAATGCGGCTTTTGTGGAGAATGTTGAAAGGGCCCATCATCAAGCCATTGTGTGGTGCTCATTAGAAGAGAACAATCCACCAGAACATGATCCAGAATTGTATAGCTGGACAAAGGAAACAAAGCTTAAAACCAACTTCTCTTCCGGTCAACACAGAACTCGCTCCGGAGTTTATCATGCCCCTTATACAATGTGGGTGCAAGAGTGGCACCCCGTGTAGTACTCGTGCTTGTAACTGCACTAGTAACAATATGAAATGCACACTATTTTGTGCATGTCACAATACTAGATGCTGCCAGAAACTAACAACCTAGTTTTATTTCAAAACATTGTTAGGGCCGCGTATTTCTTAATCGTTGAGTTTACTGTAAGATAATGAATACAATGTCCCCCTTAACAACATTGGAGTGCGGGTAGAAAAAGACCCAGCATATTTCAAATCTGATTTTATGAATAACGCAGATTGCAATAACTAGATAATTTGTGTTACCTTTTGAATGCTTCTTTTTCTATATTGTTATACTAGATCTAATTTGAAGCAAGTGGAAGCCAAAGAAAGGAAACAGGATGCCCCTTATTGGTGGCCATTTTGAATTTTCTATGACGTTATCAGTCGATGATTATGCAAATACCTTCAAAAGATTCCTTGACCCCTTAAACCTACATTGGACACCAAAAATGTTATCCTGTGTTTAATATGGCTACTATGTTTGAAGCCAAAACATGAAATGGTGGCAATTATTGGCGGCTATCTTGGATTTTCCATGACGTAATCCATTAATGACCATACAAATGGTTTAAATGGATTCCTTGACCCCTAAAACATATGTCTATACACCAAAATTAGCATCCTATGTATAAAATGAGAGAAGTTATGGCAAATTGCATGAAACGGCGGCCATCTTGGACACCATCTTGAATATCTCAAATTGCTCAAGGGTGACCAAAGTCCACCCGGCAGATTCTGAAAGAGGACAACTAGGGCTATTCAAATCAATCTAAAAAACATATGTCTAGACACCAAAATTAACATCCTATGTATAAAATGAGAGAAGTTATGGCCAATTGCATGAAACGGCGGCCATCTTGGACGCCATCTTGAATTTCTCAAATTGCTCAAGGGTGACCAAAGTCCACCCGGCGGATTCTGAAAGAGGACACCTTGGACTATACAAATCAGTTGTAAAAAAAACTATATAAGATATTTCCAGGTTCAACCCTACTTCTGCCGGACTATAGTGTCTGGTTGCAAGTGTCGTTTAGTGTTAAACGACACTGGAGTCTGAAATTGAAAATTATATATCTAGTTCCTTAAACGATACTAGTGTCTGGTTGCCAGTGTCGTTTAGTGTTAAACGACACTGGAGTCAGAAAATTGAAAATGATATATATAGTTCCTTAAACGATACTAGTGTCTGGTAGCCAGTGTCGTTTAGTGTTAAACGATACTGGAGTCTGAAAGTTTATTAATTATATATCTAGTTCCTTAAACGACACTAGTGTCTAGTTGCCAGTATCGTTTATGATAAACGATACTAGATTCTGGTTGCCAGTATCGTTTATGATAAACGATACTAGATACTAGACACTAGACACCAACTTCACCTTACCCTCAATTCTGTAATTCACGTATCAACGTTCGTTATATGAGCACTCAATGTCTGTATATCACATATCAACGTTCATAATATAAGCAGTCAATTACTGTAATTTACGTATTCAGGTTCACAATATAAGCACTCAATGTTTGTTATTCACCTAGCCGTTTGTACAATAAAAGCACACACTTTTAATGATTCACGTATCCACGTTTACAATATAAGCATTCAATTTCTGTCATTTTACAGGTGTCCTCTGCGATAATTGAAGTACTCCATTTCTGTAATTCACGTTTACAAGTGTCCTCTTAATAATAGAAGCACTCCATTTCTGTAATTCACGTTTTACAAGTTTCCTCTTAAATGCAAGAAGCACTCCATATCTATTATTCACATTTTACAAGAGTCCTCTTGAATAATAGAAGCACTCCATATCTGTAATTCACGTTTTACAAGTGTCTTCTTAAATAAAAGAAGCACTCCATATCTGTTATTCACGTTTTACAAGTGTTTTCTTTAATAATAGAATCATTCCATATCTGTTATTCACGTTTTACAAGTGTCTTCTTAAATAATTGAATCATTCCATATCTGTAATTCATGTTTTACAAGTGTCCTCTTAAATAAAAGAAGCACTCCATATCTGTTATTCACGTTTTACAAGTTTCCTCTTAAATAAAAGAAGCACTCCATATCTGTTATTCACGTTTTACAAGTATTTTCCTAAATAATAGAATCATTCCATATCTGTTATTCACGTTTTACAAGTGTCTTCTTAAATAATAGAATCATTCCATATCTGTAATTCACGTTTTACAACTGTTCTCTTAAATAATAGAATCATTCCATTTTTGTAATTCACGTTTTACAAGTGTCTTCTTAAATAATAGAATCATTCCATATCTGTAATTCACGTTTTACAAGTGTCCTCTTAAATAATAGAATCATTCCATATCTGCAATTCACGTTTTACAAGTGTTTTCTTATATAATAGAATCATTCCATATCTGTTATTCACGTTTTAAAAGTGTCTTCTTAAATAATAGAATCATTGCATTTCTGTAATTCACGTTTTACAAGTGTCTTCTTATATAATAGAATCATTCCATATCTGTTATTCACGTTTTACAAGTGTCTTCTTAAATAATAGAATCATTCCATTTCTGAAATTCACGTTTTACAAGTGTCCTCTTAAATAAAAGAAGCACTCCATATCTGTAATTCACGTTTTACAAGTGTCCTCTTAAATAAAAGAAGCACTCCATATCTGTTATTCACGTTTTACAAGTGTCCTCTTAAATAAAAGAAGCACTCCATATATGTTACATGTATTCACCTTTTACAA
Organism: Serripes groenlandicus; assembly: GCA_031761405.1. NCBI lineage: Eukaryota > Metazoa > Mollusca > Bivalvia > Cardiida > Cardiidae > Serripes > Serripes groenlandicus. The sequence goes on from JASEVX010000002.1 coordinate 61,288,918, forward strand.
ATGTTTTCTTAAATAATAGAATCATTGCATATCTGTAATTCATGTTTTACATGTACAAGTGTCCTTTTAAATAATAGAATCGTTCCATATCTGTAAATCACGTTTTACAACTGTTCTCTTAAATAATAGAATCATTCCATATCTGTTATTCACGTTTTACAAGTGTCCTCTTAAATAATATAATCGTTCCATATCTGTAATTCACGTTTTACAAGTGTCTTCTTAAATAATAGAATCGTTCCATATCTGTAATTCACGTTTTACAAGTGTCCACTTAAATAAAAGAAGCACTCCATATCTGTTATTCATGTTTTACAAGTGTCCTCTTAAATAATAGAAGCACTCCATTGCTGTAATTCACGTTTTACAAGTGTCCTCTTAAATAAAAGAAGCACTCCATATATGTTATTCACCTTTTACAAGTGTTTTCTTAAATAATAGAATCATTGCATATCTGTAATTCATGTTTTACATGACAAGTGTCCTCTTAAATAATAGAATCGTTCCATATCTGTAAATCACGGTTTACAACTGTTCTCTTAAATAATAGAAGCACTCCATATCTGTTATTCACGTTTTACAAGTGTTTTCCTAAATAATAGAATCATTCCATGTCGGTAATTCACGTTTTACAAGTGTTTTCTTAAATAATAGAATCAATCCATATTTGTTATTCACGTTTTACAAGTGTCTTCTTAAAAAATACAACCATTCCCTATCTATAATTCACGTTTTACAAGTGTTTTCTTAAATAATATAATCATTCCATATCCGTCATTCATGTTTTACAAGTGTCTTCTTAAAAAATACAATCATTCCATATCTGTAATTCACGTTTTACAAGTGTTTTCTTAAATAATAGAATCATTCCATATCTGTTATTCACGTTTGACAAGTGTCCTCTTAAATAATAGAATCATTCCATATCTGTTATTCACGTTTTACAAGTGTCCTCTTAAATAATATAATCGTTCCATATCTGTAATTCACGTTTTACAAGTGTCTTCTTAAATAATAGAATCGTTCCATATCTGTAATTCACGGTTACATATCTGTAATTCACGTTTTACAAGTGTCCTCTTAAATAATATAATCATTCCATTTCTGTAATTCACGTTTTACCAAGTGTCTTCTTAAATAATAGAATCGTTCCATATCTGTTATTCACGTTTTACAAGTGTCCTCTTAAATAAAAGAAGCACTCCATATCTGTAATTCACGTTTTACAAGTGTCTTCTTAAATAATAGAATCGTTCCATATCTGTAATTTACGTTTTACAAGTGTCTTCTTAAATAATAGAATCATTCCATTTCTGTAATTCAGGTTTTACAAGTGTCTTCTTAAATAATAGAATCGTTCCATATCTGTAATTCACGTTTTACAAGTGTCTTCTTAAATAATAGAATCATTCCATTTCTGTAATTCACGTTTTACAAGTGTCTTCTTATATAATAGAATCGTTCCATATCTGTAATTCACGTTTTACAAGTGTCTTCTTAAATAATAGAATCATTCCATATCTGTAATTCACGTTTTACAAGTGTTTTCTTAAATAATAGAATCATTCCATATCTGTTATTCACGTTTGACAAGTGTCCTCTTAAATAATAGAATCATTCCATATCTGTTATTCACGTTTTACAAGTGTCCTCTTAAATAATATAATCGTTCCATATCTGTAATTCACGTTTTACAAGTGTCTTCTGAAATAATAGAATCGTTCCATATCTGTAATTCACGGTTACATATCTGTAATTCACGTTTTACAAGTGTCCTCTTAAATAATATAATCATTCCATTTCTGTAATTCACGTTTTACCAAGTGTCTTCTTAAATAATAGAATCGTTCCATATCTGTTATTCACGTTTTACAAGTGTCCTCTTAAATAAAAGAAGCACTCCATATCTGTAATTCACGTTTTACAAGTGTCTTCTTAAATAATAGAATCGTTCCATATCTGTAATTTACGTTTTACAAGTGTCTTCTTAAATAATAGAATCATTCCATTTCTGTAATTCAGGTTTTACAAGTGTCTTCTTAAATAATAGAATCGTTCCATATCTGTAATTCACGTTTTACAAGTGTCTTCTTAAATAATAGAATCATTCCATTTCTGTAATTCACGTTTTACAAGTGTCTTCTTATATAATAGAATCGTTCCATATCTGTAATTCACGTTTTACAAGTGTCTTCTTAAATAATAGAATCATTCCATATCTGTAATTCACGTTTTACAAGTGTCTTCTTAAATAATAGAATCGTTCCATATCTGTAATTCACGTTTTACAAGTGTTTTCTTAAATAATAGAAGCTCTCCATTTCTGTAATTCAGGTTTTACAAGTGTCTTCTTAAATAATAGAATCATTCCATATCTGTAATTCACGTTTTACAAGTGTCTTCTTAAATTATAGAATCGTTCCATATCTGTAATTCACCTTTTACAAGTGTCTTCTTAAATAATAGAATCATTCCATATCTGTAATTCACGTTTTACAAGTGTCTTCTTAAATAATAGAATCGTTCCATTTCTGTAATTCACGTTTTACAAGTGTCTTCTTAAATAATAGAATCATTTCATTTCTGTAATTCACGTTTTACAATTGTCTTCTTAAATAATAGAATCATTTCATATCTGTAATTCATGTTTTACAAGTGTCCTATTTAATAAAAGAGCAACTCCAAATCTGTTATTCACGTTTTACAAGTGTCCACTTAAATAAAAGAAGCACTCCATATCTGTTATTCATGTTTTACAAGTGTCCTCTTAAATAATAGAAGCACTCCATTGCTGTAATTCACGTTTTACAAGTGTCCTCTTAAATGCAAGAAGCACTCCATATCTGTAATTCACGTTTTACAAGTGTCATTTAAATAATAGAAGCACTCCATATCTGTAATTCACGTTTTACAACTGTTCTCTTAAATAATAGAATCATTTCATATCTGTAATTCATGTTTTACAAGTGTCCTCTTAAATAAAAGAGCAACTCCAAATCTGTTATTCACGTTTTACAAGTGTCTTCCTAAATCATAGAATCATTCCATATCTGTAATTCACGTTTTACAAGTGTCTTCTTAAATAATAGAATCGTTCCATATCTGTTATTCACGTTTTACAAGTGTCCTCTTAAATGCAAGAAGCACTCCATATCTGTAATTCACGTTTTACAAGTGTCTTCTTAAATAATAGAATCGTTCCATATCTGTAATTTACATTTTACAAGTGTCTTCTTAAATAATAGAATCATTTCATTTCTGTAATTCACGTTTTACAAGTGTCTTCTTAAATAATAGAATCGTTCCATATCTGTAATTCACGTTTTACAAGTGTCTTCTTAAATAATAGAATCATTCCATTTCTGTAATTCACGTTTTACAAGTGTCTTCTTATATAATAGAATCGTTCCATATCTGTAATTCACGTTTTACAAGTGTCTTCTTAAATAGTAGAATCATTCCATATCTTTAATTCACGATTTACAAGTGTCTTCTTAAATAATAGAATCGTTCCATATCTGTAATTCACGTTTTAAAAGTGTTTTCTTAAATAATAGAAGCTCTCCTTATCTGTAATTCACGTTTTACAAGTGTCTTCTTAAATAATAGAATCATTCCATATCTGTAATTCACGTTTTACAAGTGTCTTCTTAAATAATAGAATCATTTCATATCTGTAATTTACGTTTTACAAGTGTCTTCTTAAATAATAGAATCATTTCATATCTGTAATTCATGTTTTACAAGTGTCCTCTTAAATAAAAGAGCAACTCCAAATCTGTTATTCACGTTTTACAAGTGTCCACTTAAATAAAAGAAGCACTCCATATCTGTTATTCATGTTTTACAAGTGTCCTCTTAAATAATAGAAGCACTCCATTGCTGTAATTCACGTTTTACAACTGTCCTCTTAAATGCAAGAAGCACTCCATATCTGTAATTCACGTTTTACAAGTGTCATTTAAATAATAGAAGCACTCCATATCTGTAATTCACGTTTTACAACTGTTCTCTTAAATAATAGAATCATTTCATATCTGTAATTCATGTTTTACAAGTGTCCTCTTAAATAAAAGAGCAACTCCAAATCTGTTATTCACGTTTTACAAGTGTCTTCCTAAATCATAGAATCATTCCATATCTGTAATTCACGTTTTACAAGTGTCTTCTTAAATAATAGAATCGTTCCATATCTGTTATTCACGTTTTACAAGTGTCCTCTTAAATGCAAGAAGCACTCCATATCTGTAATTCACGTTTTACAAGTGTCTTCTTAAATAATAGAATCGTTCCATATCTGTAATTTACATTTTACAAGTGTCTTCTTAAATAATAGAATCATTTCATTTCTGTAATTCACGTTTTACAAGTGTCTTCTTAAATAATAGAATCGTTCCATATCTGTAATTCACGTTTTACAAGTGTCTTCTTAAATAATAGAATCATTCCATTTCTGTAATTCACGTTTTACAAGTGTCTTCTTATATAATAGAATCGTTCCATATCTGTAATTCACGTTTTACAAGTGTCTTCTTAAATAATAGAATCATTCCATATCTTTAATTCACGATTTACAAGTGTCTTCTTAAATAATAGAATCGTTCCATATCTGTAATTCACGTTTTAAAAGTGTTTTCTTAAATAATAGAAGCTCTCCATATCTGTAATTCACGTTTTACAAGTGTCTTCTTAAATAATAGAATCATTCCATATCTGTAATTCACGTTTTACAAGTGTCTTCTTAAATAATAGAATCATTTCATATCTGTAATTTACGTTTTACAAGTGTCTTCTTAAATAATAGAATCATTTCATATCTGTAATTCATGTTTTACAAGTGTCCTCTTAAATAAAAGAGCAACTCCAAATCTGTTATTCACGTTTTACAAGTGTCCACTTAAATAAAAGAAGCACTCCATATCTGTTATTCATGTTTTACAAGTGTCCTCTTAAATAATAGAAGCACTCCATTGCTGTAATTCACGTTTTACAAGTGTCCTCTTAAATAAAAGAAGCACTCCATATATGTTATTCACCTTTTACAAGTGTTTTCTTAAATAATAGAATCATTGCATATCTGTAATTCATGTTTTACATGACAAGTGTCCTCTTAAATAATAGAATCGTTCCATATCTGTAAATCACGTTTTACAACTGTTCTCTTAAATAATAGAAGCACTCCATATCTGTTATTCACGTTTTACAAGTGTTTTCCTAAATAATAGAATCATTCCATATCGGTAATTCACGTTTTACAAGTGTTTTCTTAAATAATAGAATCATTCCATATTTGTTATTCACGTTTTGAAAGTGTCTTCTTAAAAAATACAATCATTCCATATCTGTAATTCACGTTTTACAAGTGTTTTCTTAAATAATAGAATCATTCCATATCTGTCATTCACGTTTTACAAGTGTCTTCTTAAAAAATATAATCATTCCATATCTGTAATTCACGTTTTACAAGTGTTTTCTTAAATAATAGAATCATTCCATATCTGTTATTCACGTTTGACAAGTGTCCTCTTAAATAATAGAATCATTCCATATCTGTTATTCACGTTTTACAAGTGTCCTCTTAAATAATATAATCGTTCCATATCTGTAATTCACGTTTTACAAGTGTCTTCTTAAATAATAGAATCGTTCCATATCTGTAATTCACGGTTACATATCTGTAATTCACGTTTTACAAGTGTCCTCTTAAATAATATAATCATTCCATTTCTGTAATTCACGTTTTACCAAGTGTCTTCTTAAATAATAGAATCGTTCCATATCTGTTATTCACGTTTTACAAGTGTCCTCTTAAATAAAAGAAGCACTCCATATCTGTAATTCACGTTTTACAAGTGTCTTCTTAAATAATATAATCGTTCCATATCTGTAATTTACGTTTTACAAGTGTCTTCTTAAATAATAGAATCATTCCATTTCTGTAATTCACGTTTTACAAGTGTCTTCTTATATAATAGAATCGTTCCATATCTGTAATTCACGTTTTACAAGTGTCTTCTTAAATAATAGAATCATTCCATATCTGTAATTCACGTTTTACAAGTGTCTTCTTAAATAATAGAATCGTTCCATATCTGTAATTCACGTTTTACAAGTGTTTTCTTAAATAATAGAAGCTCTCCATATCTGTAATTCACGTTTTACAAGTGTCTTCTTAAATAATAGAATCATTCCATATCTGTAATTCACGTTTTACAAGTGTCTTCTTAAATAATAGAATCATTCCATATCTGTAATTCACGTTTTACAAGTGTCTTCTTAAATAATAGAATCGTTCCATATCTGTAATTCACGTTTTACAAGTGTTTTCTTAAATAATAGAAGCTCTCCATATCTGTAATTCACGTTTTACAAGTGTCTTCTTAAATAATAGAATCATTCCATATCTGTAATTCACGTTTTACAAGTGTCTTCTTAAATTATAGAATCGTTCCATATCTGTAATTCACCTTTTACAAGTGTCTTCTTAAATAATAGAATCATTCCATATCTGTAATTCACGTTTTACAAGTGTCTTCTTAAATAATAGAATCGTTCCATTTCTGTAATTCACGTTTTACAAGTGTCTTCTTAAATAATAGAATCATTTCATATCTGTAATTCACGTTTTACAAGTGTCTTCTTAAATAATAGAATCATTTCATATCTGTAATTCATGTTTTACAAGTGTCCTCTTTAATAAAAGAGCAACTCCAAATCTGTTATTCACGTTTTACAAGTGTCCACTTAAATAAAAGAAGCAGTCCATATCTGTTATTCATGTTTTACAAGTGTCCTCTTAAATAATAGAAGCACTCCATTGCTGTAATTCACGTTTTACAAGTGTCCTCTTAAATGCAAGAAGCACTCCATATCTGTAATTCACGTTTTACAAGTGTCTTTTTAAATAATAGAAGCACTCCATATCTGTAATTCACGTTTTACAACTGTTCTCTTAAATAATAGAATCATTTCATATCTGTAATTCATGTTTTACAAGTGTTTTCTTAAATAAAAGAGCAACTCCAAATCTGTTATTCACGTTTTACAAGTGTCTTCCTAAATAATAGAATCATTCCATATCTGTAATTCACGTTTTACAAGTGTCTTCTTAAATAATAGAATCGTTCCATATCTGTTATTCACGTTTTACAAGTGTCCTCTTAAATGCAAGAAGCACTCCATATCTGTAATTCACGTTTTACAAGTGTCTTTTTAAATAATAGAAGCACTCCATATCTGTAATTCACGTTTTACAACTGTTCTCTTAAATAATAGAATCATTTCATATCTGTAATTCATGTTTTACAAGTGTCCTCTTAAATAAAAGAGCAACTTCAAATCTGTTATTCACGTTTTACAAGTGTCTTCCTAAATAATAGAATCATTCCATATCTGTAATTCACGTTTTACAAGTGTCTTCTTAAATAATAGAATCGTTCCATATCTGTTATTCACGTTTTACAAGTGTCTTCCTAAATAATAGAATCATTCCATATCTGTAATTCACGTTTTACAAGTGTCTTCTTAAATAATAGAATCGTTCCATATCTGTTATTCACGTTTTACAAGTGTCTTCCTAAATAATAGAATCATTCCATTTCTGTAATTCACGTTTTACAAGTGTCTTCTTAAATAATAGAATCATTTCATATTTGTAATTCATGTTTTATAAGTGTCCTCTTAAATAAAAGAGCAACTCCAAATCGGTTATTCACGTTTTACAAGTGTCCACTTAAATAAAAGAAGCACTCCATATCTGTTATTCATGTTTTACAAGTGTCCTCTTAAATAATAGAAGCACTCCATTGCTGTAATTCACGTTTTACAAGTGTCCTCTTAAATGCAAGAAGCACTCCATATCTGTAATTCACGTTTTACAAGTGTCTTTTTAAACAATAGAAGCACTCCATATCTGTAATTCACGTTTTACAACTGTTCTCTTAAATAATAGAATCATTTCATATCTGTAATTCATGTTTTACAAGTGTTTTCTTAAATAAAAGAGCAACTCCAAATCTGTTATTCACGTTTTACAAGTGTCCACTTAAATAAAAGAAGCACTCCATATCTGTTATTCATGTTTTACAAGTGTCCTCTTAAATAATAGAATCATTCCATATCTGTTATTCACGTTTTACAAGTGTCCTCTTAAATAATAGAAGCACTCCATATCTGTAATTCACGTTTTATAAGTGTCCTTTTAAATAATAGGAGCACTCCATATCTGTAATTCACGTTTACAAGTGTCCTCTTAAATAATAGAAGCACTCCATTGCTGTAATTCACGTTTTACAAGTGTCCTCTTAAATGCAAGAAGCACTCCATATCTGTAATTCACGTTTTACAAGTGTCTTTTTAAATAATAGAAGCACTCCATATCTGTAATTCATGTTTTACAAGTGTCTTCTTAAATAATAGAAGCACTCCATATCTGTAATTCAAGTATTTCATGGTAATAGTAAAATCACCAACTTTCTGAAATTCACGTAGCAACTGTATGAGCCCTCCACGACTCAGAATTCATTTTCAGAAAAATTGATATCTATATTCATATTTCCCAGTACTACAATATTTACCTCCCCTGGCCAAAGTCTTGTATGTTTTAACGGGAAATATCAAATAAAATGTTATTATTCTATACCTAATTTATACGTCCAATCGTAGACGCTCATTCGAATCATGTGACCGTACAATATATTTCCGTATCGGGACGCACGCGCTTACAAAATAACCCGTATTTTTTTCGTATTGTACGATTCACAGGTCCCATGTTAAACCTATGATAAAGACCGAAACACGTGAAAAGGTTCCGAATGAAAGTCTGAATCGACAGGCGCTCTAGATAAAGCGTTACGATAAAGCTCCTGTTGTCACCGGATCATTATTGTCGTTTGCAAACAAGGAGTAACACTGAAACTAAAATGTTATCCGATTCTGAAATAGATGACTTTGTAATTGAACAGAAACCAAAAAACACTGTGAAAAAAACTAAAAGTGATGTAGGAATATTCAAAAGGTGGTTAGCGCAGGCCGTGCCGACAGAAACAAGGGAACTGGAAGAAATAAGATTTATTTTGGGGAAAAAGTCGAGGTATAGAATAAAAAGATCATTTAACAGTGTTCTGTACAATACGGAATATATTTGGACTCGTACACAGCTTGGAAAATCATATTGGACTCGCCTAGCGGCTCGTCCAATATGATTTTCCAAGCTGTGTACTCGTCCAAATATATATCCGTATTGTACAGAACATTGTTAAATAATCTATAAGTATTTAACTACATGGACAATATCAGTACATAACTACATGGACATAGTTTATTAAATCAAATTGCTGATATTATTGGATAAAACAAAATATTACATACCTGTACATTTTCCGGCGCAAATACATGCAGATTGTTATGCGCAGTTCAGACACGACATATTACAATTCCGTATTGTACACGTGAATAATATGGACGTGTGACGTCAGACAGTGCGCGGACTGCTTTCAGCGAGGTTCCCGTTTTGAATCTGCGTCGTAAAATATGCAGACAACCAGTACTATTTAGGAAAATCGTTTATATTGTATGTATCGAAAACCTAGCGTCAAAGTTAATAAAAACTCATAAATATAGATTATGTTAGTCATTTTCTCCCACAAAACAATAACAATTTAATTTGATGATGTTATTGGGTGGGACCTACGTATTAGAATACATTATATGGGGTGTGGTCTGAGTATTGTAGAAACTATTCATTCGCCATTAAATCCTTCATTTTACGATTAAAAAATTATCTCTATATCAAAAAAAATGAAATCTGTATATGGATTACTTTTTTTAATCTTAATAGATTGTAGATATATACTTAAAGCAAAATTACGTTCTCGGTCTAGTCAAATATCGATTTGTCCAATTTTCATTTTTTTTTTTTTTTCTGTGTTCTGAAAACAGAGATATTTGTGTTTCATCGAACAAATGTAAATGTGACCAACCTCGATATGGGATTGACTGTGAAAAGGGTAACATCAAATTTAACTCTTTCCCACATACAAAACAATTGCAGCAGACGACTATGAGCTCATGCAGAGAAGGATATGGTAAATATTCATAAACAGAGGTTAAAACAATTGTAACAGAATTGACGACAGTACGGCAAACGGAGAAATTGCTTATCATGAGCAATTTATTCCTTTGTGATGTGTTATCAAAAAACGTCCGCTGCAGATGCCATGGAATACATCTGTATGTGGGTGAGGGTTCATACAGCAAAACATGCCATGGAATAAGATACATATGGAGAGGACATCAAAATGGCTGAATTTTAATTTTTGTTATTTTGTTTTCGTTTATTGTGAGATTCCCAATCGATGGATCTAAGGTGTCTAGTTTTATCAAAGACGCACGCTCGGTAGTACGTGTTACTTTGTATTTCTAGTCAAACAATGTATACAACGTAATTAATAATGGATTTTATTATTTCTCTAGTCAAATAGACCAGCTCTGTTGGTCATAGTGTTTGTCGTTCAACTGCGTTCAGCTGCGATAGCTCATATAAGCCGTTCCGCGAGAAAACCAACATTATGGTCTCTGCGTAATGTATCGACATAGATCAGCCTGCGCAGACGGCCCAGGCTAATCCAGGCCGACACATTCCGTCTCAGGGGGATATAGGTATAGAGTAATTATTCAAGAAACAGAAACGTGTCTGTCCAGGTTGGCCTGCGCGGCATGCTTAGGCTGATCCGGATCGATACTTTACGTAGAATCCACAATGTTAGTTTTCTCATGAAACGGCTTTTATGGTAACGACGAGTGCTATTAATAGTCTTGTGGTCGAACGCTGGCTCGGAAACACACGTTAGCTGAACAGGCTATCGGGGTAATATTTAATAATCTGTTGCAACAGGCTATAAACTTTAAATAATAAACTAACTATTGTTAGACAGCTATCAAAAAAAGATTTTGCATACATTGCACATAATTGTGTCATGATCTTGACTCATCTATCCCCTTTTCTACTGTAGGTAACTATAAATCAGCAAATGAGCGATGCTGCATGCAATCCAACCTTAGCGTTATAAATACACATATGAAAAAAATACTTGTCTCCTTATTCATTCTAAAGATCATTATAGACAAATGCTTTACTCAAGTTTCTTAAAATCTTTTTTAAATTATTCGCAAACAGTGCAGAGACAGATAAGACGTGCGGATGGGCTGGCCGCTCTGGATCTGCACTGGTCGCAAATACCATAAATATTCTTTTTTAAAAGGACTACATGAAACGAAACCGATTCTAGAATTGGCGACGGCTGAATATCAATACCAGCTTGTCATTCCACGCAGTCTGATCAGGATGTTCTCTGTGCGTATCCATTCGCACAAGCATACCTCTGCTGAATGGTTATGACAAAAAACCAACATAAACTCATGTTTGCGATGCGACGCGAAAACCAACCTTAAGGCTCTTACGACCAATTTACGACCATATCAGCCAGTGCGTTTGTTATCTTGTCTTTACTCTGTTTGCCAATTGTTTGTAGACGACTTATCTTTAGAAGTATCCTTTAGGATTCTTAAAATGTATGTGCATATAAATATTTTTTCCACACGTTTAATAATTGCAAAAATTAGGTAATTGTTTGGTGGATCTCAAAGTAATAAGGTTTCTAGATTCAATCTATATATTCAAATAAAAGCCCTACGAACCGGGTCCTCCGAGGACCCGCACGAATTCTGGTTTTTCGTTTTCGCCATGCGCTGGTTCGAAACCGTTGCATTCATTCTCTATTTCAGTTGGTTGTATACTTCCGGATGTTCCACAGACTGTGGTTATAAATGAAACAATGAAGGGAACCTTTTTTGAAATTGGTGCCACCTTGCCACGTGATGCAATGTCGTGTCCAACTGGTTATATTATTTCAACAGACAGCAGTCTTATTTGTCTCAGAAATAACTCCTGGTCCGGTAAACCCCACTGTCTGGAAGGTAATTTACTCATTGTATTAGTAGTCTTATCTTTAAGCTAAAATTGCATCTGATGACAGAAAGCTAGATGTGTGTTTGTTAAAAACTTGGACACCAATCCATATTTCAATTTCCGTACGGTGTCGGTATTTATTGACAGTTAATACGATGTGCGATTTCCGCCTGAACTCGTAAGACATCAGTAATGTTCGTGGACAAGACCGATCTCTAACGACCTCATTCGGTAATCTTAATCTTAAGGTCAAGAAAAGAACATAAGAGATTGAAGAGAGCGTAGATATGTTCAGTAATTCCAGTGCGTTCTTGAAATACTTCATTAGTCCAGAACTACCTAAACGCGAACAAAGAAGGTTTAAGTTAGACTGTCGCGAAGTTGTGAGAAATGTCTCAGACGGAAGATTGCTCCGTCGAACCAATTATTGGCTGAAGGAGAAGTTATTCTCAATGAACGTAACATACGAGGAGGTAAACAAATAAACGGCAGAGCATGTAAGTATAGAGCAAATATTTAGTGTACAAAAAGAAATGCAGCAGGCTTTGTTCAAACAAATAGAACATCTGCAAATCTTTCTTGAACGACAACAGAACAAAGAAAAGGAAACCGCGTCATCGATTAGACTCCCGATATAAGATATTGTTCCCTACAATGGTGAAAAAATGAGATGGATTTGATTTTGGGATTCTTTCGAGTGTGCAATTCACAAAAACAAGAAATTATCAAGCGTTAATAAATTCAATTATTTGAATGAAAACTTCGATGAAGCAGCACGTGCAACATCCGGCATTTTATTATCTAACACAAATTATATGCCACTGCGTTTCAAGTTCTCGGAGAAAGATTTGGGAAAACACAAGAACTTATTGATCAGCATTACAGTGAACTAATCAGTTTACATTGTCCTATCAATACCAAACAGAGTTTCAGGACATTTCTGGATACATTATTCAGACACCTTCGATGTCTGGGGGTATTACACCAAGAGGTCGACCAAGTAATTGTGTCCATAGTAAGGACAAAAGTGCCTCAAGATGTGCTATTTCAGCTCAAAATAGAGAACGCAGTTTCAAATAAATGGACAACTTCCAAATTAATTGAGAGTTTAACAACCTATGTGACGGCTTGTAAAAGGTACACAGCCTGTAACGGATAGTCAAAAGGTTAAAAAGCTTACAAACCGTCAAACTTCAACCGTTACTCCGTCTACTCCAAATAAAGATTATTATCGTCATAGGACCGTTACCTCTGGTGAGGCATTAAGGGTATGATAATTCCTCGTTTGGAACTTATGGCAGTAATAATTGGGGTGAGATGTGTTAAATTCGTTAAGTCAAAACTAAAACTTGATATTGACAAAGTAGTTGTATGGACAGATTCACAATGTGTACTTAACTGGATATCATATAACAAAAAACTGTCCGTGTTTGTAGGCAACCGAGTGAAATAAATTAAAGCCCATCCCGATATCAAGTTTAGGTACATTTCAACAAAAGATAACCCGGTAGATGTCGCGACACGCGGGACTACGGTGCGACAGCATATGAAAGACTGTTTATGGTGGCATGGACCACAATGGTTATTTCAAAAAGAGCAAATATGGCCAAATACAGAAAGTGATGCAGAGCTAACTGACTTATCCGAGTATATGTCCGAAGTATGCACCAGTAAATGTGTTAGAGAAGTGAACATGTTGCAATAAACACAATGTAAAAATGCGTCAATTAAGAAATGTAGCCCGTTTGAGATAATCTGCGACAATGTTTCCTCTTTAACAAAGCTTTTAAGATTTACAGCCATTGCACACCGTTTCATCCAAAGCTTTAAAAAAAGGGACACAAAGTACGTAAATTATGTCGAAATGGAAAATACTGAGAAAATGTGGTTACGTCATGTACAAGCAAAAAACTTCCCGGCAGTGTTTTCTGCACTTTTAAACAAAACAGGAAACAGTTTACAAAGAAAACGTCGTCTCTATATCGACGACAACAGATTTTGAGGTGCAAAGCTAGACTCAAAGATTCGTCACTAAGTGAGAGTTCTAGATCTCCAATATTGTTATCAAAGAAAGAAACGTTTACCGGATTAGTCATAGAAAGAGCTCATAAGGGGCTATTACATAGCGGAGTTTCTCGAACTCTCAACAACATTAGAATGCGGTATTGGATATCACACGGCTGTGCGTCCGTTCGTATAGTTTTGCGACAATGTTTGATTTGCCGTTGACATGAAGATGCTCTCCATAAACTACCACCCTTTTCACCGTTACCAAGCAGTAGGGTGACAGAGAGCAGGTTCGAACCTATCTTTAATGTGAACAAATGTGAAATACTCACCCGATGTTCATCATTATATCTCAAACTCTTGCATTAAATGAACCTTTATAATAGAGATGGCCCCATGGATGGGTGGATTTTACGAAATACTCGTTGGTTAAACTGTCACTACGGAAAACATTTAGAAGGAACATGCTAACCTTTATTCAACTTCAAATATTGCTGAAATAGGTTGAGGCTATGGTAAATGCTAGACCGTATGTGTACGTAGGGGAAGATATCCATTCAAGCATAATGCCTACTCCAGCCCATTTCCTTAATTTAAATCTAACAAAATCGGTTTTCCTGATACAGAATTAGATACACGGGACACTGACTTCCACGTGTATGAAAGTTTTTCTATAATACTTTACTATTTGTAGAAAAGGGAACAGAAGTTGCTCAACGCATTTTGGAAAATTTGCCGTAGTGAATTTTTAGCAAGTTTAATGCTCCAGTCAGACACACACATTGCGGATAGGAAGGATGTTAGCGGTTAGATACGTTCCCTTTGAATTGACCCAATGAGGATAGATAAGGACAGGTACGGATTACTTACCTTCCATTACCTTCTGGCACCTTTAAATGCGGATAGATGCGGATAGATACCATAAGATACGGACTACACATTCGCCCTTGGCATTTTGAACATATGTTTATTTCTTACACCTATATTTCTTTGACCTTTATTGGACATTTATTTGTTTCACCTTCATTTCTTTGTCCTTTGGTGACACCACTTTTGAAATCAACACGTTTATGAAATGGTGACCCTACTGTTACAATTGACAAGCATTGCACCGCACCATCACTGCACAATACGCCACTGCCATGGTACCGATCCGGCCTCGCCGTTGAAGTGGTGCTTAAGAAACGATATCTGTCTCTTCGCCGCCCTGCTGGTGTTGCTGCCGTACAGCCGCCTCTCCAAATCATACAAAACAGCATCATCTCTCTACGAGCAAACTGGAGTGGTACCTCCTGTAATTGTAGAAGTCGGACCCTCCGTGAGCAGGACACCGGATGCATATGTGCTTGCAATCCAAGGCACCTAGCACATGGTGAAAGTTCCACCGGCTGCAGTAGCCTGCAGCGACCTCCTGTCCCACTCCTCAGCTGTCGTCGGGTTAGTAAAATCCTCGTCGACGTTCTCGTCCAAAATGATCTGACAGACGTCCCGGACTATAAGGGAGATAGTGTTGTGCGGCACATAGAACAGGTACATCATCGACGTGTAGCAGTCCACCGAGGCCATGTGCCAGAGTATGATGGCCACCTTCAGTCCAACCTCCTGTGGGTCTCTGTACTATGTGTCTTTCGTCTGTAGTTTCGGCGTGAGTCGCTCCACCACGTCTCGAAACATCTCGGGGGTTGAGCTTTGTGAAGTTGTGGAACGCCACCCTATCCTCGTTCCTCAAGAGCATCATGAGGTTACCATACGCTCCCTGTTCCGGCCTGAGAGTGATCCAACGGAGGACCCAACACCTCCTCTCCGGGCGTGCCATACAGATTCGCAAGAGCTGTGTATAGATGAGTGTGAGGTTCATGTTGGACTGGCTGAACCTCAGCAAAAGCAGTCTGCGTTCGTTGTGAAACTATGAAGACACCAATGGTTTTGTCAGAAGATCATCCTGTATGCATAGATCGAGAAACTTTCCCCATTTGTTTTGCCAAAGTGGTAGAGATCATCGCACAAGAAGTTAATGGAACATAGGAGTTCGTTACAATCCCTATTTATCCGTATCTGAAATGACCTAATCTCAATAATCCGCATTCATCCCCACAAATAGGTATCTGTCAGTATTGGAACCACAGCTATCTGAATTGAAGCGTTTCTTTAGGTAACAGTCCGTAACAATACGCAGAACGAGACCCGTAACTAACCGTAACTAAAGTTAACTTTCCGCATGAAACCGTATCAGTACTTGGGGTGGACCGCGGAATGACAGGTTTAGATACGGATACATGCTTTCAATTAGCTTACGATACGGATCATTACGGTTTACTCGTCCGCGCCTGAATTTTGAAACTTTTCATAAGTTGTACGCGGATCCTGTTGACCCTGCGGATACGTTGCGGATAGTTACGGACTTTGCGGATGCGATACGGACCATTACGGATAGAAGGAATAGATACGGACTAGCGATCCGTTTCATCCGCAGAATCCGTATGTGTATGTCTGACTAGGGCATTAGAGAGAGAACGCAAAGTGTCATGAAATTCTGACGAGTGCTCTAATAATTTAACCCTAAAGTGGGCGATAGTGTTCTAATCAAGGATGAATTGAAGAGGGGTAGATGGAAAATAAGCCGAGATGAGAATTTACCGCTTAGTTTCGAAGGATACATTCGTTCGGCTTAAGTTCCATTGAATCTACTTTTCCCAAAAGAAACTTCAACGGATACAACAATTTCAGAGAAGCAAAATGACACAAACACATTGCATCACAATAAACATTCACAAAGTAGACAAAGATCATCTCGCTGTGCGGCATTAGATGCCAACAAGCAAATTAAAGAAATCTTACTAGATGAGAAACAAAACTATATTAGAGACTAAAGGTTTGCGATATCCTTCCTTTTTCATATAATCTAAAAACTAAACTTGGACGGAGCATACCTTTTGTTACAATACACAACATTTATTAAAGCACGTGCACTGTACTCTGACAAAATGACGTCGGAGCAAGCTAACTATAAAGCGGAGAAAGTTTACAATATACATGTATTATCACAAAACAGCATACGATCTTATGGTTTTGCACAATCTTCTTGGGCTCACCATTGTAAAACCGGACCACATGGTTCCAATCAATGCAAACCCTCAATAAAAACATTAAAGAGTTATCACTTCTTCATCGCAAATAACTTGATAAAAGGATCGTTATACGTGTAATATGTGTGGTAAGGTTTACAACTACAAACGGAACCTTTCCAGGCACATTAAAGAAAGACAAATATTATAAGAGTTTTGGAGATGCCCAAAAAATGGTTATCAGACTAATTTTTTAAAAAGAACTAAATATTTTTCTTTAAGGCGTGGCATGGGAATAGCCTCTGTCAGAGAATTAGCTTTGAACACGAACCGCGAAAGCTATTCACGAGATGGTTACTATGAAGATGACAGCATTTTATAGTTACTATGCGTATGAGATTGTCGATAACGGACACATCTCAAAAGTTATTCAAAACTTCAACTGTGACTCTTTTGACTGTCTAGAAAAACACAATGATAAACAAACTGGAATTGACAAAGATAAACAATGATAAACAAATGTAATTAACACTGACAAACAAAGTGAAACAAACAATGATAAACATAATTGATTTAACAAAGATAACCAAAGTGAAAATAAAATTGATGAGCAAAATGGAGTTAACAAAGATAACAAAAGTGAAAATGAAAATAATAAACCTAATGTAAATAACCAAAAAATCCTAAGGGAAAATAACGATGTTGAACATAGTGTAAAAAGCAGTGATAAACTTGAACAACAAATCAGTGACGGACATGACGAACAAATAAATGAAAAAAGCAAAACAATCAGTATCATGACGGTATTTTTGAATGCAGCGAAGTGGAGAGTGAGGACCTTTGTACAACATACATTAGTAGTGATGAAGAACCTGTCTACTATTTAGTGCCCTCGGACTTACAGAATCTTACTCAGACATTAGTTTTACGCTGTACACGAAAAATCAGTTATGCAAATAATGTTATCGTTGAATCTGATGTTTCCATGGAGCAGGAATTGTATGAATTATAAGTTGCATTGCAAACATAAATACTGTTACATTTTTCGGAAAGAAGTGTCGCGAAGCTGCGAGAAATGACTTAGACGGAATTTTTGCTCCGTCGAACCACTTTTTTAGCTGCTCCGCCCTTTGTTGTACTGCTCCATGAAATAGACGATTTACATATGTTTTTGTTTATTTTATTAACTTTGGCTAGAAAGGTCCCATATCAAAAGAGGGATAGTATGGAAACCTGGGTAGTTGTTTTTAGAGTTGTTTTACAGTTTTATTTGTGTATAGTCTATTATTGACGCCGCGTGGGAGCGCGGCGTCAGTATGGGATAGGTTTTAATTTTGTACCATGGGGTGACGTAATCGAAAAGGGAGAAACCAATGTTATTATTATTAAAAAAACCTCTGTTGTTTGATTGAAAAAAACAACCTTTATGAATCAATAAATTGTATTAACTGATTTAAGAAACAACAAGATACAAAATACGTTTGTCTTCTACCGTTATTACAAAACTTTATACACATTTAATTTGTATTTAATAACTTTTCCCCAACTGTCTAGGCTACGCTGTTTTTGATTGTTTGGTTTACGGCCCTGACCCAATTCATCAAAGCTCAGAGAAAAAGTTCACTTTTCCCAAACTTTCTAGGCTACGCGTTTTTAATTGTTTAGTTTACGGGCCCAAAATTCGCCGGATGTTTTTGCCTATTTATAAAAGTGTGTGAAGTTGGCAGAGCATTAGACGTTAGACATTAGACATTCAAAAAAAATATTTGAATGTCTAATTAGACGTTAGACATTCGATTAGACATTCGCTAATTTTGATTATCGAATGTCTAATTAGACATTAGACATTCAATTAGACATTCAGAAAAATCGCAAATGTTAAATATCGAATGTCTAATTCGACATTAGACATTCAATTAGACATTCGCAAATTACAAGATCTATAACCCAAATTCGTCGGAGGTCATTGTACATTCAAAAAACGAATGTCTAATTGGTCAGTTAGACATTAGACATTCGATTAGACATTCGCAAATTAAGGGATTTAGGTACCATATTCGTCGGAGGTCATTGTACATGCAAAAAACGAATGTCTAATTGGTCATTTAGACATTAGACATTCGATTAGACATTCGCGAATTACGATATTTAGGTTCCAAATTCGTCGTAGGTCAACGTACAATCAAAAAACGAATGTCTAATTGGTCAGTTAGACATTAGACATTCGATTAGACATTCGCAAACTAAGAGATTTAGGTACCAAATTCGTCGGAGGTCATTGTACGTGCAACAAACGAATGTCTAATTGGTCAGTTAGACATTAGACATTCGATTAGACATTCGCAAATTACTATACTTAGGTTCCAAATTCGTCAGAGATCATTGTACATTCAAAAAACGAATGTCTAATTGGTCAGTTAGACATTAGACATTCGATTAGACATTCGCAAATTACAAGATCTATAACCCAAATTCGTCGGAGGTCATTGTACATTAAAAAAACGAATGTCTAATTGGTCAGTTAGACATTAGACATTCGATTAGACATTCGCAAATTAAGAGATTTAGGTACCAAATTCCTCGAAGGTCATTCTACATTCAAAAAACGAATGTCTAATTGGTCAGTTAGACATTAGACATTCGATTAGACATTCGCAAATTAAGAGATTTAGGTACCAAATTCCTCGGAGGTCATTCTACATTCAAAAAACGAATGTCTAATTGGTCAGTTAGACATTAGACATTCGATTAGACATTCGCAAATTACTATACTTAGGTTCCAAATTCGTCAGAGATCATTGTACATTCAAAAAACGAATGTCTAATTGGTCAGTTAGACATTAGACATTCGATTAGACATTCGCAAATTACAAGATCTATAACCCAAATTCGTCGAAGGTCATTGTACATTAAAAAACCGAATGTCTAATTGGTCAGTTAGACATTAGACATTCGATTAGACATTCGCAAATTACTATACTTAGGTTCCAAATTCGTCAGAGATCATTGTACATTCAAAAAACGAATGTCTAATTGGTCAGTTAGACAATAGACATTCGATTAGACATTCGCAAATTACAAGATCTATAACCCAAATTCGTCGGAGGTCATTGTACATTAAAAAAACAAATGTCTAATTGGTCAGTTAGACATTAGACATTCGCAAATTACGAGATTTAAGTACGAAATTCGTCGGAGGTCATTGTACATCCAAAAAACGAATGTCTAATTGGTCAGTTAGACATTAGACATTCGATTAGACATTCGCAAATTAAGAGATTTAGGTACCAAATTCGTCAGAGATCAATGTACATTAAAAAACCGAATGTCTAATTGGTCAATTAGACATTAGACATTCGATTAGACATTCGCAAATTACAAGATATATAACCCAAATTCGTCGGAGGTCATTGCACATTAAAAAAACGAATGTCTAATTGGTCAGTTAGACATTCGATTAGACATTCGCAAATTAAGGGATTTAGGTACCAAATTCGTCGGAGGTCATTATACATGCAAAAAACGAATGTCTAATTGGTCAGTTAGACATTAGACATTCGATTAGACATTCGCAAATTAAGGGATTTAGGTACCAAATTCGTCGGAGGTCATTATACATGCAAAAAACGAATGTCTAATTGGTCAGTTAGACATTAGACATTCGATTAGACATTCGCAAATTAAGAGATTTAGGTACCAAATTCGTCAAAGATCAATGTACATTAAAAAAACGAATGTCTAATTGGTCAGTTAGACATTAGACATTCGATTAGACATTCGCAAATTACAAGATCTATAACCCAAATTCGTCGGAGGTCATTGCACATTAAAAAAACGAATGTCTAATTGGTCAGTTAGACACTAGACATTCGATTAGACATTCGCAAATTAAGGGATTTAGGTACCAAATTCGTCGGAGGTCATTATACATGCAAAAAACGAATGTCTAATTGATCAGTTAGACATTAGACATTCGATTAGACATTCGCAAATTAAGAGATTTAGGTACCAAATTAATCAGAGATCAATGTACATTAAAAAAACGAATGTCTAATTGGTCAATTAGACATTAGACATTCGATTAGACATTCGCAAATTAAGAGATTTATGTACCAAATTCATCAGAGATCAATGTACATTAAAAAAACAAATGTCTAATTGATCAGTTAGACATTAGACATTCGATTAGACATTCGCAAATTAAGAGGTTTAGGTACGAAATTTGTCTGAGGTCATTGTACACGCAAAAAACGAATGTCCTATTGGTCAAATAACTTGAACATATTGATAACTCGAACATATCGATATCTCGAACATACCGATGACTCGAACACATCGATATCTCGAATACATTGATAAAACGAATGTTTTTAACTTGAACATTTATTGACAAATCGAACATATCGATATCTCGAAACTTTCGATATCTCGAACTTTCCAATATCTCGAACTTTCGATATCTCGAACTTTCCGATATCTCGAAAAAAAACAACTTTCAATAACTTTTCGATATCTTTTATTTTTTTTTTCTCGATATCTCGAACTTTATCGGAAAGTTCGAAATATCGACAAGTACGAGATATCGACAAGTTCGAGATACCGAAAATTTCGAGATATCGGAAAGTTCGAGATATCGAAAAAAATATGAATCTTGATTTATTTTTTTTTTTTTTTTTTTTTTTTTTTTTTTTTTTTTCTCGAACATTTCGAGATATCGATTTGAAACCGTGTATTGGTAAAAAATTAAGAAACTTCATGTTCTATGGTAACCTTTTATTATAGGCTATGGTAGCCAGGTGAGCAATATAGGCACATCTTGGCCTTTTTGGTTATGATAAAGGGACATTTGGCCTTCTTGTTCGAAATATTTACATCCTGTCTGTTTTCACACGTTATTTAAATGTACTGAACTACATCTGCTTCCTTTAAGTCATGCTTCAAAATCATGCGCGGCGTCCTTTGATGCTCTGCATCAAAATTCGTCTTGTGTTTATTCTGGATAATTAAATAAATTCACACAAAGTTGCATCAAGTTGAGTTCGTAATACTTAACAAACAATTCCAGTGTAGCGGAATCAAATATAAACCTGGACACAAATGTAGCTCTGCTACATAGACTGAACGAAATGTGGTCTACACAGAGTTCTTGCCGGATGAACATTTCATAAGGTAGGTTTTCCTAAGGGTCCTATGCATTTAGAACTTCAACGTTCCTATATACATGGGAGTCTTGTTCTCCGTACGCTGGATCATTGGAGTGTTATTAACCCTTTCCTGAACTGCAGATGCCTTTTGACGCATCTGCAGCAATCGAATTCATAAATATTGTGGAAAAAGGAGAAATTGTAATGAACAATTTTTAATTTGGCACCATGTTTTCGTCTCTATTCGACAGTAATAGTTTGATCTCTTTGTATATTCAATACTTTTAATAGTCGTTTGTAATTTATTTCTTGTTTGTTGGGAAGAGTTAAGATATTCGTAATTCAAGTAAATATGTTGGAATACTGAACAATCGTATAGAATACGTTGTATTTATCCCTCAACTGCGAATTTTATGGCGTCAGTATATAAAGCTCTGAAGATGCGAACGTAGAACCCATGTATTATAATTGGCATGATACATTTAATCCATCATGTTATATATTATTTCACTGAAGCCTCTAATATAACGAATAGCCAGAAATTAGGAACGAAATGAGCAATTAGATTTCTAATTCAAAATATCTTTAAAATTCTCCGAATCTGTGGTAAAAATGTTATATCATAAACATAATTTATATTCAATCCATCAGTGCCAAATTTCATTAAGTAAACAATTCTATGTTCAAAATCGGGCGACTCCATGTTAAATGTATCAAACGGATTGAACTGTTTTCATAAATCAAATGCAAACAATGCTGATTTCAGGTGAGAGAGCTTCTGAGTAATCTCATCTGAATCTGTATCGTGTTCAGAAACCTCAATATTGCAATTGCCGCCGAAAGAGTTAAAAATAAAATGTATTTAATTGGTGAATAACAATGATATAAAGTTCTTGATTAAAAAGAAATGTTTTCTGTTTGTTTTACTCCGGCAACGTTTTTACTGGGTTATCCCGGAATAATTATGTTGCTCGGTTATTTCGGTTATACCAAGGCGACAGTTCACCTACTCATGATGCCTGGGTAACAAACCATTACTCCACTAGGGAATGTGCCATACCCAAAGGAACTCCACATATAACGCCACGACTGCATATCGAGCCGGGGATTCCCGGTTCCAAATCCCCAATGCAAGCCACTCGGCCATGGGGGATAACTCATGCTATGCTTATGAAGCAATGTTCGCAAAATAATCACGAATTAAAAGTATGCAATAGCCCTTGATAATTATTGACCTTTTATTATAAAATAAACTCCTTCTATTTAAGATGTTTTAATTTATTGCAAAAGTCTGTCTTAAGACATTTGAGCCAAGTGTAGACCCATATCCGCACAATCTGTTCTTATTCTAAATTGTTCGCCAATTAGTCTCAGAAGGTTTCAAATGTTAACAATTATTATCAATTGGTTGAGATTTAATGGATGCGCATACTCATACTATGATGATTCAACGAGACTTGGTAAACTTCATCATACAATAACACTGTAGGTGTGAATGACACAAACTGTGACCAAATCCATTATTGTACGTTAGAATTATCTCCCTTCAACCCTGGCATTTCCTTTTTCTGTAACTACCAAGTGTGTGATTGAAATGTGAAGTCGCCACAAGTGACTGTTCTTATGTGTTCATGTTTTGTTCGCTCTTCTTTGGTTGGTTCCGTTTCAGTTGTCTGTATATGATTCAATTAAGATGTGCGTTAAATACAATTGTATTGTTTTTTCTATTTGAACAGAGGCGGTTTACGATGTAACAATCATTGTCGGCAATAAAAAAGATCATAAATGGGCTAGCACTTGGCATAACGTTGAAGTATCATTAAGTAACCAAAACGGGGAAAAAATAACTGTGATGTTTCAAAGTCCACTGTATCAAGGAACGACACACACATATAAGATGAAGGCTAAGTATATAGGCCAGGTAAGAACGCTTCTTATAAGTACAGGTCGCTACGCGATAGCTCAGTCGGTTCGGTCATCCCGATGATTGACAAAAGGCATTGTGACTAGCGCCATTCATCCTCCACGAATTGTATAAACAGTCTAAGTGGGAAGTTACTTGTGAAATATATCATGTCTGGAGTACGGTTACAAGTAGGCAGGAAACAAGCGTTACATGAATCGGCTGCTTCAACATAACTTAAATACCGTTAACAATTATTACTCCAATCAATCAATCTAAGTTCAGATTATGTAGGATATAGTTTTATGTCGTTAAGTTTAAGGTATTATATACATCGATACTTAGATCGGATATGTTCAATTCAGTTTATGTAAGGTATTGTTGCCAACGGCCAATGTCACAATGTATATTTCAATCGCTTATAGTGTCAAATTGTACATCCAAAATTGATGTTGCCAAAACTTACGATATGGCGATTGAAGCGTATTGTTTAGGCATGGAAATATTATACAGTAATAACAATCTGATCCTTAACTTTGTTTCAAGATACAAATTATCGTGATCTTTATTCATATTATTAAAATTTTAAGTGTTCGAGATCATCTTGCTCACCACGTGTTTCTTCATTAAACACAAACATGTACCTTCTCCGTGGTGGTGTGGGTGGGTGTCCACATTGAGGGCGGGAGTTCAGGGTTCGATCCCCGGTAGAGTCATACTTAATACCTTAACAAGTGTTGTAATGGCTTCCGTTCTTGACGCTTAGGGTTGTGGTGTTAGCATAACTACTTATGCTTCGCCATGATGAATAATCCATAATTTACACAGGCAGTGTCGTGATATAACTGAAACAATATTGAAAGCGACGTTAAACAACTAAACAACAAACACGATATTTATCACAATTTGTTCAGGGAGTTCAGGTTTCGATCCTTCATACTACAAACTCTAAAAAGAGTAGAAATGGATTATATCCTTGGCGATTAAGGCTGTGGGGTCGCGTCAGAGTCACGATAAATAGTACGAAATTGATCAATATCTGATGAAAATGCCTGCATGACTCAATGCTTCGTTCAGGATGATTAACCCATAATTTCACAGGCAGTGTCGTAATATAACTTAAACACTATTGAAAGCGACGTTAAACAATCGTCCAAACAACGAAACAAACACGAAGTTTATAAAAGTTTGATGAAACTGTTTGAATGACTCAATGATATATAGATTTGTGCACAAATGTCAGGTTAAACTCATTATTCTCGAGTAATCTGGATTATTGGAGGACGTTCTATCTTTCCTAACACTTTTATATGAAACCACAGGTCCCGATTCAACTACCATTTCTTAGAACTAAGCGTTCCTTAAATTAAGAATTTTCCTTAGATTAAGTATAAACTCTTTCCACCATTGTTTTTAGACTAAGTAAAAAACTTAAAAAGTACCAGGTCAATATGTTTGTTCTCGCCAGATAATGCAAACTGCATAGTGTGGGTAAACAACATTCAACGCACGATTGTGCTCAGTATGTTGATGTGAATATTTAAAACACTATCAAATTACACTTTGTGCTTACATTTCCTTTGATGATAACAATATATAATTCGATGTTGTACTTGTTATTGTAGATCGAGAAATGTAGCATAGCTATAAAAGGTACTGACGACATTTTAATAACTGCACTGCATGTCGTTGTTGAAAACGCTAATGATATTGAAGAATATAAATTTAGCAACGTTGGCATCGTGACCAGTCAACTTGATAAAAGGCCAGACAGTAAGTATTTAAATTTCTTTCTCTTTATCTCTCTCTCTCTCTTTTGTTTTATTTGGGTTTTATGCCGTTTCAGCATGTTTTCAGTTATACAGGGCGACATTTCATTTATTTATGATCCATTGATAAACGAACCAGTACTAGGCATTGACTTGTTCTTGGTCCAGGGTAGTTCTAGCATGACCGCCGAGACTGTGTATCGAACCCGAGAAGGTTTTGTTCCAAATTCCCGACGCTAACTGCTCGATCACGGCGGGATCCTATGAACTCGTTCGATGAAGATGTAATCTCAAAGTACAACGTATAACTGATGTTCTATTTTTCAGCTGGTTGCCCTCCTCCAACGTTCACCATTAAGTCACAGAAGAAAAAGCAGAGATACATAGCAGGGGATGAGTTACGTGATCGTGATGTTTTATGTCCAGAAGAACTTTCACTTTCTTCAGAATCGATAACATGTCTGAGTACCGGCCAATGGTCTGACACTGTGTCATGTGTGAAAGGTATACACTGTTTCACTTAACACTTTTCCGACATACATTAAATTTGCACCATTTGACTTAATACTTTGGGGAATACTAGAACAATATGACAACTCTCTATCAACATGTTTAAAATGTCTTGCAGAATTTATAATATTGTAGCAAACGATGAAATTGTTCATAAATTTTAGAAAGTCACCTGCTGCAGATGCTTCAACACTCGTCTGCATATGGGAAATGGTTTACTGATTTGTTGAGTTGCGCTAACGTGAACAGAATGGTTTACTGGTTTGAGTTGCGCTATCGTGAACATAATGGTTTACTGGTTTGAGCTGAACTCCCGAGAAAAGAAACCGTGTTTACATTTGCGATTACTGTTGATTGATTGATTGAATGGGGTTTATCGCCGTTTTTAACAATTTCTCAGTCATATCACGGCGGCCAGTTCACCTACTCATGTGTTTCCTGGTTTTCTCACACCAGTACTCCACACAACAATCTTCCCAAGCAACTGGCTGCTTTTCCACATAGACTTAGTCCATTGGTAGAAGACGAATGACGCATGTCGCAATGACTTTTGTCAAACGTCGGAAAGAAAATTGGCCGAGCCGGGATTCGAACTCACAACCCCTGGATTGACAGCCCGCGTCGTTACCGACTGAGCTACCGCGATCACTGTTGAACGAGACCATCCTGCTCATCCGTGTTTGCGATAATTCAATTACGATGATGGGAACAGTTCAAACAGTACATGTATAATCTGAAGAGTATGTAATAACCGCGTGTGTGCTAATAACTAACACAATTTCAAGAGTATTGCACATCAATGCCTTTTCAATACTAAACATGTTTTATATAAGCCCGGCCTTACATAAACCGACCTAAGGTTTACCATTTATAATGATTATTATCAAATGATATACTCGTGCAGTCGGTGGTTTGTCATGATCGATGACATACGTAGGATTTATAACTTATGATGATTACTATAACATTTTATTTTTGTACAGTTGGTTTTTTGTCATGATCGATGACCTACGAAGCGTTTACAATTTACGATGATTATTATCAAATGGTATAATCGTAGAGTCTATATTTTGTCATTATCGATGAGCTTTTTAGGGTTTACAATTTGTAATGATTTTTATCAAATAATATACTCCAACAGTCGGTCGTTTGTCTTCATCGATGACCTACGTAGGGTTTACAATTTATGATTATTTTTATCAAAAGATATGCTCGTACGGTCTGTGTTTTGCCATGATCGATGACCTATATAGGGTTTACAATTTATGATGAATATTATCAAATGATATACTCGTAGAGTCGGTATTTTATTATTATCGATGACCTATGTAAGGTTTACAATTTATAATGATTATTATCAAATGATATACTCGTAGAGTCGGTAGATTGTCATTATCGATGACCTATGTAGGTTTACAATTGATGATAATTATTATCAAATAATATACTCCTACAGCCGGTGGTTTGTCTTAATCAATGACCTATTTTGTCATGAGCGATGACATACGTAAGGTTTACAATTTATGATGATTATTATCAAATGATATACTCGTAGATCGGTATTTTGTCATGATCGATGACATACGTAAGGTTTACAATTTATGATGATTATTATCAAATGATACTCGTATATCGGTATTTTGTCATGATCGATGACATACGTACGGTTTACAATTTATGATGATTACTATCAAATGATGTACTAGTAAAGTCGTTGGTTTGTGAGTATCGATCGTCAGACACTTCTAGTTAGCATGTCTTAAGTGATAGCGATGTGCGAAGGTCCTGATCAGACTGTGTAGAGGCGCCTTCTGATCTGGTTCATCACTGTTCAGGAAGTCTCGAAGACCCTTTATCGAATGACGTTGCTCTTAATTAATTTTAGGATTTCGTCATCTAAATGTATCGTTCGTATTTGAAGGATGGACGTTAATGACTTATTATTTTCGGATTTCGTAATCTAAATATATCGTTCATATATGAAGGATAGACGTTCATGACTTATTATTTTAGGATTTCGTAATCTAAATATATCGTTCATATATGAATGATAGACGTTCATGACTTATTATTTTAGGATTTCGTAATCAAGATATATCGTACATATATGAATGATAGACGTTCATGACTTATTATTTTAGGATTTCGTAATCTAAATATATCGCTCATATATAAAGGATAGACGTTCATGACTTATTATTTTAGGATTTCGTTATCAAGAGATATCGTTCATATATGAAGGATAGACGTTCATGAATTATTATCGTAGGATTTCGATATCTAAATATATCGTTCATATATGAAGGATAGACGTTTATGACATATTATTTTAGGATTTTGTAATCCAAATATATCGTTCATATATGAAGGATAGACGTTCATGACTTATTATTTTAGGATTTTGTAATCTAAATATATCTGAAGAATAGACGTCCATGACTTATTATTTTAGGATATTGTAATCTAAATATATCGTTCATATATGAAGGATAGACGCTCATGACTTATTATTTTAGGATTTCGTAATCTAAATATATCGTTCATATATGAAGGATAGACGTTTATGACATATTATTTTAGGATTTCGTCAGCTAAATATATCGTTCATATATGAAGGATAGACGTTCATGACTTATTATTTTAGGATTTTGTAATCTAAATATATCTGAAGAATAGACGTCCATGACTTATTATTTTAGGATATTGTAATCTAAATATATCGTTCATATATGAAGGATAGACGCTCATGACTTATTATTTTAGGATTTCGTAATCTAAATATATCGTTCATATATGAAGGATAGACGTTCATGACTTATTATTTTAGGATTTTGTAATCTAAATATATCTGAAGAATAGACGTCCATGACTTATTATTTTAGGATATTGTAATCTAAATATATCGTTCATATATGAAGGATAGACGCTCATGACTTATTATTTTAGGATTTCGTAATCTAAATATATCGTTCATATATGAAGGATAGACTACATGACTTATTATTTTAGGATTTTGTAATCTAAATATATCTGAAGAATAGACGTCCATGACTTATTATTTTAGGATATTGTAATCTAAATATATCGTTCATATATGAAGGATAGACGTTCATAACTAATTATTTTACGATTTCGTAATCTAAATAAATCGTTCATATATGAAGGATAGACGTTCATGACTTATTATTTTAGGATTTTGTAATCTAAATATATCTGAAGAATAGACGTCCATGACTTATTATTTTAGGATATTGTAATCTAAATATATCGTTCATATATGAAGGATAGACGTTCTTGACTTATTATGTTATGATTTCGTAATCTACATGTAGAAATTCATATATGAAGAATAGACGTTAATGACTTATTATTTTATGATTTCGTAATCTAAATATATCGTTCATATATGAAAGATTACATGACTTATTATTTTAGGATTTCGTAATCTAAATATATCGTTCATATATGAAGGATAGACTACATGACTTATTATTTTAGGATTTTGTAATTGAATATATCGTTCATATATGAAGGGCGGACGTTTATGACTTATGTATTTACGATTTTGTAATCTAAATATATCGTTCGTATTTAAAGGATGGACATTCATAAATAATTATTTTCTGATTTCGTAATCTAAATGTACCGTTCATATTTGAAGGACGGACGTTCATGACATATTATTTTAGTACTTTGTTATCGGTACATATTGTTCCTATTTGAAGGACGGACGTTCATTACTTATTAGTTGAGGATTGCCTAATCTAAATGTACCGTTCGTATTTGAAGGACGGAAGTTCATGACTTATCATTTTAGGATTTCGTTATCTAAATATATCGTTCATATTTGAAGGACAGTCGTTCATGACTTATTGTATTAGGATTTCGTAATCTAAATTGTTTCTTTGGTATTTGAAGGATGGACGTTCATGACATATTATTTAAGGATTTCGTCATCTAAATGTATAGTTGGTATTTGAAGGACGGACGTTCATGACTTATTGTTTTAGAATTTCATGAAAATTTAAATAAATATGAACCAACATACTGGGATGATGCCGTGCATCGTTTTTTTGGATTGGTCAATTTTCCTTAGAGTTATTGCCCTTGATATATTGAAAAATCCACGACCGCAGCCATTTCATAGTAACTAACTTGTAGAATTTCATGAAACTTGAAATAAATATGAACCAACATACTGGGATGATGCCCGTCTATTGGTTTTTTTGGATTGGTCAATGTCCGTCCGTCCGTGTGTGCGTGCGTCCGTCACGTCCGTCCGCACCCATTTCTCAGTAACTAGCTGGTAGAATGTCATGAAACTTGAAATAAATATGAACCAGCATACTGGGATGTTGCCCGTCCATTGTTTTTTTTTATTGGTCAATTTTCCTTAGAGTTGTTGCCATTGATATATTGAAAAATCCACGTCCGCAGCCATTTCTCAGTAACTAGCTTGTAGAATGTCATGAAACTTGAAATAAATAAACAACATACTGGGATGATGCCCGTCCATTGTTTTTTGGATTGGTCAATTTTCTTTAAAGTTATTGCCGTTGATTTAAGGAAAAAGACTGAATAAAGGCAGCTATTGCACTTGTGTCACCGTTGGTTAAAGTAGCAAAAACTTGTTTTCACATTTTCCTTTGGGATTTAATTATGAAAAAATGTCTTTAATTCACACTCTTAGTTTAATAAAGTTGTTTATAAAACCAGTGTCGTTATTTTATTCTTTCAGGAAGAATATGTTAATCTGTCTCAATTTCTGTTCAGACCCCTTTGATCTTGTGTGAATAAGTTGAAATAATTGTGCAGGTCAATTGCACATGCAACATAAAGGACTTCATTCACAAACAAGCCATCAATCACAAACAAGCCATCATTGGCGGGGGATATCAATTCAGCGAAATTGCTTGTTTGTTTAGAATTTCATTATTTAAATGTATCGTTGGTATTTGAAGGACGGACGTTCATGACTCATTATTATAGGATTTTGTAATCTAAATGTATCGTTGGTATTTGAAGGACGGACGTTCATGACTCATTATTATAGGATTTTGTAATCTAAATGTATCGTTCGTATTTGAATGACGGACGTTCATGACTTACTATTTTAGGATTGTGTTATCTGAACGTATCGTTCCTATTTTAAGGATGGACATTCATGACTTATTTATTTAAAATTTCGTTATCTAAATGTAACATTGGTATTTGAAGGACGGACGTTCATGACTGATAATTTTAGGATTTGGTCATCTGAATGTATCGTCGGTATTTGAAGGACGGACGTTCGTGATTTACTATTTTAGCATTTTGTTTTCTGAACGTATCGTTCCTATTTTAATGACGGATGTTCATGACTTATTTGTTTAGACTTTCCTAATCCCAATGTATAGTTCGTATTTGAAGAACGGACGTTCATAACTTATTATTTTAACTTATTATTTTAGGATTTTGTAATATAATATAATATAAATGTATCGTTCATATTTGAAGGATGGACATTCATGAATAATAATTATAGGATTTCGTAATCCAAATGTATAATTTGTATTTGAAGGACGGACGTTCATGATTTATTTTTTTAGGATTTCGTAATTTAAATGCATCGTTCGTATTTGAAGGACGGACGTTCATGAACTATGATTTTAGGATTTCGTAATCTACATGTACCGTTCCTATTTGAAGGACGGACGTTCATGACTTATTATTTTAGGATTTCGTTATCTAAATTCTAAATGTTACGTTGGTATTTGAAGGACGGACGTTCATAACTTATTATTTTAGGATTTCGTCATCTAAAAGTGTCGTTGCTATTTGAAGGACGGACGTTCATGACTTATTATTTTAGGGTTTTGTTATCTAAACGTATCGTGTCTATTTGATGGACGGTCGTTCATGAATTATTTGTTTAGTCTTTCGTTATCTAAATGTATACTTTGTATTTAAAGGACGGACGTTCATGATTTATTTGTTTAGGATTTTTTAATCTAAATGTATCTTTCATATTTGAAGGACGGACGTTCATGACTTATTATTTAAAGGCATTTACTTTGTTGCCAATGTTTTTATTCAAAAGTACCCATTCAGATTTTGTTTACTTAAGTGTGTGTTTGTTTTAATTAAGGTGTAAATTTCAGAATTGTTTCACCGTGATAGACATACATGTAGACACATATTCATTACGTATACTAATACATGCATATCATATTATGATACAAAATGAAAATAATTTGATGAGATCTTTATAGGGCGGTCGTTCATGAATTATTAGTTTAGGATTACGTAATCTTAATGTTTCTTTCCTATTTGAAGGACAAACGATCATGACTTATTAATGTAGAAATATTCGGAGGATGGACGTTGATGACTAATTAATTTTGGATTTCGTAATCTAAATGTATCGTTCGTATTTGTAGGACGGACGTTCATGACGTATTATTATAGGATTTTGAAATCTAAATGTATCGTTCGTATTTGAAGGACGGAAGTTGATGACTTATTATTTTAAGGCATTTACTAGGTTGACAATGCTTTTATACAAAAAGTACCCATTTACTTAAGTGTGTGTTTGTTTCACCATGATATACATAGACACAGATTCATTACTTACAATAATACATGCATTTTATATTATGATACAAAATGAAAATAATTTGATGATATCTTTAAAGAAAAAATCAACCACAATTAGTATTAAAGAAAAAGACCGACTATGATTGGCCATTAAATCACATTGTCATTGGGATATATTTGCTATAACTCTGAACTTTTAAAGAACATAAGTGTGGTTTTAAAGCGATTTAATCATCATTGTAGATTTAGAGCATTACACAATTGGTTACGTCATTAAACGAATGAATATGATAGTATGGCGAATATGTGGCAGACGACTTTTGAAAATATTTCGACAAGATGAGATCATGTTCATTAAGAGTAACTGGTTCTTTTGCCACAGTGATTTTATTTATATTTAATTATCAAACTTTGATTTAAAAAAAATAGTTTCTATAGATTAGTCCAGATGTTTTTAAAGTGGTCTGCTTCCGTTTTCCTGTATGTGAGAAAGGGTTAAATCTACCAAATATAAGTTGTATACCTGTTGTAATAGTATAGATCACACATCTGTTATTTTATAGTTCTACAGTATAGAGTGACACTGCAATTAGGGAACCACTCTTATGCCGGATCTTCAGACGACTTATATTTTACGTTTTTCGGAATCCTTGGCAAAACAGCTTCTAAACTAATGGAGACAGAAAGGAGGGATCCATATAAACTATACACATATGATGTATATGCAATTGATGTTGGTCAGGTAATACGAGGGCTTTTTAAAAGATAGTTATAGCTACTGTCCAGGTAATGCATGTGATCCTACATGATGTCAAAAATCGGGACTCTAACGAGCATTGATGTTGATGCTTATACCTGCTGTTATATAGAATTATATTTCATCCAACTTCGTGTTATCACGTTGACTATTAGAAAAATGGCTGTGTACATGTGTTTGTGATAACAAGCACAGGGACCTGGCACGCTATTAAAATAATGTACAGTATATTGTATATATAGACAAGGGATGTAACTTCCTCGTCAGCTGGATTTGATCCTTGTTTGCATTTTGGTCCGATCCAAATTGGAAGACTACGATCAAATACAGTGCCATGCGAATGCATGTAGCCAAGTATCTACCATAAAAACTGATCACAATGGTGTTATCCGCAAACAATCGGTTTATGAACAAAGTTACATCCTTTAGTTACATATACTAGAGTATATATTGTTTTTAATAGATTGCCAGATTTCTAAGACAACAATGATGTACAATTCGTCATTTGTTTTTATAAAATAGCAATTTTGACCTTTAACATGAACAAGACAGTTGGTGAAGCTCTATATGAGCACAGTATGTACTTAATCATCCTTTAAATTAAATAAATTGTAAGAAAATGGTAGAGCGTCGGCCTGTCGTACCAAAACTCCCGGCATCGAATCCCGTAATGAGCGGATTAAGCACTTGGAATGTTTCCTCTCAAACGGCGCTGGTATTTATATATTATATACTCAATGATAACGTATAGAGATTTCCCAACTTGAGAAAACCTATAACATGCTTTTTGTCTACTGAGCAATATATATATAGCTCACTAGCCGGATTTTCGGAATTACTTGTTTTAATCTCTAATTTTTTAATTTTCTTAAATTCAAAAGCTCCGTTTTCACTACTTAACACTTTATTTCCATGATGAACAGTTAAAGAATCCACAATTGCACTTTTAAATCCGCAAATAAGAGCTGGAATCGACATGACACATTTATTTCAATCAATGTACACATTTGTCGGTGCGCGCGTAGTGACGTCACTGCAAAACTGGCAGATTACGTCATTTAGATCTCTCCTCTTCTGAGCTTAAAATAATGAGCTGCACAGGGGTATTGTCGTCTAAAAACGAAAATTATCGCCTTTATATCGCAAGAATCTCTTCCACTTGGAATTTAAATCCCGTATCATGAAAACAATGTTAATTAAACTCTATTTGTTATCCAGGAAGCAGAAATCGGGCGTGATTAATATAAGCTGAACGATTGTTTCGCAATCGATGTAAAACAAAATAACTAAATAGTTTGTACCAATCGCAATAGCAATTATTTACTCGGCATATAGTAACATATTCCGCTCTTAAAATATGCTTTGGAATAGATTGATGTCAATTTAGTTACTCTTGTCATAAAGGAATTTTAGTTGCACAGATTTTCATCAATAATTACTTCGATTAATTTGGCAACACATTATTGCAAAAATCGTTGCAGTATATTTTCGATCCATATAGTTATATAAAACTGCTAAAATACTGTGCGAGACCTTCACCTCCCATCTCCCACTTGGGAATACGCTAATAAGATCTTCAATGTCAACGTTTTCCTTTTTGCGGTACAAACGTTATATCGTCCACATTTTAAGGATGTTTGATAATATTTCAGATACAGAAGATGAATATTGAGCGAAGGGGTGTGAATGCTGTTCAATTGAAGTACATAAGTTTAGATGTTATAACTGACAACGCCGAGGAAAGATACATGTTCAGTGATGTCGGCTGGGTCCATAACAAATACATCTTTCCTGATCGTAAGTAACTTGAGGATATAAACATCCGGTCTGCGTTCGTTTTGGTAAAGATATGATGTTTTACTAGTTTATATATTAGCCCGTCCATGAGAAAAAGTGAAAGTTGACATTTCTGGATAGTGAAGAGCCAGCTCAGCCAGTTCATCTAATTGCGAAAGGGCTTATACTGTAATGGTAATAATAGGATACTCCAGACTAAGTTAAAATAACGACAGCCTGTGTGTTGACCAACAAGTTTACCCGTTTCAAACTCTGTGTTTAGTTTGATGCATTAATTATGTATTGATTGCCGACATATTAAAACGATGGAATGCACAGCTATACTTTTTTTGTCTATATATTCAGAGCATCTTTATCAGTCACCTAAGTACCAATTTGTGTGGTTTTGCATGTTAAAAAGATTAAACATAAAATACGTCATTACGTCCCTAT
Organism: Serripes groenlandicus; assembly: GCA_031761405.1. Taxonomy (NCBI): domain Eukaryota; kingdom Metazoa; phylum Mollusca; class Bivalvia; order Cardiida; family Cardiidae; genus Serripes; species Serripes groenlandicus. Next base: position 61,324,846 of record JASEVX010000002.1, read on the forward strand.
TAAACAATATGACCGGCAATCTGCGAACATGATCTGGATGTGTACTGTTCTCCATTTATGTATTGGTGTTTCAAGAACTTCTGTAAAGTGGTCTCCATTTGGATCCTTTAGCATGTAAATGCATGAGCAGAACGTTATTTTCCACACGTGTTATTGTTACCTAAAGGTTGGATTTCGCAGTGCCCCACTCAATTATTTTTGCTAGAAGTCTTATTCTTTGTGAGTTTGAGATTATCCAAACGTTTGAATTAGGCTTATTCTATTAATTTTCTTCATTGAATTACCAATAAGAGAATGAAGCATGGAACGACTCTACAGATGATGCTTTTGATTAATGTGTCAACGAAGCTTGACATATGTCACAGACATATGAATACATTTATCACATAAAGCCCTCTCTCGAAGTGTCAAAATCACATTACATAAATATCATATGACACTACAAGTTTGGTTACCAGTCTTACGCTCAAGTCTTTTTAACAACGCGGAAACCAAACAATGAAAATGAAGTCACGTCAGCTGCTTAGTTAAAGCGTTAGTCACTTTGGCGCAAAAACTGGTTTAAAATGCAGTCAGAATTAAACAAAGCGTACTAACATTTTAAAGACATACACATCATGGTTGGTTTTGTATTAAATTCATTAAGAAAGAAATTGAAATATGTGAGCTAGTTTTAATGATATGCACGTGCAAATGAAAGTATTATCCAGCTCACATGCAGCAGTGACAATTTGGCTGGACTTCGGAGTTTATATACTCAAAGACAGCTACCAAGCTGTAATCATTTCGACCAGCTATAAAATGGGTGCGTATACAACAATCGGGATAGGCCGACATTGCTATAAAAGGAGTGTGTATTCCACAATCGCGCTAGGCCGACTCCCTGCTATAAATGGGGCGCGTATAGCACACTCGCGCTAGGCCGACCACTGCTTTTAAGCGATGCGTATACCAATTGCCCTTGGCCGACCACTA
>JASEVX010000002.1:61330666-61335666 GCA_031761405.1 Serripes groenlandicus
AGAATTGTTTTCACCGTGATAGACATACATGTAGACAGCATATTCATTACGTATACTAATACATGCATATCATATTATTGATACAAAATGAAAAATAATTTGATGAGATCTTTATAGGGCGGTCGTGTCATGAATTAGTTAGTTAGGATTACGTAATCTTAATGTTTCTTTCGCTATTTGAAGGACAAACGATCATGACTTATTAATGTAGAAATATTCGGAGGTATGGACGTGATGACTAATTAATTTTGGATTTCTGTAATCTAAATGTATCGTTCGTATTTGTAGGACGACGGTTCATGACGTACATTATTATAGGATTTGAAATCTAAATGTATCGTTCGTATTTAAGGACGGAAGTTGATGACTTATTATTTTAAGGCATTTACTCAGGTTGACAATGCTTTTATACAAAAAGTACCCCATTTACTTAAGTGTGTGTTTGTTTCACCATGATATACATAGACACAGATTCATACTTACAATAATACATGCATTGTTATATTATATGATACAAAAGTGAGAAATAATTTGATGATATCTTTAAACGAAAAAATCAACCACAATTCAGTATTAAAGAGAAAAAGACCGACTATGATTGGCCATTAAATCACGATTGTCATTGGGATATATTGCTATAACTCTGTAACTTTTAAAGAAATCAAGCTAAGCTGTGGTTTTTAAAGCCGATTTAATCATTCAATGTAGATTTAGAGCATTACACAAGTTGTTTACGTCATTTAAACGAATGAAGTATGATAGTATGGCGAATTATGTTGGTCAGACGACTTTTGAAAATATTTCGACAAGATGAGATCATGTTCATTAAGAGTAACTGGTTCTTTTGCCACAGGTGATTTTATTATATTTAATTAACAAACTTTGATTTAAAAAGAAAGTAGTTTCTATAGATTAGTCCAGATGGTTTTTAAAGGTGGTCTGCTTCCGTTTTCCTGTATGTGAGAAAGGGTTAAAATCTACCAAATATAAGTTGTATACCTGTTGTGAATAGTATAGATCACACATCTGTTAGTTTTATAGTTCTACAGTATATGAGGTGACACTGCAATTAGGGGAAACCACTCTTATGCCGATCTTCAGACGACTTATATTTTACGTTTTTTCGGAATCCTTGGCAAAACAGCTTCTAAACTAATGGAGACAGAAAGGAGGGATCCATATAAACTATACACATATGATGGTATATGCAATTGATGTTTGGTCGAGGTAATACGATGGGACTTTTTAAAAGATAGTTATAGCTACTGTCCAGGTAATGCATGTGATTCCTACATGATGTCAAAAATCGGGACTCTAACGAGCATTGATGTTGATGGGCTTATACCTGCTGTTATATAGAATTATATTTCATTCCAACTTCGTGTTATCACGTTGACTATTAGAAAAATGGCTGTGTACATGTGTTTGTGATAACAAGCACAGGGGACCTGGCACGCTATTAAAATAATGTACAGTATATTGTATATATAGACAAGGGGATGTAAATTCTCTCGTCAAGCTGGATTTGATCCTTGTTTGCATTTTGGTCCGATCCAAATTGGAAGACTACTGATCAAATACAGTGCCATGCGAATGCATGTAGCCAAGTATCTAGCCATAAAAACCTGATTACGAACAGAAGGTGTTTATCCGCAAACAATCGTTTATGAACAAAGTTACATCCTTTAGATTACATATACTAGAGTATATATTGTTTTTAATAGATTGCCAGATTTCTAAGACAACAATGATGTAGCAATTCGGTCATTTGTTTTTATATAATAGCAATTTTGACTCTTTACATGAACAGAAGACAGTTGGTGAAGCTCGTATAGATGAGCACAGTATGTTACTTTAATCATCTTTAAATTAAATAAATTGTAAGAAAATGAGTAGAGCGTCGGGCCCTGTCGTACCAAAACTCCCGGCATCGAATCCGCGGTGAATGACGGATTAAGCACTTGGAATGTGTCCTCTCAAACGGGCGCTGGTATTTAATACTATTATATACTCAATGATAACGTATAGAGATTTTACAGACTTGAGAAAACCTATAACATGCTTTTTGTCTACTGAAGCATATATATATATAGCTCACTAGCCGGATTTTCGGAATTACTTGTTTTAATCTCTAATTTTTTAATTTTCTTTAAATTCAAAAGCTCCGTTTTTCCACTACTACTTAACACTTTATTTTCCATGATGAAGCAGTTAAAAGAATCCAACAATTGCACTGTTTTCTAAAATCTCCGCAAATAAGATCTTGGAATCGACATGACACATTTATTTCGAAGTTCAATGGTACACATTTGTTCGGGTGTGCGCGCGTAGTGACGTCACTGCAAAACGTGGCAGATTACGTCATTTAGATCTCTCCTTCTTCTGAGCTTAAAATAATGAGCTGCACAGAGGTATTGTCGTCTAGAAAAACGAAAAGTTATCGCCTTTAATATCGCAAGAATCTCTCCACTTGGAATTTAAATCCCGTATCGATGAAAACGAATGTTAATTAAACTCTATTTGTTATCCAGAAGCAGAAATCGGGCCGTGATTAATATAAGCTGAACGATTGTTTCGCGAATCGATGTAAAACAAAATAACTAAAATAGTTTTGAAGCCAATCGGCAGATAGCAATTAGTATTTACTCGCATATAAGTAACATATTCCTGCTTCTTTAAAATATGCTTTGGAATAGATTGATGTCAATTTAGTTACTCTTGTCATAAAGGAATTTTAGTTGCACAGATTTTCATCATAAATTACTTCGATTAGAGTTGGCAACACATTATTGCAAAAAATCGTTTGCAGTATATTTTTTCGATCCATATAGTTATATAAAACTGCTAAAATACTGTGCGAGACCTCTCACCTCCCATCTCCCACTTGGGAATACGCTAATAAGAGTCTTCAATGTCAAGACGGTTTTCCTTTTTGCGGTGTACAAACGTTAATATGCGTCCACATTTTAAGGAGTTGTTTGATAATATTTCAGATACAGAAGATGAGATATGTGAGCGAAGGGGTGTGAAATGCTGTTCAAATTGAAGTACCGATAAGTTTAGATGTTATAACTGACAAACGCCGGAGGAATAGATACATGTTTCAGTGATTGTCGGCTGGGTTCCATAACAAGATACATCTTTCCTGAATCGTAAGTAATCTTGAGGGATATAAACATCCGGTCTGCCGTTCGTTTTGGTAAAAGATATGATGTTTTACTACTAGTTTAAATATTAGCCCGTCAATGAGAAAAAGTGAAAGTTGACATTTCTGGATAGTGAAGAGCCAGCTCAGCCAGTTCATCTAGATTGCGAAAGGGGCTTATAGCTGTATGGTAATAATAGGATACTCCAGACTAAGTTAAAATAACGACAGCCTGTGTGTTGACCAAGTTTAGCCCGTTTCAAAATCTGTGTTTAGTTTGATGCTTTAATTATGTATTGATTGCCGACATATTAGAAACGATGGAAATGCACAGCTATACTTTTTTTGTCTATATATATTCAGAGCATCTTGATCAGGTCACGCTAAGTACCAATTTGTGTGGTTTTGCATGGTCTAAAAGAGATTAAACATAAAAATACGTCAGTTACGTCCCTATTTAAACAATATGACCGGCAATCTGCGAACATGAGTCTGGATGTGTACTGTTCTCCATTTTATGTATTTGGTGTTTCAAGAACTTCCTTCCTGTAATAGTGGTCTCCATTTGGATCCTTTAGCATGTAAATGCATGAGCAGAACGTTATTTTCCACACGTGTTATTGTTACCTACAGGTTGGATTTCGCAGTGCCGCCACTCAATTAGTTTTTGCTAGCAAGTCTTATTCTTTGTGAGTTTGAGATTATCAAACGTTTTGAAATTAGGCTTATTCTATTAATTTTCTATCAGTTGAAAGTTACCAATAGAGAGAATGAAGCATGGAACGACTCTACAGATGATGCTTTTGATTAATGTGTCAACGATGCTTGACACTATGTCACAGACAATATGAATACATTTATCACATAAAGCCCTCTCTCGAAGTGTCAAAATCACATCTACATAAATATCATATACACTACAAGTTTGGTTACCAGTCTTACGCTCAAGGTCTTTTTACTACGACAAGCGGAAACCAAACAAATGAAAATCGAAGTCACGACGAGCTGCTTAGTTTAAGCGTTAGTCACTTTGTGGCGCAAAAGACTGGTTAAAATATGCAAGTTCAGAAATCTAAACAAAGCGTACTAACATTTAAAGACATACACATCGATGGTGGTTTTTGTATTAAATTCATTAGAAAGAAATTGAAATATTGTGAGCTAGTTTTAATGATATGCACGTGCAAATGAAAAGTATTATCACAGCTCACATGCAGCAGTGACGAATTTGGCTGGACTTCTGGAGTTTATATACTCAAAGACAGCTACCAAGAGCTGTAATCATTCTCGACGACCAGCTATGAAAATGGTGTGCGTATTACAAACAATCGGATAGGCCGACCATTGCTATAAGAAGGTGTGTGTATTCCACAATCGCGCTAGGGCCGACTCCCCTGCTATAAATGGGGCGCGTATAGCACACTCGCGCTAGGCGACCGACCGACTGCTTAAAGCGATGCGTATACCACAATTGCCCTGTGGGGCACGACCAACTAATATAAAAGGGGTGCATATACATGGTACCAACCCATCGCGCCTTTGTCCGACCACTGATATAAAAAGGGGTGCGTTTTATACCACAATCGCGCTAGATCGACCATTTCTATGAAAAGGGGTGCGTATACCAAAATCGACGACCGTTTCATATAAAAAGGGTGTGCGTTATGACCAGAAATCGCCGACCGTTTCTTATAAAAAGTGCTTGCGTATACCAGAAATCGCCAACCATTTCGCTATAAAAAGGGGTGCGTATACCGACAATCGCCGACCGTTTCTATAAAAAGGGATGCGTATACAACAATCGCGCTAGCGGCCGACCACTGTTATAAATGGGAATGAGGCGTCTTTACACCAA